>JAJJMC010015296.1:9129342-9193335 GCA_023531435.1 Papaver californicum | reverse complement strand
TTTTTATAAGGTTGAGAGAAAACTGAGGCTAGGATTCCACTATTTTCTAATTTCAAAGTGATAATAATTTTAATCATGCAATTAAAACATTTTAATTTGATTCTAAATCATTGCAAAAATAGATTTTCAAAACAACAACTGTATAACAAAAGCATGGAGCATCTAGGGACCTAATCCGAGGCATGCACCATCTAACGGAATCACAATTGCTTAAAAAAAATCTTTTAAATCAATTTTCAACCAAGGCAATTAATCATAAATAAATTGTATAAATTAATTAAATACATACCACATAATTGTTGGAAAAGTAGCTTCCTCCATAGCCTCAAAGAAGAAGTTTAGCTCCTCATAGTAATGGCAAAATCCTCAAAAATCATTATATATTACTCAAAAATTGCTTACAAGGAGAATATGATTGCACACAGTCGATTAGATACGACTATAAGTGTTGCTGGAAACACTTCAGCCCGTAACAGAAAGTACTTTGAATGAATATGCAACAGAAATTGAAGATTCGTTGCTGTGACGGCCGTTGCGAAATGTTCTGTGTTCTTCAAGCTTCTTCAATGGCGGACAGCAGCAGCAGTTTCAACTGTTCACTTTTTTCACGATGTTCTCTTGATTCCGAGCAATTCTAAGCTTCCTCAATCTCCTCTCTCCCTCTGGACACCTCTAAGCTTCCTTTATATACTAATCAAAGCCTTAATCATCCTCAAGAACTTCCTTTAATTCCTTGCAGGATCACCGGTCAACAATTTCTAAAAGAGAAAAGATTTTTCCTGATTTCTTTTTTCTTGCTCCGTTTAGTGATTCTATGATTAGAAGAATATTTTCTTCTTTTCTTCTTATTACCCAAATAACTTGATTTCCTAAAACAACTTTGAGAAGATTTCCAAAATTAAAGCTTGTTTCCATATTCAAGCTATTTCCTTTACGTGAGAATTGTTCCCGCCAATTTTTTCATTTGAAATTTGGGGTGTGGTTGCCTTTAACCAAAGTGTGGGTGCCTTAATCCAAGTTGAGGGTGCCTTAATATTTCTCCAAAAATACCTAAAAAGCAATAAAAAAACCATAATAAGTACAAAATCGAATACTAACAATATATAAAATTGAGATCAAGTCGGACACAAAAATGTGTCTATCACTTGTCAAATAAAAATGATCCCAAGCTAAGATAAATGGACGACCCAATAACTTTACAGGCTCATGGGATGTGCTACCATGCTCGCATGGGGCATTCACAACTCCGTGACTCACTGTCACAGCAACAAATGAGGAAGCAACCAAGTTGTCATTCGAGGGAAATGATTGCGGAACTTGTGAGGGAATGAAAAATCCTTCATTAACTCTTCCTGCGCCAACAACAACACCAACATGGGGCTCGAAATCAATCACAACTTTCTCAATGTTGCCTTCTCCGTGACCAATTTTTCCTTGGTCAAACTCGCCACCATCAGCTTTATCATTGGCGGAGATGTCACTAGACTCTTTACCATCAATAAGTTCTTATCCCTTGATTGGCTTTAGCAGTCTCAGGGATGAGACCCCGTGAGATAAAAGCGGTGTCATCCACCTCTTTATCAACTCTCCTAGAAGAGGAGTTAGTAGGTCTGGAAGACTCCTTACGTATTTTTAAGTTCTGCACCAATAAGCGCTTAATAAATAAATGTTGGGGGAAACTATAGGATATGATAAAATGAATAAAGAAGTGAAAATCAAATACTTACTTTATTAAGCGCAGGTTCATAATTGCGCTTTCGCTGTTGATCAGAAAATTGTGGAATAAACGCATGGTTGTCAGAAGACTCTGCGGGAACCTCCTCATGCGCAAGTACTTGCACAGTAAGTAACCTGTATAAAGGCATAATATTTCAAATCCAAACAAATAGAGAAATCGACTTACATCCAAGCATCCAACTATGTTGAAGTGCCATGGAACATAGCCATCATACTTTGATGGAAGGGAGGTACGGGGAACATTAATAGCAGTACATCCCCTAAAGCAAGGGCCTTTTATCCTTTTGACTGTGCGGTACCAGCGGAAAGCATGATCAATATGCAAATTATCGTCATCATGTATAGGCACTACAGATCTACTATCATGGTTATATACTTCCCTTATCTTGTTTTTGCCGACGTCATTCAAAAGACGTACACCACCTCTGTCTTTCTCCGTTGCGCCCATAGGTAGGCGATGAGGATTGCAACTC
Organism: Papaver californicum; assembly: GCA_023531435.1. NCBI lineage: Eukaryota > Viridiplantae > Streptophyta > Magnoliopsida > Ranunculales > Papaveraceae > Papaver > Papaver californicum. The sequence continues at coordinate 9,191,125 of JAJJMC010015296.1, read as the reverse complement.
CAAGGAAGAGTCATAGTCTTCTGAATAAAATCAACATATGTGGCATTAAAAATTTTAAGAGTATAATCCTCAGAATTGAATAGGGTACAGAATTAACGGCCATTGGTTCTACCAGTGTTATGACGCCAACACTCATTAAAAACGCGCCACCAATTTCCTGTGTATTGAGCAATGTGGAGGACTTGAGTCTTCTTATCCTTAACGCACCTACCTCGGCTAGCTAGTACGTCAAGAAAAAAAGGATCCTTCTCACTATATAGTGGAAGAACTAGTCTGGATTCCAATGGGCCAACAGTGATGATGAGGTTCATATCATCAAAGGGAAATTGACGAATCATATCTTCTGACAAAGCACCATCGCCTTGAAAAAACTCCACCTCAAAGTCTTCCAAGTTAAAAGAAGACTTAATCTCGGCTATAGACCAATCACTATAGCTGTAAGCATCTTCCATCTGGACTTAGTTTACTGGGAGTAAAGGTGGTGGAGGTAACTGCGAAGGTGGGGGAAGTGCAAACTCATTATCAAGTCCCCTAAGTCTACGATGCTGCGGATGCGTAGCGCAAGCTTGAATCTTTGGAGAAGAAGGATGATCTGGATGTGGCCTGCGCCTACCCTTATCCGCAGCGTAATGACTGGATTTTCTCTTGGATCGAGATGAATGTTTGAAATCATCTCTATGCTGCGAAGATTGCGGAGATCTCATAATATCTCTGAATGCATAAAAGATAATTTAAAAATATGAACCATGCATAGTCAAAACGAACACGTGTAACACATGTGAAAATTCAAAGGTCAAAGGTTATCAAGACCCATTTTGACGATCAAAATACAGAAACAAAGAAACAAGTTTCTCACTTTAAGATCAAGGATCAAAAAGGAAACAAAATCAGAAAGCTTGAAGAACCGTTCATGGCCATGCTAATGGAAAAAATCATGACATATATAAAAGCATGATGATGAACGTAGAAGCAGCAACAAGATATATAAACTACATAGCAACTCAGCCATGCAAGATCAATCAAAGGAACATCATAAGCAAATCATGATCAAAAGAAGTGATGATTAAACTAAAACCTAGTTTTTTATTCAGAAACAAGTCAACAAATCAAGCGAAGGAAAGTAAGTTACTTACTTCGGAGAAGAATCAACTTCAATTGCGGAGTCAAAGAACCAGAAGGATCAGCTTCAATTACGGGAGATCAAACGATAGAGGAATCAACAGATACGAAGAAACTAAGGAAGAAAATAAAATACTTTGGAGGAAGAAGAAAACGAAAGGTATAAATGTTTATTCTCTTCCCTAAATCTTCTTTTTATAAAGGAAGGGATTTCCAAGGGTCAATCCTAGATCCTAGGAATCATAATTGCATGGCAAAATATAAAACAAATCATGGAAAAAATGCTAAATGGCGGATAGCGTGTGTATTTTCTTCCCATCCTACCCCTGATAGCATGAGAAAGAAAATGGGCAAAATGTGAATACAAATATCCTGATGAACACGAGGCGCCATTTAGATCATTGGGTTATGCTGCGAAGGCGAAGCATAGCATCAAATGAGATGTACTGAATCCCTACCCGGATTCACTTTATCACACCTCGAGGAAGAGACGTGGAAGATCCGCAAATGATCTGCTGTCGTCACCTAGACGTAGTTCGAGTCAGAAATGTCAGACGCGTGGATGGATTCCACTCAGCATTAAATGGTAGCTCAGAGAAGCAGAGACAGGTGGAGGCTTTTCAGCGGATCGAGATCCTTTGTGGGATCACAACGAGCACTTGAAAGGGACTCATCATTTAGCTGCGCTGCTAGAAATAGCTGGTAGAGAAAAGTATATAAATATCTCACTTCTTCCCAAGAGAAGGGGTCGAATAATTTTCAGAACCCGGAGAAAGAAGAAAGTTTTAAGTTTAGTCATTTCATTACAATTGTAGTCTTTCTACTCTCATCTGTAATTCATACTCAAATACTTAATAAAAACCTCAAACTCATTACCCCGTGGACGTAGGCACAACCGAACTACGTAAAATCCATTGTGTTAAGTGTGTGATTTGTTTACTTTCTCTGTTTTACTTTATGCTTATTTATGTTTCCATGTTGTGCTTGCTCATTCATTCTATCTGAATAACACATCATATCTAACTTGCTTAAGCACATTAAGTTTTACTATTATATATCTTATTTCGAAGTAATCTTCATATTTGCACTCCATGTAGACTATAGAAAAATTAATAGTTACAACTTCAATGCTTACCTTAAAGGGGATTGGAACCACCTCACTTTTCCCTACCACCGACTTGATTTTACAATCTCACCTTCTTACCTTAAAGGGGATTTGAACCCACCTCACTTTTCCCTACCACCAACTGATTTTACAATCTCACCTTCTTCCTGAGCTTCAATACCCCGAGATCCTTAAGACTGTTTGGTAATATAATTAGAGAGTACGTTGGTATTGTATTTGAGGGGGTAACGCTCTAAGTTGATTTAATACTGCATCTTTCGATCTTCACTTTCCCTATCGCTTTACTCAAGTATGACATGACGTTAAATCAAAAAAATGAGATGGTGGATGTATAAGAGAGTGAGAGATATAGAAACATAAGAGAATTGAATGTCAAAAGATTTGATGGAGAAAACGAAGATTTGAAGTGGTCCATCGGTATGACTCACGCATTCGTGTACAAATCAGTACATACGAAGTAACACAAAGTTAAAGTTTGTAGGTATCATTTTAAAATCAATTAAATGGAGTGATCCTTCTATATTATATATTAAATTTATTATGAGGATATTAGTAATGTGAGACTATTATCCGTCATACACGAATATCTCTGGTAGTCAATCCATTTCCATCAACCGGCCGGTGGGAGCGAGCCAAAGTCATACTGTTTTCTATATAAACAAAAATAACAGTGTTGGTTGGATGACAAACGTTTAAATATTTTGACTAACTATTTTGACTTAATTGACTAACGGACCAACGATCGAAATACCAAAACAGATATACTTACGACCCATACGTAAAGATGTACCAAAATCTACGATCCAAATACTGGTTTGACCTTGAAATTATTTTTGCACGTCTGCATCATATGGCTGTTCATCTTTTTAGATAAACACTTAGTGTAGATGATATCGTTTACGAGAACTGCACAATGTATTCTACTTGCAATCGTTTATGAGAATTCACGAACATGACGACGCATACACAACGAACACGATCGTGTGAAACCCACGTTAATCCACTGACATAGTAAAAGGTAAGTCGGCATTCATTATGAATAAATAATTAAAAACAGCTAGTCTTCGACAATTAAGATTCGGTCTCTTCTACTCTCAATGGTGGGGTGGTACCAACCTTAAGCTTCTTTCCCTTTCCACTGCTAGGACAATCGAGTTTCGGGGTCAATAACAATCTGCACTGCATCAAATCTAGCAATCTCGATCGCAAATGCTTGTTCATATCTGTCATGTGCCTCGTCATGCTTGTGGCCCAAAGTCGGTTCTCAACATTGGTTTCCACCTTCATCTGTATTGCTGAAGGAGTGCTTCCTTGCTGTCCAATTTCCCAGCCAACAAATTGGAAGAAATAAACCATTAAAGTTACTCACTGGTACAATAAAAAGAAGGGGTATTTGTGTGTGAGAGAGAAAGAGAGAGACCTCCAATTCAAGGATTTGGTTATTCATGGAGCTGATGGTAGAATAACCAGCAGTGAAAAAATTCTCTTCAAGTGAACAATATGAGGGTAGAATAGCGACTGTTCCTCTTGATGTGTTGGTTGGCTGTTGGTATTTGTCAAGCAGTGAAACACGAGGCTGGTATGATATTCTCTGATTGTTCTCCGCAAACGGCAGTGATGACCTCGGAATTACTAGTAAGTTAGTTATTTGCCCTGTTACCAATAACCATTTTATGAAGGTTTACTAGACTGAAAAGAGAGTAGATAAACACATCTACAGAGGATTTAGGGATGACTATATAGAGAATTTACTCTCTAAAGTCTAATTCTCAGATGTTTAACAAAATCTCGTTACATGCAAGTGAGACAAGAAAACAAGCAAGGACACAAACCTTTAGCATGGGTGAATCTTCGAGCAACTGCCCAATTTCTGACATCCCAAAGGCAAGCTGTACAGTCCTCAGATGCAGAGATGAGCCACAATCCACTCATACTGAACGACAAGGCAGTTATGGATCCACTGCAGGGGTCTCTAGGGGTTAAACTCTATCTCAAAATGCACAAAGAAGATATTGCACAAGATTTATGGATCCACTGCAGGGGTCTCTAGGGGTTAAACTCTATCTCAAAATGCACAAAGAAGATATTGCACAAGATTTATCGATTATATTGTTTCCACATATTACTCAAGTACTCACTAGAGTCATAGTTTTACTGGTCCAAGTTATGAAGCAGCAGCTAAGATATCAAGCTGTCAGGCTAATACCTAAACGACCATTTTCGTGAATCATTGCTCACTAAAGAAACCTATCTAAGCTTATTAAAACAATTAGTCAACAGAAATTTAGAATCCTAATTAAATAGTTTTGAGTATCATTCTAACCTACACAGTTTGTTTTTCTACAGACGAATTCAAGATGCACAATAAAACCATACATTACTTGTGTCCATTGAGTACAATCAGTTGATCGCCTGTTATAGTTTTTGAGTTTTCCTCCAATCCTATATCGAGTCTGTTGACAAAAATCCTTCCATCTACACTTCCTGAAAACAAAAGCTGTCCTTCAGGGTCAAGACTGATGGCAGTTATAGCTTGTGAAAAGTCTTGAGTTTGCAGAAACCTCCCGGAAACAATATCACAAACCTGACAAGTAAAGACAAATTTTATGAAATTCCTTCGCAGAGAAAATTTCATCAGAAGTGAATGAAATATGCACAAAAATAATAAACATTCTCAGTCAGCTAACCAAAACCTTGCATGTGCCGTCCACAGAGCTTGAAATAAGTACATAACTTGAACTTCCAGAAATTGATACCAGACCAGTTATAGAGGACGTGTGCTCTGACCAAGAATGAAGGGACGAAGGCATGTTTCCACAATCTTCCAGGTCTAGCAAACTTCGATTGAAACGATTAATGCACTTTACAACCATAAAGCAAAGAAATATGATATCTTTTCATGTTACTACATAGAAACTACTAGATATAAGACATAGATAGAACTAGCGTTATTTTTTCCTTACCTGATCAAAGACCATATGCATATAGAACCATCATCTGAACCAGAAATCAGGAGTGAATTGTCAGCTGTGAATGCAATGCAATTTACTGATTTATAATGAGCACGCCAACTCTTCAACATTCTTCCACTTAAAACCTGCAGATGAGCTGAACTTATTAAAGTCTCCCGAGTCCTGAGCAATCTCAGGAGAGGGATTCAGAGATTACAGAAGCTAATATTAAAATGTTAGTCACCTCCCAAACATAAGCATTTCCTGAAGGTGCTCCACCTGCAAGATACAAACCATCTTCTGTGCAACAAAGTGGTCCAATTGCTTCTATTGGATAGCTTCGGACCGGTGCTTGTGGCTGACAAACAGAAACAAGATGGTTGAGTTTAAAAAAAAAATCTGAAAGTATCTTCAGGACCAGAGCTATAATCTGGCGCCTTACACCACCCGGCCAAACTGTCTTGTGTTGATAAATAGTTCCTCTTGATTTAGATGATAATAGCTTGGACGTGCTTGTTGTTTTCCGACAGGACCTGGCCCTTTTTACCCTCTGAATAATTAAAATTCCATGACTGGAAACCAGGTTGTCCAAGTCATATACACTTGACAAATCCTGGAAATCTAGGTGATGTGAAACTATTTTCAACAAACATGAGGGCATGTAAAATAGTGAACCCTTAATCTAACTCAACATATATGATCCTCTTGGTCTAATTTAACAAAATTTTATATTCAGGAAATTAGCAAGAATTGGTAGTTACGAATCAAAGATATATAAAATCTCAAAACTAATGATTTGTTCCTGTAACTTGCAATCAACAAATAGCTCTAAATTATGAAACAACAATGAAAGCCACCAATGTGGAGCAACAACTCAAAGCTCACATATAACAAGCATATAAAAGTAATGGAAAGTAAAATTGTTAAAGAAATCAAAGGGGCAATAAAAATTAAGGGATTACCTTATTTAAGGGCCAGATAAAGATGGCTCCACCACCAAAAGATCCATGTTTGTGAATTTGAGAAGCAACAAGAAATTGGTTCCTCAAGCAGAGAAATCCATGAGTAGGTGAAGCACAAGTTGGTATATGAAGAAGATGATCCCCACTTTCCATGTCCCATATTGTTATCCCTGCACCCAAACTCTTATCACTGCAAACTACCAATGCTTCTCTCACCATTTCTCTATGTGTCTTTCTTCTCTCTCTCACACAGAAAAAAGACCTCGTTACATGTTATGTTAGAATTACAAAGTGGCAAGTGAAGTTAGTTTAGCTAAGTGCCAATACTATTTGTCTTCCGTGAAACAAACAAAAACCTCTGAAACACAAAACTTTGAAGTTAAATATGCTTAATGGGTGCACGTTAGTTGCATTTGCAAAAGATGCTTTGTTTCCATCCAACTTCTAGAATTCATCCATCTGGTCAAAGAAATTCAAGTTGACAAAAACTACAAAGTATACTATGTGGCAATACCTCTGACAACCAAACTACCTAATAACCAAATCTGTTTCTTTTTTACTGAGTAATGGACTATGAGAGCCTACTGCCTAGCTAATAATCCAGTCCATAATAATCTTTGAGCTACACCAATCATAGCCAAATTGAAAACCCTCAAACCAACACAGTTTCTCTCGTTGCATACACCTCTCTCTCCGAATCAATAGTGGCATAGAGATATATATACAGTACTAACAATAAGCTAGTTGTTCTCCTCATTAGAAAAAAAAAAAAAAAGCAGTGGTGACAAATGGACTCAAAAATATGTATAAAAGTTACCATCATCCTCTTCATCATAATTATCCATGTTAAGCTCCTTGAGGGCATCAGTAAGGTCCAGCAACAACTTTGCCCCATGATTTGCAGACTCTAGGAACCACAGTCAGAATATCTGAAGAGAAAATTTCTTAAAGATTAGCCCAAGTGCATCTAGTATAGTAGCTCATCCCAGCAGAAACAAACAACCTACAAATCAGAAATTCAACATACATGAAAACCCCACTACAGGAATTGCACCAAAGTGAACAAGCCAACTTAATTGCACACCCATATTTTGAGCGAGCAGCGAGCAAGAGAGTGATCCTGCAAACAGATGACAATCTATGAAAGTCTGTAAAAAAAGTGCAGAATAACTATGGGTTAACACAAACCAATAGAACAGACAAGACCCAAAACAAAGAACCATTTAAACTCAATTAGATTACATAAAATTCAATGTTTGTTGTCATGAATTGGTTTATATCTCAACATACATCTGCAAACCCATAACTTGAATAACACATTAAATCTATTACATTTTATTTTGGAAGGCAGTGAAATCTAATGCATCAACCCCTGATAATGATTAGACCAAATAACACAAAACATAACAAAGCTTAGATTAGCAAGACAAGTAGATAAGACAATCGACCTAATTCATCAAATCCAGAGAAACAAAATTCCTGAGAAATAAAAAGAGACCTTAGATTAAATCAGGAGGATCAACTGCAATAAATTGAAAATAAACATATGAACAGGCAATTGAACATACGACAATTGAACCTAAATCAGTGAGACAATATGTTTCTTAAAAACCAATTATTCAACCTACACACTATATGGTGCAAATTTTGAATACCCAAACCAACAAACAGATAATATGAATACAAATTCAAAATTTTAGCAACCTATGTAGGTCAAATTGGTGATGTAAACTACTTGGTTTTCTTAGTTAATATCAAGAATCAGTCTTTTTATAAAATTCCCTTGTTTGGTTTTTCAGATTCAGAGAGAAACTGATCGAAATCCATATTACCTCATAAAAGGAAGCACCAACAAAAAAGGCCTGTGGACATATGATCAAATATTGATGAAGCTACCAGAAATTTGTCACATCAAAGCCCTTTCTATCTCCACTCGAGACATGGTAGTGGACAAACACAAATCAGTAAAATCAAGAAACCAAAATTACTCGAGAAGGGGAATACACATCTGAGTGATAAAAGTGAGGGGGGCATTTTTCTTCCTCCAGAGAATAAATATTTCAGGTATGAATCTGTCCATTTTTCATTTTTTTTTTCTAAGTTTTTAAAATTAAGTAAACTTCTAGAAGCATAAAAAGCAGCAGCAGCGGAAACAAGAACCTTTCCCAGCCATTAAAAGGTTAGTTTTTCATTTTAATATGCAATTTAATTACTCTCCGAAATATAAAATGTATCAACTAATTGATGAGATTCTGATTATCAAAATTACGGAAAAAATCTGGTTCATTTTCTGTGTTCTTGATTAACAGTTTTTCTCATCTCTGAAACCAAATTGGTGATATTTTTGTTAGCACCAGGGGACATGTTTCTAATACTAAGTTCTCCTAAATTTGTAGGATCTAAAGTTTGTGTTAAATTTTGCTTTAGGCATTTAAAATGGAGAATAGATGAAACACGAATAGAAGACTTGGTCCTTTGCATACAAGTGGAAATGCAATGGTAACAACAGCCTACAAGAGAGCAGAATTATTGCCTAATCCAATTGGCACAGTAGCTCGAAAACTAGGTAGAGTTGTGAAGCCAACTGTTTGCATTATGCGAAATCACTGGCTAGCAATCCTCTCGTGCGCAGATCATCAAATCTCATATGTTGAAAATGCCATTGAGAATGTCTTCCCGCCATCAAGCTACATCTTCAACAAGATCCACACCCTCGTACACGTTTCCAAGACCCTGCCGGTAAGATTTGAGAATGCAGCCGACAGATTACCAGCGATAATACAGCGAGTGCCGTATTTGGGATGGGCATTAGCCCAGTTGTTTTTGATATTGAGTTTCTTGATTAGTACATTAACTAATTGGGGAGTTGATGGAGCTGATGATGAGAAAGATATTAGAATTGATACCAATTTTCATGATGAAATGTCGGAAATAAAAATGGCTAATACTAAAATTAAGAGTTTATTACTTAAAATGATTTTTGTTACTATAATTAATTTGATGGGTGCTAGGATCACTAGTCCAAACTTGGGTGGAATTATAGCCAGTGAATGAGAAACTTTTGGTTGTCCCACATTGGGCAAACCAAGGAGGAAGTTCATGCATATTACCACAAACGTTCTATATAAGGAAAAGAACTAGTGGATTGGATATGGACTTGGGAAATGGACTAGTGGGCAAATGCATACATGTGCGGTGCTTCGGTGTGAGCCTTGGCGCGAGCCTTGGCGCGAGCCTTGGCGCGACCCTTGGCGTGAGTTTGACTTGTGCTTGGCATGTTCCTGCGAGTGCACACATGTACCCATCAATGAGAAAACGTTTCTTTATTTTAAATAAATATTTTTACCGTTTTGAATTAAATGAAAAATAAAATCATAAATATTTTTTAATTAAAAATCTTAACGTTTTGTTTTAATGAGGATTTAATATTTCAAATTAAATTTTTCACCGTTTTAAAACTTAAAAGATTACTTCTCCTATAAAAGAACAACAATGCTAAGGTTTTCGTTTACCACAGTCGCAGCCACTGTCCTGTCGACTTTTCCCCTCTTCTTGCTTTGATTTGCGCAATAGTTTACTTTCATTTTTTCTTCTACTGTTAAGTTCACAACGGGCCAACGAGCTTTGCTAGATGGGTTGGTATCAGGTGATTTTATCCTGAATTCAAGTTTGTCACTGAAAGGGTATAGCAGGATCTTCCTGAAGGTGTACCTGGCAAATATTGAGTTAAGGGCAGTCTGTTGAACAGGCGACTTCACCTCTCTGTGCTTGAGTGTGTGTACTGCTTCATTCTAACCCTCCCTTAATCATCTTCAAGTTCTCTGTTGTTTGTGTTTCTCTGTTACAGGAAGGTACTTATCCAACAATCTTAACTCAATATCTGTGCAATCAAAAGATCTTCTGTAACAATGGCAAAGACTGATGTTGAGAGACCTCAGAAGTTTTCTGGTAAGGATTTTAAGAGATGGCAGTCGAAGATGCTCTTTTTCCTGAGTTTCCACATGCTTGATGAAATAGTGTTGAAACCATATAACAAAGCTCTGGGTACTCCTGAATCATCCAAGGAAAAAGAGACTTGGACGAGAAATAATTATTTAGCAAAAAATCATATTTTAAATTGCCTTGAAGACTCTCTGTATGATTTTTACAATGCTAAAGATGATTTTTCTGCTCACAATTTATGGTCTGCACTGCAAGAAAAATATGAAGCAGAAACTGCAGGAAGTAAAAAGTTTCTGGTTGCACGTTTTTTACAATACAAGATGCTGAATGAAAAATCTGTGGTTGACCAGTTTCTGGAGTTGCAGAAAATTACTAATGAAATCATTGCTGAAGGTATAACTATTTCTGAAAACTTTCAAGTATCTGGTGTGATTGAAAAGTTACCAAGTTCATGGGCCGAATACAAGAGAAGACTAAGGCATGAAACTGGTGAGATTACTATAATAGAAATGGGCAAGAAAATACAAGTTCAAGAGTTGTTGTGCTCAAAGGACAAGAATGTCTCCTCTGCAAGAGACATGTCAAACAAAGCTCATGTGATCGAACACAAGTTTGCTTCACTCAGTCTGGACCACAATAAGCGCAAGCCTGGACCTCAAGGAAAAGGTAAATTTCAAAAACCAAAGTCTGTTATTGGTAAGATTAAGGGAGCTTGTTATGTCTGTGGTGTGTCTGGCCATATGGCAATGCATTGTAGAAAACGCAAAGATGCGAATTTTAAGAAACAAAATGTAAACCTGGCTGAAAGTAGTAAAAATGAATTTTCTGGCACGGTGTCTGAGGTGAATTTAGTTACCCATGTGAGGGACTGGTGGGTAGACTCTGGAGCTGCCAAACATGTCTGCGGAAGCAAGGATATGTTCACCTCCTACCAGACAGTAGGAGATGGAGAAAAACTCTATATGGGTAATTCTTCTGCAGCACAAGTTGCAGGAAAAGGAAAGGTTTCGCTGAAGCTTTCTTCTGGGAAAATCCTCACATTGAATGAAGTGTTACATGTACCAGACATCTGCAAGAATCTCGTTTCAAGTGGTGTGCTAGATGACAAGGGATTTAAAATTGTTTTTGAGTCCGGAAAAGTGATTATCACTAAGGGTAGGGACTTTGTGGGAAAGTGCTATAAGGCTGAGGGCCTTTACAAATTATCTGTAATCTCTACTGAAATTAATAAAGTTGATTCTTCTTATGTTGTTGTCTCATTGAATATTTGGCATAGTAGACTTGGTCATTAAATTATAATTCAATGAACAAATTGGCAAAATCTTGCTGCATTCCAAAATTAAATTTGGAATATGAACATAAATGTGAAGTTTGTGTAGAACCAAAATATGCGAAGAAGCCTTTTCAGAAAAATGTCCACAGAGTTTCTAATCCCTTAGAGTTAATTCACTCTGACTTAGTTGATATGAAATCAATCCAAACCAGAGGTGGAAAAAAATGGTTTGTTACCTTCATAGATGACTGTACTAGATACTGTCATATCTACTTGCTTAAAGGAAAAGATGATGCTCTTGAAGCATTTAAATTATATAAATTAGAAGTAGAAAACCAGATGAGTACCACCATTAAAACTGTTAGGTCTGATCGTGGGGGTGAATACGTAACTCCTATAGGAGACTTTTGTGCGCAACATGGCATTATTCATGAGGTAACTCCTCCTTATTCACCACAATCTAATGGTGTGGCTGAACGGAAAAGCCGAACCCTTAAGGAGATGATGAATGCCATGTTAATCAGTTCAGGACTACCGGCGAACTTGTGGGGGGAGGTCGTCCTCTCAGCTTGCTATATCCTGAACAGAGTGCCCCTTAAAGGAACAGAAAAATCACCGTATGAATTATGGAAAGGTAAACAACCCCCCTTATGGATACCTCAAAGTGTGGGGGTGTTTAGCCAAGGTCTCTATTCCTCCACCTAAGAGGACTAAAATAGGACCTAAAACCGTTGATTGTGTATTTCTAGGATATCCCGAGCACACCACTGCTTATAGATTTATGGTTGTGAGTTCCGATAACTCAGAAATTGGTGTGAACACCATTTTGGAATCTAGAGATGCTTCGTTTTTTGAAAATGTTTTTCCAATGAAAACTGAATCTCGCGTGATACGTGTAGATCCTCTAGATGTCCCTTCTTCTAGCTATTCATTACCGGTAGAAGAAGATGAACCTTTTTATGAGCCAAGAAGAAGCAAAAGACCTAGATTAGAAAAATCTCTTGGGCCAGACTTCATTACCTGTTTAGTTGAATCTGATCCACAAACCTATAAAGAGGCCATGACTTCGTCTGAAGCTCCATGGTGGAAAGAATCCACTATTAGTGAGATGGATTCTATTATTCAGAATGAAACCTGGGAAATAGTAGATTTACCTCCAGGGAGAAAAACCATAGGTTGTAAATGGATCTTTAAGAGAAAACGTAAGGTTGATGGAACCGTGGAAAAATATAAAGCTAGACTTGTAGCTAAAGGCTATAAACAAATAGAAGGTGTAGATTTCTTTGACACTTATTCACTTGTCACTAGAATAACTTCAATTAGGTTGCTAATTGCAATTGCTGCAATCCATAACCTAGAGATACATCAAATGGATGTAGAAACTGCGTTTCTAAATGGTGAACTAGATGAAGAAATTTATATGGATCAACCCGAGGGCTTTGTGGTGAAGGGTTATGAAAAGAAGGTATGTAGACTTAAAAAGTCTTTATATGGCTTGAAACAAGCACCTAAACAATGGCATGAAAAATTTGATCATGTAATGTTCTCTAGTGGTTTTAAAATAAATGAAGCTGACAAATGTGTTTACACTAAATCTGTCAATGATGCTTGTGTGATGGTATGCCTGTATGTTGATGATATGCTTATGTTAGGTACAACCTTAGAAATAATTAATTCCACTAAGAACATGTTGAATGAGAACTTTGACATGAAAGACTTAGGTCCTGCTGATGTAATCCTAGGGATGAAAATTAGAAAGGAGTCTAATGGATTCAGTCTCAGTCAATCTCATTATGTTGAGTCATTTCTGAAGAAATTTAACCAGTTTGATAGTAAACCTGCAAGTACTCCTTTTGACCCTTCCTGTAGACTCAAGAAAAACAAAGGCAATGGAGTCTCGCAACTTGAATATTCACGTATCATAGGAAGTTTGATGTACTTAATGAACTGCACGAGACCAGACATTGCCTATGCAGTGAGTAGACTAAGTAGGTATACCTGTAATCCAGGACAAGAGCATTGGGATGCACTTTTCAGAGTGCTGAGGTATCTTAAATACACTTTAAACTTTCGTTAAGTTATGAGAGATACCCTGCTGTTCTGGAAGGATACTGTGATGCAAACTGGATACCATACTCAGAGGAGTCTAAGTCTACGAGTGGATACGTTTTCACTCTAGGTTGTGGAGCGGTGTCTTGGAAGAGTTCCAAACAGACCTGTATCGCTCGATCCACTATGGAATCCGAGTTTATAGCGTTAGATAAAGCAGGAGAGGAAGCCGCTTGGCTAAGATGCTTTTTAGAAGACATTCCTCTCTGGCATAGGCCTGTGCCAGCTGTATCTATACATTGTGATAATCAAGCTGCAATAGCTAATGCTAAAAACAGCAACTATAATGGAAAATCTATTCATATAAGGAGAAGACATAATTCTCTAAAACAACTAATCTCAACTGGCGTTATTTATGTTGACTTTGTGAGGTCTAAGGAGAATATCGCGGACCCTTTGACGAAAGGTTTGTCCAAGGAGATAGTTAGTAATGCATCGAGGGGGATGGGACTTAAGCTCATCAATTAAAACTTTCCATGAAGGATACTCAACCTTGCTGACTGGAGATCCCAAGATCAAGGTTTTGAATGAGACAACTAATTTATGGCGGGTAAAAATTAAACACTATCAGAGAATTATTTTCTCTTTCCCTTCCCTATGGTGTAGACGTGATAGTGTGACTGCAAGTGAGGATGACTTAGAGTAAAGTCTTAATGAGTTCTATAGTTTCAATTTAAGATTGAAATGGGGTGTAGCAGTTAACATGATAGAACTCACCTATCTGAATGAGGAAGTAGGTCGCTTCCTATGAGAACTGAGCTGATTCTCTAGAGCATTCTGAGAAACCGGATACGTCCAGGGCCAAAACGGACACAACGGCGTGAACTTAACAGCATTTTAAGAGATATCTCGCGTAAGGAGTTATTGAAGAATTACACTAAACGATGGCAGTTCAAGACATCACGTTCACTGACCATCAAGTAGTTCCGGTGCTTCTCACTAAGCAAAGGTTCAATTCCAAATGGTCACCTATTGCTTAAGAGGTATTTCTCGTTTTTTCGATTTTCCGATTTTTTGGTTTCGTCATTCATGTGGGGGATTGTTGGAAATAAAAATGGTTAATACTAAAATTAAGAGTTTATTACTTAAAATGATTTTTGTTACTATAATTAACTTGATGGGTGCTAGGATCACTAGTCCAAACTTGGGTGGAATTATAGTCATCCATTTTCACTTCTTAGTGAATGAGAAACCTTTGGTTGTCCCACATTGGGCAAACCAAGGAGGAAGTTCATGCATATTACCACAAACGTTCTATATAAGGAAAAGAACTAGTGGATTGGATATGGACTTGGGAAATGGACTAGTGGGCAAATGCATACATGTGCGGTGCTTCGCACCGAAGCACCGCAGGCCGCGGGCTTGCGGGCTTGCGGGCTTGCGGAGCTTGCGGTGCTTGCGTGTGCTTTTGCGTGTGCTTTTGGCGCGAGCCTTGGCGCGAGCCTTGGCGCGACCCTTGGTGCGACCCTTGGTGTGACCATTGGTGTGACCTGAAAAATAAAATCATAAATATTTTTTTACTTAAAAATCTTAACGTTTTGTTTTAATGAGGATTTAATATTTCAAATTAAATTTTTCACCGTTTTAAAACTCAAAAGATTACTTCTCCTATAAAAGAACAACAATGCTAAGGTTTTCGTTTACCCCAGTCGCAGCCACTGTCCTGTCGATTTTTCCCCTCTTCTTGCTTTGATTTGCGCACTAGTTTACTTTCATTTTTTCTTCTACTGTTAAGTTCACAACGGGCCAACGAGCTTTGCTAGCTGGGTTGGTATCAGGTGATTTTATCCTGAATTCAAGTTTGTCACTGAAAGGGTATAGCAGCATCTTCCTGAAGGTGTACCTAGCAAATATTGAGTTAAGGGCAGTATGTTGAACAGGCGACTTCACCTCTCTGTGCTTGAGTGTGTGTACTGCTTCATTCTAACCCTCCCTTAATCATCTTCAAGTTCTCTGTTGTTTGTGTTTCTCTGTTACAGGAAGGTACTTATCCAACATGAAATTGCTACAAATGATCGTCGTGGGTTCATCGGAAATGAAGAGATGTGCATCCCAAACAGTACTGGTAATGACACTGGGGAATGTGGGGAAAAGGAAGAAAATGAGAAACAAATTAAGGAGAATTACAAAGACATATTGGTTAAGAAAAAAGATGTTAATGAAGAAGAGATGGTCAATGAAAAGAATGACGTAGCAACTAGTTATAAGACAATATTAGAGATGGGTATGAAGGAAAACGAAGACGAAATAAGCCAACAGCAACATGGAGAACAATCTGATGCCAACAAAGAAATTGTAAGTGTGATTGAAAATGATGAAATAAAAGAGACTAATGTGATCAATGAGGAAGAACAAGATTAACATGTAAGCAAATGTTGACGGCTATGAGGAACAAAAAAGATAAGGCCGTGAAGTAGACGCTGAAACGATTTCTAAATATTCGAACATGTGTGAAAGGTTCTTATTACTTCTGTCGCTTCTTCTGTAAATTTTGCTTCTCAAATATATGCACTGTAACATTTTGTCTCATTTTTTAATTTCCAATATTTTTCTAGATAGTCAAATGTGACTTATAAAGACTTATAGAGAATTTTTAAATATGTTGTTATTCAATTGAGATTATGAGAGAGTCCCCCAAACTCTCTTGTTATTGGATATAGATTTTTTTAAGTCTTTTAAATTCTCTAAAAACACCATGTTATTGGATTAAGATTTGTTAAGAGTCACTCAAACACTCTTGTTATTAGATATAGACTTCAAATCATTGATTTGTTCCTTATTGGGATTTTGGGAGACTTTTTTGATGAAAATAGGCATGAGCAAAATCTCTCCCTTAAAGGTGATATTTTGAGAGACTTGAAAATTTGGGTAGAACAAATATTATCCAAAGGTCCTCATTCCTCATCCTTATCGAATGACCAAAATCCATCCACGACTATTCCTTAACTCCCTCTTGCCTTATCTTCTTCTTCTTCCCCATTCCCCAACCTTTATCTTATTCTTCTTCTCCCCTCTGTCTTCTTCCACCATTCCCTGGAATTGCTTGATTTTATATGAAAAAATCAAAAAATCACAATCATCCCAAATAAAATGATTATATCGACAATTAATTTTAGGAATCAATTAACCATTTTTTTACCAGAATCAAGTAGTAAACATCTACTCATAATACATCAATGGGATTATCTATAAAAAAACAAAAGGAAGAAAAAAGGAAGAAAAAAAAAGAAATAGAGGGAGGAAACTTACGAGCTAGCAGACCGATTTGTTGATGAATAAGGTTTGTTAAAAACAAAATTAGATTTAAAAATAAAAAAATGGTCTGACCTGACCTCACCTCTACTTCCAACCGCAGTAGACGGACTTGCCATTCTGCAAGGTAATTATACATAATTTATTTGTAGCAATCTCTTTGAATTTGATTATTATGCATATAATGATTAAGTTAATCATAAAAAATTAGGTAAATTTTATTTAGTGGATTTTGGATTTGCAAACCGACGCCAGTTCTTAGATCCATATTATGGTGTTCGTTATCATCTCCAAGAATATTCGGGTCCCGGGCGCCAACCAGTAAAAGTTGATGAATTGTTCAATCTTCGACATGCATCTCTAAGTAATGTAGTTGAGAGAATATTTGGTGTATTCAAATCACGCTTCTTAATATATAAGAGTGCACCCCGTTTTCCATACAAAACACAAGCGAAAATAGTTTTGGCATGTGTCGGACTACATAACTTTTTGCACAAAGAATGTCGTTTCGATGAATTTCCAGTTGATGAAAGTGAAGATGAACAAGATTCTTCCAATGAACAACGAGAAGATGCTAATCCGTGGCGAGATAGTATGGAAAATAAAATGTGGGATTAGTGGAATAAAGAGAATGAAAACTTAGGCACAAGATAACAATGAGCTTTTAATTTTGACAAATGACACAAATTTTACTACGTATTCATGGTACTTGTTAATTGTGTAACGTGCATAATAAAAAAGTTGGTAGATGTTTTGAATTTATAATTAGATATTTTACATCTTTTTATCTCTACAAATCACGAAGACTCTCTAGAAATCCACTAGATTTGTATCTACAAGTCGCAGAGACTCTCTATAACACTCTTTTAAAATCACTAAAAATCTCTATATTTCCAGAGAGTATCTGGAAGTCACTAAAAATAAAAATTTATGAAAATATATATAAATCTCATTTGACTACCCCCTGTTAAAATTTCACTAAATTGGGTTTTCTTTTTTCTCTTTCAAAATACTTCTTTCATTACAGGCTCGTTGCACAGCGGTTGAGATCGAGTCGTGATGAGCACAATTTGGAAACCAGAACAAAAGTGTAATAGAAAAAAGTTGAGATATGTAGAATTTGATCAAGATAGAATTGGGTCCTTTTCAACAATGCCAGAGTCCGACAGAGAAAAAAAACATAACCAAAAATAATGTTGGACAACAATCATCGATTTTGATCAGAGAAAAATGGTTTATGACAATGTAAATATTTTGTACTTGCTAACCAAATTAAACATTATTGTTTTTTTGATTCAAATAGGACCAATTTTAAACGCCTACAGTGAGGCTTCAAACCCACGACCACAAGATTAAGAGCCTTGTGCTCCACCATCTGAACTAGAGGGGCTTTGGCCAGTTCGACAACTCCTATGCACTTACAAAAGCATCAAATTTGACTATTTTGAGCTATTATGGGCATGCCAAATTGGTAAATTGGTTGGATAAATCGTAAAATTTGTTGGTTTACACATTGTGGCAGAGTCTCAGTCAAACGACAAATTCTTTGGCGCTCGACAAGCTCTGTCACTGAGTTCTTATCTCAGTCGTTGATTTTTCTTTAATCTAAGAGTCTCTATATAATTTATAGTTTCGACAAAATCTTTGCCGATCATAGTCTTTCATCTAGGTTGAATCCAACGACTATTTTTGATTTTAACAATAACTTTAACTAATATTTGATTTTAACAATAACCTCTTCTAATGTAATTCTTAATTTTAATTAAATGTAATTTGAATTCAAAGGGAATAAGCAAAGCTTAATAATTTAGTTGAATTAAGTTAACTAATATTTAATTTCCATTACATTAATTTACTATATCACGTGTTTTTTTACAAGATATAAACTAGTGCAGCAAAAACTTAAATAAACAATTCAATAAAAATCTCGGAATTTTTTTTGTCTTATGGTTATCTTATATGACGTAACTTCCATTTGATGCGCTCTTGAGAAGAATTTCTTTGGTTTTTGCGACTACGGTTAACTTTCAACTTTTCTTTGCCTGCATTCTTCTTGCCTTGAACTTTTCTTTTTCTTTTAGCTGCATATTTGAATTGGTTAACATCTAAAACGCGAATACCTTCTTGCTTTTTATCATTCTCTATTTTTTAATAACCATCACATATCTTACTATTAGCAACATCAAGTATGACTCCCGAAAAATCAAGTTGGGTTACAATTTTCGCCATTTGAATTTTTTTTTGTAAATAATCAGGAGTAAAAAGTAAAAAATTAAGAGTAAAAAATATATAAAAAAAACTAGTGGAAATTTTTTGGTATAAGTTTTTAGTTTGAAAGTTACAAATTTATAAGCGACGAAAAGTTAGCCGCTGGGAACATAAATAACAAAGAGAGACTTTGTCGCTCGACGGACTTTTTATCGCTCACTCTATCTCCCATAATAGCGTGGCTAGTTTGCCCATCCACATAACTAACCAAACTAACAAGTTTGGCATTTGAGTTGGCCTTAGAGCAATTCCACTGGACATTGGCACATATGCTAATTTTCCAAGCCAGGCGGATATGCAAACTTGATTTTGGGCAGTGGAGAATTGGATAAACGAAGCATACTGAATCGATCGAGGCAACCTGAGTCAGCTTAATATTTCCATCTTAAACTCTTGATCTCAACTTCTGCTAAAAATAATCAGAAAAAGTAATGGCCATCTCATCACACAAACACCGAATATTGAATCAGAAGAGGGTTCAACAAAGCCTCGCGGTCCAAGGTTTAATCTTATAGAAGATAAATCTATCTACAAATGATATGTATCATGTACGCTTGATACTGACAATGATGCTAGTCAACAGCATGCAACACTTTGGTTTCTTGAGGAAGCTGGGAATCTAAATAAACGTGACTTCTCAGGATTGTCAGGTTGTTTTCATGTAATCAGAAAAGACATGAGCGCTTGGATAGGTGTGATGATGCAAGTGAATCGCCAGAAAGGAAGTGGTGATGATAGACACATTTATGTGTCTGATTTATTCCCAATTTGTATATTTTTATCTCTCGATTTTTGTACTAATATTGGTTTTTATTATGTTTTTAGGTATTTTTGGAAGAATAAATAATCGTGGGAAAATTGACTAAAAGTGTTAAAAAGCACCCTCAAAATTAATAAAGGCATCCTCATTTTGGATAAGGGCACCCCAAAGAGAATTGATCAAGGCACCCATAAAATTGATAAAGGCACCCACCTCTTTTGATCTCAAAGAAGAATTGGCGGGAAATATTTCTTGCTTCAGCGTGATGAATCTGTGAAGAATTTAAATGATATCTTCGGGCTATTAAGATAAGATATTCTCATGCCAGATATATATATATATAAGAGTTGTATACGACTTGGACATTTGAGAAGCAAGTTTCTAGCTGTTTTGATTCTCGAAGAGAATAAAATCAGATAGGAAATATTCTCTCGAGAAACATAGAAATTCTTTCATGTTTTCTATTCGATTTTGTTTTTTTAACATTTGATACTTGTTAGGACACTATGGAAAATAACAGAATCATCGAGAAAGAATAACATAAAATATTACCAAGAAAGAAACTAAAATATTTCTGAGATGTTCTTCATTAAAAGAAAAGATTGAAAGAGATTTGGGAGCTTGGATATTGGTGTAGTATAAATAAGGAGTCAAATAGAAGCATTAGGGGGACTGGCAGAAGCCAGAGAGGAAGAAATCAAAAAATCTGAAAAATCTGATCGTGAAGAAGATGAAGAAATCATTACAAAAAGGTTGAAGAAACTGTGGTCAAATGTTTAAAGAATCTGTTGCTAATTTTTTTAATATTTACAGTGTTTATCTTCAGTTTGCAACACTTGATTTGTAGCAGCGAGTCTGTAACACCCATACATCGTTGCAAACTCGCTACCTTTATTATTTTCTCCTCTTCTCACCTTTGTAAACACCATTTGAGCTATGAATAAATCCTTTGAGGGTGTTTTTATCAAGATGAGCTAAACCCCAACACTGGGACAATGGAGGAAGCTATTTTTCATAATTATTTGGTAACTATATTCGATTATTTATGACTTTTTATATTTATTTTAATTGATTTATGATTTTCGTTAATTATTTGTGATTTTTTTTGATGGTGTATGCTTAGCCTAGGATTTTTGATGAACCTTGCTTATGATTTACAATTAATGTTTCAGAAATCTACCTTTGGCAAAGAAATAGAGTCCATAAAAGAGCTATAATTGTTAAGAATTGATATTTTCATGACTCATAAGTGATTTTGGTGGAATCCTGAGTCCCAATTATCGTAATATTATTATCATATTTTGTATATTTGATATTTTAGTATTAGAAATTAAGTTTAAAATCAATCTCAACAAATCCGAGTGAACGATACTTTCTTACCACTTGTCTATAATTTTCATTAATTTTTGGCATCGCTGCCGGGGACTGTTTTTAGGTTAGAGTTTTAGATTATTTTTTCCTAGGTTAATTAGGATTTCTTTTATTTTTATTTTTGTTTCTTTTTAGATTTTATGAGTATTTTTCTTAGCTTTGATGTGCAGGTGACCATTTACATTAATTGTGGAAATTGCCTAGCAAAAAAGGTAAGTAGTATACCTCAAATTTTTTTTAGATTTTTCATTAAATTTTAATTTGTTTGTATATATTTATTTTAGATTTTATTTTATTTTGTATATAAAAACAAACATGTGCACACATAATATTTTGCATTCGCCAGACTACCAATTTTAGAAAACCCCATGGAAAAGTAAGCTAAACCCGTGCCTTGGGCCTGATGGGAGTTACCAGCTGAAATTCCACAAGCCTTAGCATCGTACCTTTGACCATTATTTGACTGTAGGTATATTTTGCTAAGGTAACCAGAGCTTACCTATTTTAGTCGAACTTGCATTTGCACGTGCACCAAAAGAAAATGTCGAACTGGTATTATAAGGACCAATACAATAATTATCGACCCGAATTTCAAAAATGGACACTACCCGTGTTATGACCATAGTGTGGATAGTAATTGGGACCACTACCAACCCTCTCGAGGTTATGGTTCATACTATTGTGATCCCAATTACTATTCGCATGCTCACCAGTCGTACGAACGGGTAAATGAGCAATATTATACCGAACAAAATGTTAGTTCTATTATGACTCTAGAAGAATCACTCAAGAGATAAATGAGTCGACACGTAAGAATGATATGTTAATGAAGGAATTTTATGAAGAGTCATTAGAACAAAATAAAGAACTTGCAGCTTTAACTATCGCTCTCAGTGAACTTAAGGAACATTTAGATGAAACTGAAAAAGAAAAACGGTTAGGTGCTAATATTGCTCAAGATGAATTTAATTGCCAAAATAGTGTTTTCAATTTTACCCTTGATAATAATGATGAATATTTATCTAATTTAGAGGACGATGTTAGAATAAAAGACACTACTTATTTAAATAAGGTTCAATCATCTTCTTATTATTATGATGAGGAGGATACTGTTGATGAAGAAATTGAAACCCTTAGTCATAATGATGAGGAAATTTTCACAACAATTGAGCTTCACGATAATAATGATGTTTCTAGTTCCAATCCCAACAATGTTGATGATTATTTTCCTATTCAAGAGGAAAAGGATTTAACTAGAAATACCATTGTTATAAATGGTGAAATTTTTCCTTGTTATTATGAAGATGATGATGGCTTAGAGGAACAAGTTTATCCCGATACTAGTGTTTAGAGTCTAACTATTCAAAGATCATAGTCTATGAAGAACATGATAGACTCGTAGAGATTTTAAATATGAGTGAGGATGCACCACCTGATTATAACTTAGAAGAAGCAATTGACCATTTCCAGGAATCTGACGATTTAGAAATTAATGAAATTGTGTCTAGTCTATCCAAGGACACTGAAAATTCTAAGTTTGGGGGTGAATATCATTCTCCCTTTGGTTTCAGTGACGGAGTCAGGATTTTTTATTGGGTGGTGCATTATGGAATTTTTTTTTTACCTTGACTAGTCTTACTCTTTTATGTACATAAATTATAAGGGCTTGTATCATACATAACAAACGAAAAATAATAAGAAAAACAAATTACTTTATTACGTTAAGAAAATACAGGTCTTGATTGTGATTCAAATTGGGGTTGCGCTTGATTACTTGACTGTAATTCGGGTTCAGAAGTCACTTCATTATCATTAATCAATATATAAGTCGAACCATTCCTTCTAACTCTTTTGTAATACCTCTACATGCCTACGAAGAAAATAATACATTTTGTATGATAAAGATTAAATAAATAAAAAAATCTAATTAGAAACTTAGACCACAAACAATCAATAAGAGTTCCACTAGTAATTTTATATTAGAAACATCTAATGAAAACACTATATATAAAAGTATTGGTTAATTGATTAATAACTTAATATGATATAAAAATTATAACGTAATATAACAAAAGTTCAATCAATGTTTTTAATAAATTATCGATAAAAGTTGGTATTACCCACAATTAGAGAAGTAGTAAGCTGACGATGTGCATAGAGATAACATTGGGTGGTACTATTTTTTTAACCAGGAAGGCAACTATTTTTTTTTCCTTCATTTTAAACGGTACTAACTGACATTGGTTGAAAATTTGGGTGGTCCAGGGACACACCCACTCCACCAACAACTCCTTCCCTGCATGGTTTACCTTTGAATTTTAGATAGATCTCTTACTTGGAACTTGACATATGTGTCTCTACCATTTTAAGTGATTCACCGAAGCGAGGAGACATTGAATCAAGTGTCAGTAGCGGGACGTTCTGTCAATCGGTGAAGGTTCTTGGTGACAAGACCTGGAGATATAAGAGACTATCTTCAAGAACTGTTTTCTGAGCCTAATTTTGTCCAAAAAGAAATTCAGTCGTCCGAAACCCATCCTATGATTGATGTGGTTTACCCGGTCCATGATACCATGATTGATTTTGTTCTCCCACCAATATTTAATTTATTAAATATGGGAATGTTTCAACTTCAAATGTATCCATTTTTAATTTTTGAAACTAAATATGATTATCTTAGAAAGTTTAAATCGACACATTTTCATGAGAATGACCACCAATTTCATATATTCCATTATGGTCAACTGAGTGAGTCAAATTCAATTGACTTTAAGGATCCGCAATTATTCAGATTATTATTGTATGATTCATAAATTGTGACTAATCCTTTCTTGGTCTGGATAAAGACTTTAAACTTAGCGCTCTATGGGAGGCAACCCATATGCTTTTGGTACACGGTGCTGGTAATATCTTTCCTTATCTCTTTTACTTTTTTCAATATTTTCACTTTGTTCATGCTTTCATTCATTTATCTTTAGAACACCGAGGACTATGTTCAATTTAAGTTTGGGGGTAAGGGAGAAATTTTTTAAAATTTTAGTTGTACCAAAAACTCCAAAATTTAGAAACTTGTGAACAATTAAGGATGACACTAACCATTCTAGGTAGATGGAAACAAAATTCTTGTCTATAGGAGTTGGTGTGCCCAGCTAAATGATCTATTCATAAAAGGACGGGGCTCAGGTGTTAGAAGTAACATGATAGTCGTCACCATGTATCGGAGTCATCACCATATCACGTTCTATTTTTATTTTTACAACTTTTTGTGTTTCTCTAAGTGATTTGGTGGGGAATTCATATCGCCTTGTTGTCTCCAGGATGAATTAGAATGATATAGATTAGACCCCATTATTTTAATTGAATTTGACCAATTCATATATATATATATATATATATATATATATATATATATATATGACACTTGGACATCAATATGTATGTGTTCTCCCTGTCTCCGTCGCCTAAGCAAGCATGGAACCCAGGATCCATGAGAACTATCATGTAATCTGCTAACAAGGATCATGCACTTAAATTCAAAAGATCTAATCATGTTGTCGAAAAAGAAAAGAAAAGAAATAAATATATACTAATAAAAATAACAACAAATAATAAAAAATAATAATTTTATATTTAATAAATTGACCCCTGGGGCCCTTGTAAATACCAGCTGAGTTGATATTAGAATTAGGAATCAGACCCTGGGTGCATACCTCAATCTATTAAGGTTCATCTTGGCACTGACGATCATACATATTCTGGGAAACACCATTCACCTTAGTCAACATGCTCACACTTCTATCTCCATATCCATCTTCTTAATTTATTCATGTGATTATGGTTTGTTAGATTCCAAGTATCGTGGTCCATTATACGACTTTCTGAGTAGAGTTTTATTTTTTTATGTATGTATTTTAGTACGATTGAGTGCAAACTCGTGTATAGCAATTGGACTCATATAGGATAATGATTCTTATAGCTGAAGAATTTAATAGCCAACTAAATAACATGTTTAGTGTCTAGCCTCAATCGTTCGCAAGTATCCAGAATTTGGAGTAAAGGTTTTGTGGATATATCCTTTGTAAACCTTCACGAGACAAAACTCGTCCAATAGGGCCACCTAGGGGTTTAAAGGCTTTTTGCACATGCTAAGTGCAATCGTGATGCTTGTGAAGTGAGTTAGGAATTATTTATATTTTCTAGATTAGATTTGCTCGACGACTAACAAATAATAAGTTTGAGAGTATTTAATAGACATATTTATGTGTCTGATTTATTCCCAATTTGTATATTTTTATTTCTCGATTTTTACACTAATATTGATATTTATTGTGTTTTTTTAGATATTTTTGGAAGAATAAATAATCGTGAGAAAATTAACTAAAAATTGTTAAAAGGCACCCTAATTTTTTAAGGGCACCCCCAAGAGAATTAATCAAGGCACCCACAAGATTGATAAAGGCACCCACTTCTTTTGAGCTCATAGAAGAATTAGCGGGAAATCTTTCTTGCTTCAGCGTAATGAATCTGTGAAGAATTTAAATGATATCTTAGGGCTATTAATATAAGATATTCTCATGCCAGATATATATATATAAGAGTTGTATACGACTTAGACACTCGAGAAACAAGTTTCTAGCTATTTTGATTCTCGAAGAAAATAAAATCAGATAGGAAATATTCTCGCGAGAAACATAGAAATTCTTTCCTATTTCTATTCGATTTTGTTTCCTTAACATTTGATACTTGTTAGACATTATGGAAAATAACATAATCCTCGAGAAAAAATAACATAAAATATTACCGAGAAAGAAATAAAAATATTTCCGAGATGTTCTTCATTAAAAGAAAAGATTGAAATAGCTTTGGGAGCTTGGATGTTGGTATAGTATAAATAGAGGGTTGAATAGAAGTATTAGGGGGACTGGAAGAGGCCAGTGAGGAAGAAATCTAAAAATCAGAAAAATTTGCTCGTGAAGAAGATGAATAAATCATTACAAAAAGGTTGAAGAAACTGTGTCCAAAAGTTGGAAGGATCTGTTACTAAAACTTGTAATTTTTTCAACGTTTTCAATTTGCAACACTTGATTTGTAACAACGAGTCTGTAACATCCATATACTGTTGCAAACTTGCTGCCTTTATTATTTTCTTTTCTTTTCACCTTTGCAAACAACATTTGAGCTACGAATAAATCCTTTGAGAGTGTTTTGAGCAAGATGAGCTAAACCTCAACATTGGGACAGCGGAGGTAGCTATTTTTCACAATTGTTTGGCAATTATATTCGATTCTTTATGACTTTTTGTATTTATTTTAATTGATTTATGATTTTCATTACTTATTTGTGATTTTGTTTGATGGTGTATGCTTAGCCTAGGGTTTTTGATGCACTATGCTTATGATTTACAATTATGTTTTAGAAATCTACCTTTGGCAAAGAAATATAGTACATAAAAGAGCTATAATTGTTAAGAAGTGATATTTTCATCAATCATAAGTGATTTTCGTGGAATCCTGAGTCTCAGTTATCGTAATATTATTATCATCTTTTGTATATTTGATATTTTAATATTAGAAATTAAGTCTAAAATCAATTTCAACAAGTACGAGTGAATGATACTTTCTTACCACTTGTCTATAATTCTCATCAGGTGACACTGAAGCCGATACAATAAGTAGTTGCATTTTAAATTGTATAATTGATTTTTAAAACTTTTATCAAGTTGTTGTAATAACAAATTTTTAAATGTTGGAACTGCAAATACGAAAAACTCGAGAGGGATGGAAACTCAAAGAAGGTATGGGTTTCAAATACGAAGAATGTTTCCATATCCTCAAAGTCCTAAACTGGTTCAACCCCGAATTGTTGAATGGATATCAAGTACCAAAGCAATCCCATTATGAGATGGCAAACGTGTCTCAAGGGTCTCTGTCTACTTATTCTTCACCAGAAATAACCTCAACCCCGCAACCTAACATAGGCGTATCCCAACATGCTAATATTAATTTTAGTGTTAATAGAAATACATAAATATATGATGGACCAGGCAACAAAAAAGCTAAAAGGATCAGAAAAGCATCTCAAAAAGCCACTGAATCTTCAACTTCAGATGTCAACTTTCAAGTATTTTTTGAAAAATAAAAAAAGACTGATATTGGTAAAAGGGTATAACGTAAGAAAATGGCTGCATAAATTAGAAGAGGTCGAAAGGCACTTGAACAAAATCTTTTTAATGCTCACATGAAAGGAATCTTGGAAATGAACACGTCAAAGATGAATCAGACACAATTACGATTGTGGTAAGAAGAAATAGATAAAACTGAAGCACAGAAGGCATAACAATGCCCAAACTTATTTCTCATTGATTCTGATGACGAGGAGAATGAGGATATCAATAATGCCACTGTTCCACTGATTAGTTTTAGTTTAAAATTTTAGGTGTATTTTTTTGTTTTGCACTCGATTTAAGCCTTACATTTAGATTTTAATGTAATTCTTAGTTTCAATTTAAATTTCAGTGTTGTTTCTTCACCAATTTGATCATTAATTTCAATTTCAACATTTGATCCTTAAATTACACAAATCAAATTAAAATAAAAGAAATAAAATGATTCAAATAATAACTAAAATAGTTCAAAAAATAAAACTAAAACCTGTGAGGGTTTCTTGTTTCAAAATCATCCCACAAGTGTGTTGTGAGATTCTCCTTTAGCCTCACATATAATCCTCTGTGTTCGATTCTCGCATTTACTATTCTATACTCTCTTGATGGAACACCGTCAAGGGGTTGAACATCTTTCCTTAAATCTTGATGTGGATAACTTGTCCAATTGGGATCCCGTCGGGTCTCCTCGATTATCATATTAGGCAAAATGATGCAGGTGAGCATAACCCTATTCATTTCTATTGATTTAAACGAACGATATGGTCCACAAATTATATGGAACTTCCTCTTCAAAATTCCAAATTCTCGTTCGACATCCTTCCTAACCGCCATCTGCTTCCCTTTAAAATGTTGTTTTACACGCTCTCCTTGGGCTACCTGAGTGTAAGCTTGAACTAAAGTTGACCACTGTGGATAAATTCCATCCGTTAGAAAATACCCACTCTGATAGTTATTGCCGTTGACGGGGAAATTTAAAGTTGGAGCAGTTTCATACTTCATCTCTTCAAACAGAGGCGATTTATGCAAAACATTGATGTCGTTATTTGAACCCGGTAGTCAAAAGAAAATATTCCATACCCAACAATTACAAGAGGTTGCCGCTTCCAAAACAACATTTGATTTTGTGAAGTGGTCCTTATACTGACCCTTCCATGCATAAGGGCATCTATACCATACCCAATACATGCAATCAAGGCTACCGATCATTCCGAAAAATTCTCTTTTGGTGTTTTCAGCTAGTAGTCGGTCGACATCATCTTGCGTTGGTTGTCGTAAAAACTTGGACCAAAATGGTTGACTATAGTCTCGCAATTTTTTTTGAGATTTTCGTATGTTATTGTTTTTACCATACGACAATACCCATCACAGGCATCCGCCGACACACCAAAAATTAAAATCCTTAGGGTTGCAGTGACCTTTTGTTCAGGACTATGTCCTCGTATGTTTAGTGCATCAAATTGATAGTTGAATTTAGGGTTTACCCGACAAAGCTCTCCAATAACCCGCATGACCAAGTGGTGTGGCATGCAAAAGCGATGTTGAAATTCATCAGAGTAGACACTTCTATTAATAAAATAATCACGCATTATTTGTTGATGTCATTCCTCTCGATATCTCCATGTCCATCTTCTTGTCAATACGGCTATTGGTTCTGGATCTCGCGTTATTTGTCTTGAGTATAATTGTATCATATGGTTAGTCATCCTTCTCTGATCGTATGAATCTTCATCCATTTGATCAATTTGTAGCATAATTCCTTGAGCTTGTTGGAGCCATACTTTCCCTATCATTTGTGCTTCTTCATTTTCCGCTTCAGGATCCATAAGTTGAGATCAAGAGGTTGAGATGGAAAGATTAAGATTTAAGTGAAAGTAGAGAAAAATTTAAATGGAAAAGGTGTGATTTTGGGCTTGAAATTGGTTGAATTTATAACAGATAAATAAGAGCCGTTGAAATTCGACCGTTGTCAACTCAAATTGAGTCGCTCATCCCAACTTGAATCGATCAACTCAACTTAAACCTCGATGGACAATTCCCTTCAACTTGAACCTCGTCTTTTGATTTTTAGATTTACCCATCCCAATTTAGGGTGATAATCGCTGAATTAGCCGATATATCCACCCCACAAGTTTTGCTCTCACTGTCCATGTTCTCCTATTCACTAATTTCCTCATGATTAAGTAACCGTTAAAAATGATATCATCTGTCTGTAGCTACAGAGCTCTCGGAGGTTAGCAGAAAAAATAGTGAAGAAGAAAATCATTTCTCTCTCTTTCTCATCTCTTCCTGTAGAGAGAGATGAAAAAAGAAGAAATCCTAACCCTAAATCCTACTTCTGCATCCTCTTTGCCCTCTTTGGAGATACCATCAGAAGATGCTTGGGTTGATACAGCTCAAAGATTGCTTCCTCAGTGGCAGCAGCACTCTGTAACCACTTCTTTTTCTCAGGTTCACTTCTTCTTCTTTTCTTTTTTTTTGTTTCTGAATTTTTTTGTGATTTTTTCTTGAATTTTAGGGGTTTTGTTTACTTCATTTTGTAATTTATGTAAATAAATTCAGTATTGAATTTTCTAGGGTTTAGGTTTGTTCTTACTTTGTTATAATAATCTTCATGAAAACAGCCACCTATACCAATTTCTATATCTAGAGTTAATCAAGTGGATGCGGCAAGATTAGATATCGAGATATCGGGGATGTTGAAAGAACAATTAGTTAAGGTTTTCAATTTGATAAAGGTATTATTTTATTTGATTTAATTTGGGGTTTTCATTTTTATTGGTTTGGTTGATTTTGAGGAATAATTTCGATATGATTTTTACTAGTGTGATATATCTCTTTTGATTGGGATTAGCCAGGGTTCTTATTTCAATATGAACCGGAGCTTGATGCTTTTCTCGAGTTTCTCATTTGGAGGTTTTCTATATGGGTGGATAAACCTACTCCTGGAAATGCTTTAATGAATTTAAGGTATAGAGATGAAAGTGCCACCATCATGACAAGAAAAGAAGGTAAGAATTGCTGCTCACTTGCTGAATAATTTTATGTGTTAGCGGGTGAAGTTTTGGTTGGTTTATAACCATTTGATATGAGTAATAACATATCGATTGAATTGCATACATGAGTAATCCTAGGATGAACTTAGATCAGGTCGTAACTGATGCGCGGGGGGCTATTCATTACCTGGGAGTTGGACGAGTTATATATTATCCCCACATCAGTTGCCTCTCAGTTAGGACCTTCTTAGTTGTCCAAACTATTTCGCCCTTTTCCTTCTTTCTGTTATCTGCTTAAATTTTGAATGTTTATCCGTGTCAACGTTTATGTCACATTGGATATTGTGAACTGTGTTGTTCATTCTTATGTTTGTCTGTTATCTATTTAGTAAGAACGGGGCTTGAAGGACCTGGACTCACTATCCCTCAGAAGATATGGTACTGTCTTGCCACTGTAGGTGGTCAGTATTTTTGGGCCCGCTTGCAGTCATTCTCTGCCTTCCGTAGGTGGGGCGACTCTGAGCAGGTAATGCCTCGTTTTCCTTCTAGTTCATGTATAAATCAATGCTGTGAAGTTTAGGAAGTAAAAACTGATTTGTATTTTCTTATTCCCAGAGGTCACTGGCGCATCGAACGTGGGGGTTGGTACGTCATTTAGAGGGGTTTTATAGAGCTGCCTCCTTCATCAACCTTCTGATATTTCTTTACAAAGGATGGTACTTTTCTGAGCAAAGACTACTCCTCATATGTTGAATACTTAAGATACTGTTCACACTCCGTACAATAGAATTGCACGCTTTCTTGTGGAGTCCACTAGCATATACTGTCAAGTTTTTTGTTTTTACTTTTTCAAACTGTAGGCCACACATGCTGAAATTTTCCTTTGATTTCCTTCTATCTGTAGAAACAGATTAAACAAACAAGGAGAGTTAAACCAATACAAGAAGTGTCACATATAAAACATGAATGCAGCCTAGGACTGAAAGGGTTATGCCTGAAATCATGTATGACATTGTCTCCAGATTAGGATGCTGATCACTTTATTTGGATAATGTCAATCTATTGCGATGATGTCATTTCGGTATCTTCTGTGAGATGCTTGTCTTTCTCTATAAAGGCTCTCTCTTCATTTGGGCAAGCTGATATGCTAAAATATAACAGTTATTTTTAACCTTAAGATTAATGTGCCGCCTAATCAGGTTCCAGTGAACCTGAACTTATTTGCTTGACCAATAATGCCTCCTCAACTGCAGTTTATCTCTTGTTGATTATGTTGTTTACCTTTTTCATGGTTGCAGGTACAGGAGTCTTATCGAGAGAGCTCTGAAAGCAAGGCTTGTATATGGGAGCCCTAATATGAACCGTGCTGTTAGCTTTGAGTACATGAATCGCCAGTTAGTGTGGAATGAATTCTCGGTAAACCTTTCCTTCTCATCAATGATTTTGAAGTTTGGACCTTTATGGACCAAAAATACACATATAGTTCCATAGTTAGATTTTTCTCATTCATAATAAAATTGTTAACTTGAGACATTTGAACCATGCCTCTTTCACCATCAATTTGAATTTGCAGTGCAAAAGCTCTAATTTCTGTGTAAATATGATAGAAATCCACTTAAATTTAATTCTTAGAGAAGTTGCTCTTGTTCTGGAACTTATTCGTAATACATGCATGCAGGAGATGCTGTTATTACTTCTTCCACTTCTTAACTCATCATCAATCAGAAAAATTCTTCTTCCATTCTCCAAGGATAAATCTTCTGGTTCTGCAGAGGATGTAACTGCTTGCCCTATTTGCCAAGCGAATCCAACTATTCCATTCCTTGCTCTTCCTTGTGAACACAGGTATGTCCTTAATTCTTTTCCTGCTTGCTGTTCTATGAGTTGTCAACTGATGTCCTCAACGCATGTGTGTGACCTGTAAGTAAGCCAAGGTCTTTTATGGATACATCAAACCCTAAAATATGCCCGGGCAGAAGCCGCGGTTTGGTAGTCAACTGTGTAATCTGGAGTACCTCTAAATTTTAGAAACTGCTTTACTAGATCTTCTGGATCCCGGATTCATTCGTTGTATTGGTCCCTGGAGTGGACTCTCATTTTACTGGACCGAGATGATCCGATAATCTGCTTTCCGTTGCCTATTAAAAACAATTTTGTAGGAAGATGGTGATGGACCATATTGTCATTTGGCAATAAATGAATGGGTTTCAGTAAGTCGTGGGAAATCTGGATTGTTTTCCGTTGTTGTGTAATGAATAGAAGAACTGTTGAATGGCTGTTTTCTCTCTCTTTATGTGCTTAAGATGCATATATGGCCGTATTTTGAATGCTTTAGTTTGTCACTTGGTTCTTATTGCAAGTGATTTAGGTTTTACTGAAATTACTTAATATGTGACTAATTACAAGTTTCAGACCCCAAATATAAAACTTTAGAATAAAATATTATGTTGCTTAATCCACATTAGTTTCTCTGCAACTGTTGTAACCAAAAACTCATTATTTGTCTCTTCGCGATCAGGTATTGTTACTACTGCTTAAGGACACAATGTGCTGCTACCCCGTCATTCAGGTGTTCTCGATGCAATGAACCAGTTGTTGCGATGCAACGACATGGAGGACCAACGAAAAGCACAGCTCCCAATAGTTGATTTTACTTCTTCAAAGATAATAAAATTAAAAAGATGCGGGATTTCCTTTGAATCTCGTTATCTGCACCATTTATTCACCCTCCAGTAAGATTTCTTTCCTTAGTGGCTATTCTTTTCCGTAGTTCATTTCCGAAACTTCCTTCTTCTCTATCAACTCAACATTCTCACAAAAGCTGTTTAATAAAATGGGAGCTTCTGTTTCTAGTAGTTTGGGGAATCTGTCGTCTTTGCTCTTTCACTCTACATCATCAGAAGTTGTTGATCCTCCTTGAGCACCTGAAGTAATTGGTTGCTACTAACAGTAAAAGCTGACGACCCTTCTTCTGGGTTAATTTTTAGTTTAGTATATCCTGTTCTGGGTTACAGGTGCGTGTATTTAATAATATGTCAGTAGATTATCTTCAAATACGGGGTCAAGAAAGTCCTCGTTGTAGTTTTTAATTCCCCTATATGTAACTTAGAATCCAGCCCCGCTGTTTGTTATAGTATCTGCAAGACATGCTATTCTTTGGGGTATTAAGATTACTCGAATTCTTAATGCAAATCATGGGTCAGAATTTGTGTATGATACTACCCTGGTGGCTGGTGGTGATTAAGTAAATCCATATCTTGCTTTAATGGTGAGTATGAAACTGGCATTGTGTTATCTGTTTCTCAGTACCAACCCAAGTACATCTCATAGTAAATTGGTGTTAGAGAATGGACTTACAGTTTTAACTTGCACTCCTGGGAACGGCTCTGTAAAAAGAAGGAATACACATCTTGTTTCCATAGCTATAGCTGTACATGGCAGCCTAGAGCTATACAATTCAAAATATCAAATTCTTAAGGAATCAACAACTGAATTACATGAAGTCGGCTGTCGTGAAACCATTACAAACCCCCCACAAAAATATTGTGAGCTTAATATTTGCAATGATCTCTTCGACCTTCTTTCTGCTCGGAAAGGAAACGATGTTATTTATTTTGCTGATGTATATATAAAGAGTATAAATTACCTGAGCATGGGAAAAAGTTTTTAGCCCGTTTTTTTATTAGAAATCCACTGATTGATTTATTTTTGTATTTTGGGATGATAAAAACTATTTTGGGCTATTTATTTCTGCCCATCCATACCTAGTTGCTATGGGATGTCCAAATGATGGTAAGAAATCATTTATACCTTTTTTGTTCTCTTTTTCCTCTCTTTTTCTTCTCCTTCTCCTTCTCCATCTCGATCAAATCAAAAATGGGAAGAAAAACTAAAGCTACACAATCATTGAATCCAGATTTCGAATCTCAATCGAAGGGAAAGAAAAAGATGGTTAGCGAAGAACGCGAAATCATTGAAATCGATTCGTCTACAGATTCCGACGATATGACTCTCCATCAATTTCAAATTTCTAAAAAAAGGTAAGTTTCATCTAACTTTTATGGTTTTAGTGATTACTTTGAAAAAATCATGAAAAAAAAATCTTGGGTTTTCAGAAACTACGCATAATTGGTAGATGTATAGTAGACCTTATCTACCGATTATGCATCGAGTTCTTCATTTGTAAAGAACATCATCCATAATCGGTATACCGACTTTAGTTTTATCTACTGATTAAGACTTGCAATTTGTTTCTGGATATTTATTTAAAATAATCGGTAGATATAAAATAGACTTAGCTACCGATTATGTAATGTGTTTTGAGATAAACCATTTTTAGGGCTAATCTCTGATCGGCAGATAATAAACGATTATTAATTAGGGATTATGGTATCTTTCACCACCAAGTTATTTGTACATAATTGAATTTAAATCGGTTGTTAGTTTTTGTACCTAAACTACCGATAGCATATAATCAGAAGCAAATGAAGAACCCTACCTGCCGATTATACTTAATCGGTGGTTATGTTATATATTTATCTACCGATTAAGTGTCCACTCATTCGTTATTAGAACTTTATATACCATTTTAGTTGTAATGTTTTGTGATTAATTCTTTGTGTTAAATGTTCTCTTGTTAGGATGCCAAAAGTATCAAAGGGGTGGAAAGGTGAAGGCTATTCCTCCTTCAGAACCTATTCCCAAATTCCCTCCAAATTTAACTGAAGCTGAAATTCTACAAATTATGCTCAATGATCAGGAATTTGTAGAATACGTGAAAGCTCATGAGAACCACATTCGATGGAAAGAAGAAGAAGAAGAAGAAGAAGAAGAAAAAGAAGAAGAAGAAGAAGAAGAAGAAGAAAAAGAAGAAGAAGCAATTGATCATCAGGACGTTTATGAAAATATGGTTGATAAAACCATTTGATACGAATATGACTTTCCGTACAAATGTATACCTGAGGAGTTAGAGGATGAGAAGGCAGCATAAAAGGCTAAGGAGGTTGAGGAGGGAGCAAAAAAGGCTGATGAAAAAAGGAAGTTGTTAGATGATAAGGCTAGGAAGAAGATAAGATTTAAAACTTTTGTTATGAGGCCAAGGCCGAAGCCTGAGGTATTGGAAGAAAAGGATGATGACAACAGGAAGTTGTTAGATGATGAGGCTAAGAAGAAGAGAAGATTTAAAACTGGTGTTAGGAAGCCGAAAATATCAAGCAGTGGAAGAATTGGTATTCACTATGAATGCCTATGTTAATAACAACAGGATTATGAATGTCTACTTTGCTTTATATTGTGTTGTTGGTAGGTGTTTATGTTATTTTGAACAATATTATGTATTAAGGGGGATGAACCGGTTTCCTTTCTTTAAGATTAGACAGTATTAAAGTTTATTTCATTTTAGATCACTTGTATTTCAGCTCACCTCAATTGCTAGTATAGTTTAGAAAAGTATCAAGGTAGCCCACTTTAATAGGTAGTTATTGGTTATCACTTTCAACTAATTAACTTCCGATTTAAACCACACACTTATCAGTATTCTGAACCTTAAATGATTAGAAATGATTTGGGGCTACTATGACAATCGATAGCTAAATGATTCACCTTTACTACCGATTTTGGGAAGTTTACTTCAAATATCTTGTCAGAGTTTGGTTATAATCGGAAGTAATTGTTTATATTTATCTACCGATTCTGAGAAATTTGCAAATATTTTGTCATAATTTGGTTTGGTTGTAATAGGAAATTAATATTAGACTTTAACCACCAATTCTGGGAATTTTACTTGTTTTTGTTAGAAAGTAACATAATCGGTAGATAAGGCTTATCTAAATACTACCGATTATACTTGGTTCGTTTTACTCAATCTTCTGGATGAAATACAATTATAATCGATAGATGATGTAAGCCCGTGACTACCTATTATAGATCCAACAATATAACTCAATGAAAATCGGTAAATAATGTAAATCCATGACTACCGATTATATCAACAACAATATAAATCAACAATAATCGGAAGATAATGTATACCCGTGACTACTGGTTATAACCCCAAAACATTGCATTAATATTTGTCTATACCTAATGTTCAAAATACATGTTCAAAATAATATGATCAACTAAACTACTCATCATCCTCGATCAATTCAATTGGACCCTTAGGAAAGTTTGTTAAACGATCCCAGCGCTCCATGTTGGACTCATATTGCTTCACCCAGTCCTTGCAATGGTTAGTTGAGAAGTAATCTGACCACCTACTCAATGGAGGTGATGGACAATCTTCCGTTAACCTTAAACCAATAAATGATTGCCATTAACCCATGCCATAACGATTCGTCTATCCTTGACCGGCTCATCACAAACCATCATTGTGGGTGTAAATGTAACATTCACTCCTAAGGTAGGAGGACAAAAATAATGTACCACGCAGTTCAAAACATCCGCGAGAAGATACCCACATTTCGGCATTATCATCCAATACTTGGGCCTGATTGTCTTCAATCCCTTTCAGCACTATACACGAGTATATAACTCTTTGAACTCTTGTTCTCTAGCATGACTATCTGTTTCTCTCATCATTTGAATATAGAATTCCTTATCCTTCGATATTTGGGCGGCGATATTATTTATTAAATATTTCCGTTGGGTGATATTATCGGTAACCGCCTCGCCAAAGTGTTCTATTTGTTCTGTCGCAACGTGAAAACCACATCCCCATCGACATCGCCGGTGGAAAAAATATATGGAATAATGAGTAGAGGGAGTTGTTCCAAATACTCATCGTATATTGTATACGTACCTCGATTTGGTATTCCATCTACATCTCTAGTCATCATTTCCATAGGTTGGATTTGCTCGTCTTGACTTACTTGAGAAGGAGACGTAGAGACCCTTGGTTTGACTTGTCGTACACTTGGTCCAGCTTGATCCTTCCTCGGAAGACCCCTTTTCTTTGGATCGAGACCTCTTGGTACATAGCTTCGGTATACTCATGCCTGGATGGGTCTCTTTGATTAGAATACCATGCTTTCAACTATTTTCTTTGTTGTGACCTTGGAATTTCGGTATTCGGCCTACCCATCGGATTTCCATTCGTTGGTTCTTCAAAGAACCTTAAACAAGGGTGAAGGGCTTCCTCCAAGTGGTACATCAATATTTTCTTTTGTTCCCCATTTGACTTAGAGTAACACTGTTTATTCGTCAGTGCATATTGGTCTCCTCAAAGGGGACAAAATCAACTTGTATGGTATTTGAAGTGAAAGTCAATTGCTTCCAAAAAGGATGAATATTATTAATGTCAATCATTTGAGCATATCTACTGAGCATATGATGACACGAGAGTCTAATACCTGTTATCTTCTTGCAATTGCAAACCGAACTCTCTGTATCGTGATCTCTATACAACTTCAATTATAACATCATGTAGTCTATTGCCCACCAAGAAACTTCGTAAACTATACCTCTGAGAATGTCTTTATGTTTTCCATACGCCAATGGGAATCTATGCCGACTTTTTTCCATTGCGTCGTTTATCTTGGTGAGATCACGATTGGTGTATTCATGGATAGCTTCCTGGACAGTCACAATCCCATTTTGACTACCGACTATTATCTTCTTCAATAGGCCATGACCCCCCTCTGCAATGCTTGTTGCCTCGTTCTTGAAATGTGGAAATTTATATTCCCATGCATTCACAAACTTTTCCTTATGCAGTTCCAACCATTGTGTTTTGCAATACTTCACTGCTTTAGGTGTGCCTCATTCATCCTCAAAATTATTCAGGTTGTATTCATACTGTTCTTCAGTAATCGACCAAACAATCTTATCCCCTGCTTTTTAAAAAATAGACCACTTTATTCCATCTTCGGAATGTTTTTCATCAATTAACCTTTTCTCTTCTTCTCGTTCTTCCTTAGTTAGTTTACTAATTGATGATTTTGTGATAGTGGTAAGAAAGGGTTTGTTTCATAATTTGTGAAGATTTGGATTTAAACTTAATTTGTAAGACTAAAAATAGCAAAACTAAAATAAAATTGCTGACAAGGTTGAGAGAAAACTGAGGCTAAGATTCCAAGATTTTCCAATTTTTAAAGTGATTTAATTCAATAATTATAATTATGCAATTCATATATTTAATTTGATTCTAAAATATTGCAACAAGTATATTTTCAAAATAGCAATTGTAGATCGAAAGCATGAAACATTAAAAACCCTAGGCCAAGCATGTACCATATCAAAAGAAATCACAATTGTTTAATAAAAATCATTAAATCAATTTTTAACCAAGGCATATAATCATAAAAGAATTGTATAAATTAATTAAATAAATATTACCACATATTTATTGGAAAAATAACTTCCTCTGTAGCCTCAGCAATGGGGTTTAGCTCCTCATGTTGGAAACACGCTCAAAATTTGTATTCATTGCTCAAAAAAGGTGTTTACAAGAAGAAAAAGTATTTAACATAGAGAATTGAGACGTTTATAAACGTTACAGAAGGTGCTCTCTATCGCTGAATGTAAAAGAAAAGACCACGATCTCTTTTATGAAGTTGTTATTGGCTTCTATGACGAAGTTTTTCGTTTTTACGACGAAGTTCTTCTGCTCCTCTTCACTAGCAGCAGCAGAGTGTCTGCAACTTGATTTTTTTCCGATTCTCACTCTCTGTTCAACCCCAAACTCTCG
The DNA here is from genome assembly GCA_023531435.1 of Papaver californicum. Lineage (NCBI taxonomy): Eukaryota > Viridiplantae > Streptophyta > Magnoliopsida > Ranunculales > Papaveraceae > Papaver > Papaver californicum. The sequence goes on along the minus strand of JAJJMC010015296.1, from coordinate 9,152,150 downwards.
ACACCCCTTCTCAGACTCCCCAACAACCTATATATACACAGGAAATCCTCCAAATCACGGGTAATAACTCCAAAATTCTTCTTTCCTTTCACGGGTATATTTTTTCCTTTTTCTTTTTTTACGCGTCTGCAATAGAGATTCCCGTGTATTCTATTGATTATATGCACTACAACACGCTGAGACATGTTTTAGCTGAAGTCAATCATTCCCAGGACACATGCAATCTTTCTAAATCCAAAAAAAAAAAAATCTCGAGAATATTTTCGTGCTCTGTTTTGCTTCAAATCGATTATCCATCCCAATTTGATTGAATCCATAACCAAACCATCTTTTTTTAGCACAAACAGATCCATCCCAACCAAATCCAGTGATTGAATCTCTCCCAAACAATTCCAAAACTTGAACCCTAATTCTGCAACTTTTTTCCCGCCAAAATTCTGTTTGAACTTTAAGAAGAAGATGGTGTCCCCTATCATCTGATGGGGTCTCTTTAGCACATATCATGGGGGTGCCTTTAGTAATTTTTCGAGCCAATTTTTCCAAAAATATTTATTTCCCAAAAACACCTACACCTACATAAAAACACAATATTAGTAAAAAATTGAGTTTCAACATTATAAAGATTGGAACAAATTAGACATATAAACGTGTCTATCAAATACCCCCAAATTTATTATTTGCTAGTCCTCGAGCAAATCTAATCTAGAAAATCCTAACTCACTGTCGCAGGCATCGCGATTGCACTTATTGCGTACAACAAGCCTTTAAACCCCTAGGTGGCCCTAGTGGACGAGTTTTGTCTCGTGAGGGTTTGCAAGCGATATACCCATAAAACCTTTAATCCAAACTCTAGCTACTTGTGAATGATTGAGGGTAGACACTAAACATGCTATTTAGTTGGCTATAAAATTCTTTGGATATGGAAGGAATTACCCTGTTTTGAATCCAACTGATGTACACGAGTTTTTACTCAAGCGTACCAAAATTCATATATAAGAAAACAGAGCACTACTCAGAAAGTCGTACAATGGACCACAATACTCGGAATCTATCAAAGTTCAATCACATGAGTAGATTTAGAAGATGGATATAGAGATGATGAAGTTTGCACATATTGACTAAGGTGAATGGTGTTTCCCATATTTGTATGAAGGTCAGTGCTAGGATGAATTCTAATAGATTAAGATATGTTCTCACTGGTCTTAATCCTGATACTAATATCTATAATAATCATCTCTTACTAGGTAGTATGAACAACCAGTAACTGAACTGCAACTACCTCGAGAAGATTGTAATTATCTCCAAATATATGGTATGAACTACCACTATAGATAATAATCATCCCTTCTCAGATGATATGAATTACCTCGAACGGTAACAATCATCTTATATCCAATGTACTGAGAAAGATGATATGAATTATCTCACACAGTAATAATCATCCCTGCCACATGTATCTGACAGATGATATGAATTACCTAGGATGGGGATAATCATCTCTTACTAGGTAGTATGAACAACCAGTAACTGAAATGCAACTATCTTGCGAAGATTGCAATCATCTCCAAATACATGGTGTGAACTTCCACGCAGCAACCAACACTTTCAAATATTTGCGGCTCTATATTGCTCCCCCCAACCCCTCTTCATACTGGCAAATAATATGCATAAGAAAAAAATACATTTAGTCATTTTGAAGTAATGTCTAATTACCTTAGTTATTAGATCTAATAGAGTGTTAGTTGTTAGATTAGTGAGAATAGATGAGTAAATTAGGGTTTTACCTATAGACGGTTTTATGGAGAAAAAAATAAAATTTTAAATTGCAGTTGGCAAGGTTTTTGATCAAGACCTTTTCGATTGTGGATGGTGCATTTTATGTGTGAAAATATTATCCACAATAAGCAATGTTTTGATCATAAACCTTGTCGATATTCTCGGTGGTGTTTTGCATCTTTGAAGTATACGATAACAATCGTCAAGGTTTTTTATCAATACCTTTCCGATTGTGGATGGTGTTTTTCTTCTGTGAAGCATACCATGACAAAGTTTTGATCATAAACCTTGTTGATTCTTAATTGATGGTGTTTTCATCCATAAATTTTGAACACATGGGGTTTTGATTGTATTTTTTAGGAATATGGATGGTTTTTTTCAATAATGAAGAACATAATGACAATCAAATAGATTTTAATCATAAACCTTGTTGATTCTCTCGATGGTGTTTCTTATCTGTGAAGAACACAATGACAGTCAACAAAGTTTTGATTGTATTCCTTGCCGATTATGAATGGTGTTTTAATTAATGAAGAACACAGTGACATTCTGCAAGGTTTTGCTCATATATAAACCTTGTCGATTTTTTATGGTGTTGTTCATATCTGTGAAGAAAAAAATGACAGACGACAAGGTTTTGACATAAACCTTGTCGATTTTGTGTACAAAAAATACCCCTCTTTATTAGAAGACCGAAGGGAGTCCTTTTATATGTTCACAATGGGATCTAAAGTGTATTTTCCTTATAACAACTATTTCAATCTCGTTTTTCTTAAAATATCTCCAAATCTAAACCATATTTCTTTCAATTAAAGTGAAAATAATAAAATGAAATACATAACTTATTGTTTAGCTTCAAAAATTCGTTTAAACTTGGTGTAGTTTAAAAGATATTATGAATAAGAAGAGTTTGACACAGTTGTAAAAAGTTGGGAAATGGTTGCAAAAAGCTTTAATAACCATTTTGATTTCTTGATTTTCTAATACCTTCAAATCTAACTAAAATTTCTTCAAATCAGAGCCAAACTCTTTCAATTGCACTATAAACTAACTATAATTTACACATAATTAATTACAAAGAATTTAAATGACTAATGGATTTGAAGAAATTAAAAAATGGTTGTAAAAAGTCCAATCTTCGGTCGGACCCCCCACCATTGCACGATCATTGATGTTGTTGTGAACGTGGTAAAAAGGTTTGTTCAAGACTTATGAATATTTCGATTTAAACCTAATTTTTAAGACTAAAAATAGCAAAACTTAAATAAAATTGACAAAGTTGAGAGATAACTGATGCTAAGATTCAACTATTTTCTAATTTTTAAAGTGATTTAATTCAATAATTATAATTATGCAATTCATACGTTTAATTTTATTCTAAAATAATGCAACAAGTAGATTTTCAAATTAACAATTGTATATCGAAAGCATGGAACATCAAAAACCCTAGGCCAAGCATGTACCATCAAAAGAAATCACAATTGTTTAATAAAAATCATAAAATCAATTTTTAACCAAGGCAAATAATCATAAAAGAATTGCATAAATTAACCAAGGATCTAAACTTGTTGGCTAATAATTCCTTCTCAGTGGTGGTGTAGTTCACTTGGGCATCATTTAGAGTTTTGCTGGCATAGTAAATCAAATGAAGTAATTTGGTTTCTCGCTGACCTAACACAACACAAATAGCATAATATGAAGCATCACACGTGATCTCAAAGGGTAGGTTCCAGTTAGGTGCCTGGACTATGGGGCGGTAGTGAGCAAAGTCTTAAGCTTCTCGAAAGCCTCTAAACAAGCATCATCAAAGACAAACTTAACATCTTTTGCAAGCAAATTGCAAAGAGGTCTAGAAATCAAGCTAAAGTCCTTAATGAATCGATGATAAAAACCTGCATGCCCTAAGAATGACCTAATATCTCTTATGGTTTTGGGAACCTGTAAATTCTTAATAAGGTCAACTTTGGCTTTGTCTACGTCTATACCCTTAGAGAACACGATATGCCCTAGAACAATTCCTGATTGAACCACTCTCCCAATTAAGCACTAAGTTCTTTTCCTTACACCTATTAAATACTAATGTCAAATAACGCAAGCACTCATCAAAAGATGAACCAAACACTGAAAAATCATCCATAAGACCTCTAAAAACTGTTCTACCATGTCAGAAAATATGCTCATCATGCAGCGCTGAAAAGTAGCGGGTGCATTACACAACCCGAAAGGCATGCGTTTATACGCAAAGGTACCAAAGGGACAAGTAAAAGTGGGTTTCTCTTGTTCTTATGGGGCAATAAAAATCTGATTATAACCAGAATAGCTATCTAACAAGCAATAATGACTATGTCCTAGTAATCGATCTAGCATTTGGTCGATAAAAGGAAGGGGAAAGTGGTCATTCCTTGTGACCTTGTTCAATTTCCTGTAGTCAATACAAACACGCCAACCCGTGGTCACTCAGGTTGGGATTAACTCATTTGTTATCATTCTGGACTACAGTGATACCTGATCACTATCCAAGTCGTTTGCTACAATCACAGGCAAAGTCTCAGATGGGCCTAAAAACAGATCCTTCAAGGTATCTGGTAGTTGTTTAAGGTTCAACTTAGAAGGCTCTTCTAAAGAAGGAATTAGGGTAGACTTAGTAACTGGTAGTGGTTCGAATTTAGTTTTCCATCCATTACTAGTGTCTATCAAAGGGGATGAATCTAACAAAGCATTCACATTATTAATCACACTATCATCATCAAAGTCAAACCCAGAGTGGGCTAGGCATTTCTCTAATGGATCTTCTAACAAAGTGTTTGGTATAGACTCCTGAAATGATGTTCCTATCATGTTTACCTCTTCAATGTATGTTTCATCTAGCTCAGGCGGTTTCTTACTAATATTGAGTAAGTTCACACTGGCTCCTAAGTCAAGTAACGCTTTCTCAACACGGTTGTTACCTATTGTGCAAGAAATGGTAGGGGAACCTGGGTCTTTGTACTTAGGAGTTGTGTTGTTCTGGATAATTGAACTTACATGACTAGCTAAAAAGGATTTCTTCTGTACACTAAGCTTTCGCTTTCGCGTACAAAGATATTTAAGGAACTTGGCATAAGTAGGAATCTGCCTGATTGTATCTAATAAAGGAAGATTTATGTTGGCTTGCTTAAAAATCTCCAATATATCATTAAAGTTGGATTCCTTCTTAGTTATTACTAGAAATTGTGGGAATGGGGATCTGAGCACAAAATCGGATTTCTCAGGAACCACATTAGACTCTATCAGTCTATTCAGTTACTGGCTCAAAAGGGTGAACTAGAACATGTTTACTATCGGGCATGGTTACCTTATTGTGTACCACTCGACCACTCCTAAGGGTCGTAACAGAGTTCACATGATTGAACTGTTTCTTTCCTTTGGGATTAAGATCTGTTTGACTAGGGAACCTTTCGTTCTCTCTCTCACTTAGAGTCTTAGTTATTTGGCTTACTTGAAGTTCTAACTTAGCAAGAGTCTGGGCACTAGTTTGAAAATTCTGCTTAGTTTCTTTTGGAAAACTAACCTGGATCTTTGCTCACATAGAAAGAGATTCCTCTAAGCTAGTCATTCTATTCTCAGAAGGGTTTTGAGAGTAAGATGGCTCTAATGGGTTCTTGGGATAACTAAACCCTGGTGGAACTTGAGGATTGCTAGTCTGTCCTTGATTCCGACCTTTAGACCACGGAAAATTAGGATGTTTTCTCCAATCCGGATTGTAGGTTTTCGAATATGGGTCAAAATTTTGACGGTTTTCAAACCTAGAGTTGTTATGAAGATCATAGGTTGTTTCTTCACTAATCTGTCCTTCCCAAAACGAGTTATTGGGCTCTATTCCTCAACTAGAGATTTGAGAGGCTTTATTCCTATCACCGGTTTCAACAAAAGACTTATGTTTAGACTGACTCAATTATAAAGCTTCTAATTGTCAAGATAGAGCAACAAAATTAGCGTCTGACTCGTATCTACCATGTTGGTACTGCTTATATTGGCCAAGAGTCTTTTAGGGGGTTCAACACAAGACTCCAACTGTTGGGATTTTTCAGCCATTTCTTCTAAAAAGGTGTAAGCTTGATCAACAGTTTTATTCAGGAACCCGCCAAAACATAAAGACTCGACCATGATTTTGGTCGAATAGTCAAAACCCTCATAAAGAATCTGGACTAGTTTCATTTTCTCGAACCCGTGGTGGGGACATTGAGGCAAAAGATCATTGAATCTCTCTAAAAATCTATAAAGAGATTCTCCTTCTTGCTGCATACTGGCACTAATTTTCTGCCTAATGGATGTAGTTTTATGCTTAGGGTTAAACTTCTAAAAGAAGGCAGTAGTAAGTTCATCCCAAGTTTTTATTGACTCAGATGGTAAGTTATGCAGCCATAACTTGGCTTTATCTCTTAAGGGAAAAGGAACCATCCTAAGTTTAAGACTTCATCATTAAGGTCTTTAATCCTAATTGTTCTGCAAATTTCCTCAAAATCTCTAAATGAAAGTAAGGTTTTTCATCATCGTTCCCTAAACATACAGGGATCATTTGAATAATATCAGGTTTCAACTCATAATTAGCCGTAATGGCAGGAAATTTAATACACGATGGTCGGTTGGGCCTAGTTGGGTACATATAGTCTTTCAAAGTTGTCACTGCTGGCACAACCAAAGTACTTGGGGTACTTTCCTCACTCTGAGATACGTTCTCAAAACTGAAGTTTCCAAAGACAGGGCTCTCAAAAGAAGAATATTCGATCTCCCCACTTTCACAATAAGAACTACTACATGATTAGAAGACCTAAATTATCTCTTTTCCAAGCCCGTTCAGTGATGATGTCGATTGGTCTTGGCATACACTAAAGGAATTTGTGTACATTCAAATGCTGGTTAACTAATTTGGTAATCTAGGGTTACCACAGCAAAATATACCTACACTCAAAGACTGGTCAAAGGTACAAGGCTGGAGTTTGTGGTGTTTCGGATGATAACGCCCAAAGGGTTCACCGTACTTTCCCACAAGTTTTTCTATAAATCGGTGTCTGACGAGAAATACAATTGGTGTGTGCACTTGAGTTTTTCTTAATAATAATAATAAAATACAAAATAAACAAGCTAACAATAAAATAAAAAATAAAATTCCAAAACAAAGAAATAAGAAAAATAAAAACTAACAAACACAAATAAAGTCCAAAAATAAAATTCTTCGACTTTTCTCCGTTCTTTTCGCTTTAACATTTACTCTAAGTCATTTGGATCAATTCCTCTTCGTTTACGTTCCAAAACCTGTAGCAAAAGAGAAATACCCAAAAACGTAAAATAGAACAAAAGAATGAAAAAAAAATGTAAAATAACTAAAAGTATTAAAAACTAAAACTAAACCTAAAAACAAATCTAAAAACAAATCTAAAAACAAGTCCGCGTCGGCGACGCCAAATATTGATGAGTTTGTGATAGTGGTAAGAAATGGTTTGTTTCAGAACTTATGAAGATTTGGATTTAAACCTAATTTCTAAGACTAAAAATAGCAAAACTAAAATAAAATTGCTAACAAGGTTGAGAGAAAACTGAGGCTAAGATTCCAAGATTTTCCAATTTTTAAAGTGATTTAATTCAATAAAATAAAGTGGTCTTCTAGTCGAAGTAGCTCGTACTGCCTCGGGTCCTACTCCTAACTAGGAAAAGGAGCAAAGAAAGAGGTTGGATCGCTGACCGCCCCTAGCTAAAGGCTTCTTCGCGTAAAATCGAAGTCTTGAAAATCCCAGGCAATGAAAGTGGGGAAGCCAGCCAACGAGAAGGTGTTGGGTCATGTCATGTTTGTCGGAAAGCGAAGATAGACTTGCTTAGTTGCCACTTCACAATTAAATAGTAGGATCTAAAGAGCTTGGTAGTTGTTATAATTATGCAATTCATACATTTAATTTGATTCTAAAATATTGCAACAAGTAAATTTTCAAAATAACAATTGTATATCGAAAGCATGGAACATCAAAAACCCTAGGCCAAGCATGTACCATCAAAAGAAATCACAATTGTTTGATAAAAATCATTAAATCAATTTTTAACCAAGGCATATAATCATAAAATAATTGCAAAAATTAACTATTACCACATATTTATTGGAAAAATAGCTTCCTCTGTAGCCTCAACAATGTGGTTTAGCTCCTCATGTTGGAAACAAACTCAAAATTTGTATTCATTACTCAAAAAAGGTGTTTACAAGAAGAAAAAGTATTTAACACAGAAAATTGAGATGTTTATAAACGTTACAGAAGGTACTCTCTGTCGCTGAATGTAAAAGAAAAGATGACGATCTCTGTTCAACCTCAAACTCTCGACACCCCTTCTCAGACTCCTCAATAGCTTATATATACACAAAAAATCCTCCAAATCACGGGTAATAACTTAAAAATTCTTCTTTCCTTTCACGGGAATATTTTTTCCTTTTTCTTTTCTTCATGCGTCTGCAGTGGAGATTCTCGTGTCTTCTTTTGATTCTATACTCCGACACGCTGAGACATGTTTTAGTTGAAGTCAAACATTCCCAAGACACACGTAATCTTTCCAAATATAACAAAAAAAAATCCCGAAAATATTTTTGTGCTCTGTTTTGCTTCAAATCGATTAGCCAACCCAATTCGATTGAATCCATACCATACCATCTTTGTTTATCCCAAACATATCCATCCCAACCAAATCCAGCGATTGAATCTCTCCCAAACAATTCCAAAAATCGAACCCTAATTCTGTAACCTTTTTCCACCAAAATTATGTTTGAATTTTGAGAAGAAGATGGTGTCCCCCTATCACTATAGAGATTCGGAACAAATTAGACACATAAATGTGTCTATCACTAATAGTTCATCATCTTCCTTCGACCTTTTGGCGCCTTTTTTTGGTTTTGGTACTTGGATATGATGTCTGCAATTAACTTTGGTGTTGCATTGGATGTGCCACGTACAAAGGAAATACTGGGCTTCCGGAAAAACTACGGATATGGCATTTATTAAGGCTTGATCGTTATCCGTTACAATAACCCTTGGAGTTTGGTCGCCTTTATAAATCGACCTTAATGTTTGCAACATCCAAATGAAACTCACATCGTTCTCGGTATCCATTAAACCTCATGCCACCGTGAATATTTTTTTTCGTCTGAAGTGTGACAAGCAATGTTCAATAACGATATATTGTACTTGTTTGTCTTATAAGTAACATTTATCAAAAATATTTGATGGAATTATTGAGCCAATTGGACCATAAACGATGCGCTAAGAATATTCGAAACACCTTGTCATCCCTTTCTTCGGTTCTCAACGTGTATTTGTGTTGCTCGGATAACCAATCACATTGTTGTATAACTTTTCTACCTTCCCATTGCTTTCTTTTAATTGTAGCTATGACCGAGTAGATTGTAGACAATGAAGATAAGTTTTCGGGGTCGTCCGTCTTTATCTTACTTAGGATCGCACTCTCTTTACTTAACATCATAGAGTTTACCGTATGCATTTGATGTGGTTTCAACTTAGCAACCATTACGTGCCCAATAAGACTTTTAGCATCCTCGTGGTTATGATGACCATTAGCAACTCTAAGCATTTTCCACACTTTACCATCCAATTTGAAGACAATCTTAAATGGGCATCCAATCTTCTTTGTATTACCCTTGTAGTTCCTATCTGTCTTCTTTACGTACTTACGATCCCTTTTCCAATGACTCTTTCGAAACCCACTTCTCTCGCAAACCATTTCAAATCGATCATTCTTTACTTGATTGTTCTGAACAACTATGCACATCTTCTTTTTAGCCTTGTTCATAAGCCATTCCTTTGCCTCTGCCTTAGTTTCAAATGTTTAAATGCGCACATAACATTATAAAACTTATAAGCCAAAGCAAGTAACATAAATTAGTAGAACATGAAAAGACATACCAAATTGTTAGCATAGTGTAGGGAAGTATCAGGCCCCTTATATGTCTGAGGATCAAACGCTGCAATGATCTACATAATAATAACAATGAGTTAGCCAAGTATAATCGGTAGTTCGTGTTTATACTTATCCACCAATTATTATACAATCGGTTGATAATGATAACACGAAATTACCAATTACACATAGAGCTCTAGACATGTTTCATGGATAAAAAAAAAATATAATTTGAGGTTTAATTTCTTAACTTACTACCGACTATATGAAATCGGTAGAATAATATATCATTTACTACCGATTATAACAAAACAATAACCAGTTTTCTAGGCTTGAAATTTATTATAATAGGTAGATAAGTTTTGTTACTATTTATCGATTATGGAGGTTGGAAAAATATGAAAAATTCTACATTTTCAAAATTTGGACAAATTTATTTTTGGGGATGCTAAGGCAATAGGTAGTTAGGTGATTCGCCTAAACTACAGATTATGATAGTAGAAATATATTACTATTTCAAAATTTGGGAAAATTTATTTTTGGGGATGCTGTGACCATCGGTAGATAATGTATTCGCCTAACCTACCGATTGTGATAGTAGAGAAATCCAATATTTTAAAAAATTGGAGAAAATATTTTTGGGGCTACTGATATAATCGGTAGATAATATATCACACTAAAATACTTATTATAGGAGTTCATGCATAGAAATATCATTGTAGGGTGTATATTATAATCGGTAGATAAATAGGTTCCCTAAACTACCGATTATGGAAGAATAATAAAATCGAAGATTGGGAAAAACTTCAATTTGGAGCTGATTCATTACAATCGTTAGTAAATGATCTTATGAAACTACCGATTATACTGAATTTTATTCCAGAGTGCATAATAGGTAGATAATTTACTACATTATCTACCGATTCTGGGACATAGAAAACATTAAATGCATGCAAAAATTGTGATTTTTTTTGCCAACAATCACATACAAACGCATACAAAATGGGTTTTTGAGTTTTTTAACACAATACCTGTTGGTTTGATGCATTATTATCCTCATTATGATGTGATTCTTCATTTTCTTTCATTAAATCTAGGGCTTCTCCACAAAAGTTTGGATCTTCCAACAAAAATCCAAGATCGTCATCTCTAATCGGTATACCGCCGCTATCATGAAGTGAAGATACTCCTCCTTCTTCATACTCATCCATTTTAGTTGTTGAAATCACCAAAACCTAGTTTTCTCAAAAAAAAAAATTCTTCTTCTTCTTCTTCTTCTCAAACACACTCACTCTCTATTCTTTTTAAAAAAACAACTCAAATAATTTTCTAACATATATTAACTATATAATTTATAATACATATTAACTAAATAATTAATTAACATTAAAAATAATTACTCAAGAGTAGATTATCCATTACATAAAATAGGTGGATAAGGGGTGGTGGGAAACTATTTCATAACACTATTTTTTCTTATGTGTAGCCCAAAATAGTTCTTATCATCCCCCAAAAATGCAAGGTAATTTATTTGTGGGTAAAAACGAAATTAAGGGTAAAAAAGAGAAAAATGGGGTAAGTTGATGAGAATTCGTCTAATCCCTAAAACATTTTTACCGTAGAAGTACTTTTAAGATTCGAGAGATCAATCTGTGCAGTGCTGGCCTAAACCAAGAAATTTCCATTCTTTTCTTGCTTTGGTTACAATAGGAGGAAAATGATCGATCTGTAGGGAGGGAAGAAAACAAAGTATTGAGATCAATGGAATTCAACGCTAGTAATGGGATGCGTTGAAATGCTATGGAGAGGATTTCTCTGTGTTTGAACTGAGAGAAAACTCTTGAAAGAATCATAGCCTGATTATCTTGCTAAGTGATTATCAGATGATTCTAAAATGATATTATGATAGGTTGAAGAGCCTATTTGTAGCAGTGGTAGTTAACACGTTGATCTCGTAAGTGGTGGCAGTTGTAGAGAAGTGGAAATCGTGGTGAAACAAGTTCCGCTTTGTTAGAGAGACTTGGTGGTTGTAAAACCACTACTCCATTTAATCCTCTATTTCACTTACTTACTTTCTCATCGTGGGTGCATTGCTGCACCACACGTGTTGTAGGCCGTCATACCAAAACCTAGTGAATATCCCACATGTGACATAATTGATGTCTTGAGCATGATTAAGTCTGTTTTATAGATGTTTATTTATTTGGTCAATTGACTAAGCTAGACTGATGTTAGTCTTAACACAGTGGTGAGTCTAGCATACTTCCTAGTGGTCAGTCAGGCATGCTTCGTAGAAACTCGTTATTTAGTGAATGAAACATAAAGTGTCTGCTGAGACAAGAAGTGATGTTTAATATATCATAGACGTAGAGAGTCTGACAAAATTTGGTATTGACATTGTTAGTCGTAGCATATCATATTGTCATTTAAGGAAGCAATGATGTTTGGATGATATTGTTGGATTGGTGTACGTAAGTATGATGAGATTGTTGGATCAAACAGATATATATATATATGTATATATATTTTACAAGGTTTGATATGTCAAGCATTGACAGGAAACTCGTATGAGTATCAATTTGAATAAATACTAATGTCAGCAGTAATTGTAAAATATTTAGTTTCGTCCTACTATGTCAAAAATGGTTTGAATATCAAAGTAGAGAAACTAAAATATAAAACTTTGGCATAAGGACTAATTAAAATCTTGATGACAAGAAAATTCAAATATTGGTAGTAAGGCCAATTTCAAATATTGGTAGCATGACCAATTAAAATATTTATGTAAAGAAACCTATTTTAAAATTAGGTAGCAGGACCTAATTAAAATGGTGTCAAGACTAATTAAAATATTAGGTAGTAAAACCTAATTATGGTAGAGAGACCAACCAAAGGAGTGATAGAAGGACCGACCAACGGAGTGGCAGAAGGACCGACCAAGTGGTGATGAAGGGACCGATCAATTAATGGTGATAGAGGGACCGACCAGGTGAGGAGGGACCGACCATGGTAGTGTACGGACCATTCCTAGTTATTTTGTGTTTCTCTTGGTCTCTCTGGCAACATTTAGAATATTTAGGAAAATCTTGGTAGAAAGACCTAGGAGAGAGATTTTTGATATAAAGACCAAAGAGGATTTTGATATAAAGACCAAGATTTAGAAAATATTAAAATAATAATATTTAATATATTAAATGGGATAAAGACCGGTCAGGATGATAACAGGACCATCCTAGGTTGCTTTGTATATCTAATGGTCTTTGTAGCAAGAGATCTAAAAGAATCTTGATGAAAACACCAAATCTTAGATAAAAGAGATTTATTAATAATAATAATAAAAATAAATAAAAAGAAGGTGAGACCGGCGGGATGGCCGGACGTCCGGTACCGGTCCTGGTTCCGCGAGTTTCCCTTTTTTCCTTATTTTATTACTATTATTTGCTCATCTTTCCAAAATTTTATACTATGCTCTTGAGACCATAACTTAATATGCTCTTAAGACCATTCTTGTTATGTACACCTATGTTCTTTTTTAGGGGATGCCCAGTGTTAGCCCACATGGCTGAAAAGACAAATATTTTCAATAACTTTATAGAATTCCGTTGAGAAAAGCTATAAATTAATTTTGTGATATATTTTGATAGGTATGAAATAATTTCTAGGAATTCTATTTTAGAATATAGCCTTAGAATATTGTAAGTCGCTCTATACTAGTAGGCAATCTATCTAGGAACATCGTGTTTATTCGAGAGCAAAGGTACAGGAAGGTAGCAGTACCATACTTGGATCTGAATGTATATTTAGTATAATTAGAAATCCTCTGGGAAGTGTTGCAACAAGCATCCGTAGTATTTTATGATCTCATCGGAGTGAGTTTTGAATACAGAAATATGTACTGAGTTATACAATATAAATATTATATATTCATATATAGAATATTGAAAGTTAAGCCGGGCAAGACTCTAATATTATATGAACATATATATTTTCAGATAGGCTATAGGATCAACATAGAATGCCTGTAGCAAAAGTTTATATTTTAATTCTTTTGTGGAATATAAAATATAAATTTAATATTTCTAATGCCAGGTCAGTGACATACAAAATTCTGATATTTCTTCTGAGTAGAAGTGATTTTACAATTTTCTCCTTTATAAAAAATCCACCATCTACACCATTACATATATCAAAAACCTATAACTAGTTTTACTGCTTTAAAATAAATGTTAATTACAAAACTAACTTTCTAGCCCACAATAATATCCACCTTCTGTTTATAGTGTTTTTAATAAACTTGTAAATATACCCTTAATTTTTTTAATTATAAATCCATTTTTAGTGGACCTAATTTGAAATCACAAAGATTATTTGCAAAAATGAGAAACAAATATGATTCATATCTTTCTTTTTGAATGGATAGATCTTTTTCTTTGTCGTTATTCCTTAAAAAAAATTATTTTTGACTGCAAAAATTAAATTCTTTATTGAGTTTCTACGATTAAACTCCATGAAATTCGTTTGGTTTTAAGAAAATATTTTTTAATTATTTTATTTTAAAGTTTTCAAAGTTATGTGATATCTTATTTTTTCTACTTTATTTTCTATTAGAAATAGAATTAAAATTTACATGATTCTTAGATATGAAAACTTCAAATTTAAAAACAATATGATATTTAATAACGATAGTTTAGAAAAATCCTTCTATCTCCTTAATATTTTACTTTTTCAACGTAGACGTAAAACATGGGACTGAGGAAGTATCAAATTAACAACTCCTAAAATATAACTTTTTTTTCTACTGTGAGTACCAAAAATTTACTCCAACACGTGTCCCTAGGTCGCAACAATTTAACGGCACTTAAGTTCGAAGAGGAAGACCAGCTCAGTGAAAGAATGAGGGCACCAAAATTAACACCTGAAACGAGATCCGCAGCTCGCATTTCCCGCCTTGGCTTGATTTCATGTTGCTCCAAGAGGCAGATCTTAACACATGAAGTCCACAACATGCTCGCGAATCCTACAATATGCTCATAAAGTCTGCAACATGCTCAATAATTTAAAGACCAACTCACTTAAAGGAAGCAAGTGGCAGTTAGAAAAAACTCAGCACGATCCGCACCCAATTTATGCTTCATTTCCGCACATTAATAGCAATTGATGAAGTAAGCATTTGAACCATGAAAATTCCCGCTCATTCCACTCCCGCAACACAAATAACGCAAGACTCAAGCATGTCCGCACCATATTCAAAATGACTATTTTGAATGTAGCATTTCCCGCCACAACTTGACTTTCTACTTTGTCCGCAACAGCAAAGATCAAGCCAATGTGCTGATTAAAGCTTACTCCCTTCCGTAACCCAAAGCTCAAGCTCAAGTTCGCAACAACATTTCAGCCCGCAGCAACAGAAATGTCAGACAAGCCCATCTGCACAAACCAAGCCCACAACACTGAGTCCATTCATGGCCGCAGCTACACCCATTTGTCCGCAACTAAACTCTTGTTAGCAGCTAAAGTCCATCTTTGCAACCACATCCTGTACATCATCATTTCTTGTCCTACACCCATTTCAAAACCCAACTATTCCCGCTAGTTTCACTTTGTCCGCAGCCAAAGCTCCACTCCTGTCGGTAGCTAAAGTGAGAGTGTATTTGCGGCACAATTGAGTTTGCGCCCAAAGTTCAAATGATTTGTCCGCAACACCAAGCACTGCCCATGTCAACATCACAAGCCCGCAATAGGAGCCCGGGTCCGCAGCAATCCTTCTTCCGCAACAGGAGCCCAGGTCCGCAGCAACCATTCTCCCGCAAGCCCAGCAGCAGTTTGTCACACCAAGCTCGCACCATTCCGCACCATTTTGCCCGCAAGCTCGCACCATCCCGCACCATTTTGCCCGTAAGCCCGCATCATCTTTTGCCCGTATTAAAATTGGACTGAGGCTATTTGAAGATAAGATCAACATAGACACGTGGCTGACTTTATCAACACGTGGCGGACTTCTATTGACACGTGGTGGATTTCATCGACTTATGTCAAAATGTGGTGCATCATCATCAACACGTGACAAAGGTTTTTTTTTTAGTAAAATGATATTTGTTTGAACCCTTTAATTTTTGTTTGTTAGAGAGGGGGACTTTTCTTTTCTTTTAGACTTTTTGGGACTGATTGGCCGTTTCTTCTTCTGTAAAGAGGGGAATTGGAAAATCTACCGAAACCCAAAAATCAATTAGAACATCAACTTTCATTTACTGTAACCCAAGAATCAATAAAAACTTCAACTTCCATTATCCGTGGACATAGGCAAATATTTGCCAAACCACGTTAAATCTCTTTTTTAATTTTATTTTTAGTTTTGATTTCATTTCAATCTTAATTCTTGTTTGTGGTGATCATGAAAATGATCGCTACACCTACTTTGTTTATCTCGCCACCTTTTCCTTTTAAAACATAGAGTACTAGCTGTCAATTAAAAAGAAAAATTCTTATCATTGTTTCCTCCTTGAAATCATAGCGGAGATTTTTTTTTACTGTATTGACATGTGAAAAATCGATTTTCACTGTATCGACAAGTGAGAAAACTAGTTTTCCACTATATTACATTGATGAGAAATCCAGTTTCACCAGTAATATCACAAGTAATAAAAATAGAAAGATTGTGAATAATGGAAGTAAATTAACAACGACAAAAACTGACATTTAAGACAAGATAAAGACAAATCAAAACGAAAATCTCAAATCTAATTTTTGATGTAGATCCAAAATAAATACATAATAATAAATCCAAATTTAAAAACAAAAATTAAAACGAAAAATGAAAAGAATTTTTTTTATAACTAAGATAAGATGATTTACTTTTGTTTAGTGATCGGAAACAATTTCTGATATCTGATTTTGAAATCATTGAGAAATAATATATTTATTTTGGATTTATTTTATATTTCATTAAGATTAATCGATTAATAAAAAGAGAAAATGGGGCCATATGCTCAGAAATAGTTCAAAACCAGTCGTGCTGGACGGGAAAACTATTGTGTTGGGTGAAATAGACATGAAGAAATTAAACATAAAGTTGACTATTATACCCCTGACCAATAAACTCGAAACAATCGAAATATTTATCTTTCTACACCATCTCTATTATCATCTTTCTCCTACCAACAAAAAAACAACTTTATACCGTCTCCCCCATATCTTTCTCCACTAACAGAAAACATAAACTCCATCTTCTTCCACCATCGACACAGTAACATCAAGATTTAACTTACTTACCCAACCATTAATGACATCACGGTAACACCAACAACATCCAGATTTCACCATTAATATCATTAACCACCAGCACCACCACCAAAAAACACCAACACCAACTTGTTGAAAATACCACCAGTGACATAAGACTCTACCACCATTAAAGATTTTTAATGCCCTAATTTTATTAAAAATTATCAATTTTATCATCTCATAAGAACAAGAAGTTGAGTTAGGTTTTGGATGAACGTTTAATTGGGGGATACCCCCCATAAATTTGGGATACCAAGTAAAACAAAATAGGATCATTTTGAAGTAAAAGTCAATAACTCCTTATCCATATATTTTTGTAATGGTTAAACTACCCTTGTACTTTAATTAATTAATTTAATTTAATTATTTAAAAAAAAAATATTTTAAAATATTATAAAAAATATAATTTTTATTTTAAAAAAGCAATTTTTATTTAAAAAATAAATAAAATTATTTTAACAAAAATATTTTTATTCTTAAATAAATGAATAAAAAATTAATTAAATAAAATATAAAAGGTATAACTTAGTCATTTATATTTTTAGAACACCCCTTATCAATATACCTAGGTTGGCCCAATCGAAAGTATTTCCCAATTTGTGAGGGTATTCCCCAATTAAATATTCTTTTGAGTCCATCAACATGGATTGACTCTTGATAATCCTAAAAAACATAAGTCTCCTAATCCTTTTTTATTTGATTTTATATATGAATGACATGCTTTGACCTATGTAAAATCCAGTTTAAAATTGATCGAATTTGGTTTGGTTGAACATGGTTTCATCTAGGTTTAACCTGTGTAAAATCTAGTTTAAAATTGATTGAATTTGGTTTCATCTAGGTTTGAACTATAGTGAAAATGGTTTCATCCAGGTTTATAATGATTAAAAGAGGATTGTTTCCTATTTTAGATAACTAGTTTAATTAATTTATTTAGCTAGGTACTAGGGATAGAATGATGATCTGGAAAATCTACCACCAGATATTATTTTGGATGTAAGTCAGATCTACATAGGTTCTTATATGATGATGAAATCATCATGTACAAAACTTGTTTTTTGTCAGAATATGCAGGATGAAACTGGTTTTATTTAGGTCTAATCTTACCCAAAACCTTTACAAAACCAATTTCCTCATGTATAAAATCTTTTTATTATTAGAATATGCAGGACGAAACTAGTTTCATCCAGGTATAATCATGTGCAAAACCTTTTTTTCATGTGTTGTCACTGGATGAAAATGGATTCAACATGTGCTACCACTATATGTGCATGGGTATATCATGTGTTGTCATTGAAATAAGAATAACAATATTAACACTTAATGTAACTAGATACATCTTGTGTTATTGTTTGATGCATTCAGATACATCATGTGTTGGTTATCGAAACTGAAATAAGAATAACAATAACAACATTGGATGTATTCAGATGCATCATGTGTTATTACTTGATGTATCCTATGTTAATAATCAACGAAATTGAACATTTGAGTATTAACAATTATGCAATTGATGAATGTGGAAGGATTGCCTAGAAAGAATGTTATTAATCATTTCCAAAATATAAATTGTTTTTAAAAAGAATGCAATGGTTTCCAAATGAAGGTCGCGTCTTCATATCCGTTATTTCCTTCGAAATGACTATGTTTTCCACTTTCTTATTTCCCTATAAATTTTTATATACTTTGTCACCTTGCCATGGTTGATAAACTATGTTGTCTTGTATGCCCAGTTGTTTTGTTGTAAAGTTGCCTAGAGGATATTCATATAATAAAGTATGAACATGCTCAGGCAAAACCCTTTTGACTTATTTGTATGAAACAACCAAACCCATCAAACGATTCAAAAACACTAATCAGCTACATATCTGTTTTAGGGGTAATAGGCATTCTTTTCCATTTCTTAAATTAAGGATAATCAACAGATCTCTTATCCATGCATTGTACTTTTTATCAAGTTCGCGAAGAGTTCGTAAATGGAAATACATGTTATTTTTAAAAGATAGAACCAAGAATATATACCTGAAATTTGTAATTTTGATTTTAAAAGGACTCTTAACGTTGCTGAAAATATCAATCTTTTGGAACTAAAATTTGACATCAGGAATTTCAAATTGAAGGCGCAGAGATTTCACAACTTCGAAGCTCTATCATGTTCTTATCAAAGAAGAATTACTTAGGCCACAATGCACAACTCCATACCTACAATAAAATTTCTTCATAACAGGGCATTATGATTCGATCCATTGTTTATACCCGGTTTCCAAGAAGAAGAAACTATACAACACCTTCTCCTGCATGCGAATTTGTTCGATCACTATAAAACTACTACTTCACTTATGATTATGGGGTGTGATGGGTTAACTCAGATGTAGTTAGACAACAAATAGAATCATGGTTTTTCAGTAACCTTTGTGGGATTTTTAAAGTTGTTTGGCCTCTGCTCCCATATGTGATTATGTGGGAGGAAACTGATGGCACTTTTAGTAATATACCTGTTTATCATACTTTCCATCAATGAGAAACTTTATTGAAGGTGTAAGATTTTCTTTCCTTTTGTGATAAGCTGCACCCCTAATAAATATTTTTATTTATAATATAAACTTTCAATTTCAAAATAAATAAATAATATCGATCTAAGTAAACTTTTATAGCATGGTATGTATTATTAAGAAAAGGCTGTCTGTATTTATGTTTTCAGGTCTTGTCGATAGAGTATTTGCTGTTATGAAGTGCAATTATGATAACATACAAAGTGAAAAGTTAAAGTTGTGTTTCTTATATTGTTCGTTATACCCTGAAGACTATTCGATTCCGAAAGATGAACTGATTGGACTCTGGATATGTGAAGGATTCTTAGATGCAGTTG
Source organism: Papaver californicum (assembly GCA_023531435.1). Taxonomy (NCBI): domain Eukaryota; kingdom Viridiplantae; phylum Streptophyta; class Magnoliopsida; order Ranunculales; family Papaveraceae; genus Papaver; species Papaver californicum. The sequence continues at coordinate 9,132,292 of JAJJMC010015296.1, read as the reverse complement.
ATGAAATAGATGATCGTCGGTTAAGAGAGAAGTTTTTAGTTTTTGGAAATCAAATCTAGGTAATATAGAGAGGGTAGTCAACTAGTTGATAAAAATTTGGGTAAAATAACTGAATATTTGAAAAATATCTTATGGATCCTTGGGTATTAAAAAAGTATTTTATTTTACTTATCTTTTAGACCCATCAAAAGTATTTTATTGCAACAAAAAACGTAACCAATGGAGTGATGAGAAAGAAATAAAACAAGTCTTATTTCAAATTATTTGTTATATATGAAAGGTAATGTAGTCACGTGGTAAATTTGGGCTATAGTGGCTTTGTGTGTGATATTAAGTAAATTTTGGATCACATATCTGATTTTTTTCTTCTAATGGTATATTTTGGGGCATCATTTATTTTCTATTATCACTAATCAAATTTTGGTCACCGGGTAAATCTTAATTTTTAAGGAAAAAAATCGGCTATAATATGTAGAAATTAGATTAAGGGGTACAATATGGGTTAGGTAACATTAATTTTTAGGTTACAACACAGAATTGGGTCGCTAATACTATGTTTTGTTTTTTGAGCCAGATCTGACTCATTTGGATCTGACTGAAATTATCTGACTTATCGATTTGATTCAATGTGATTGTTTTTTGAGTCAGATCTAACTCATCTGACTCAAAAATGTGTGAGTCTGTAGTTTGGTCAAATAAGTCAAGGATATTTTTATACCTGACTCAAACGGATCCAAATCAGATCTGACTTAAAACTAAAAAATAACAATCTGACATCTGATTCGGGCCGATTCAAGGACCGAGTCAGATTCAAACACACTGAATCAGGTTTAAACAGACAGGCTATTATATATTGGGCCACATGGTCTATTTTAGGTTATAGAAGCAATTTCGGTTACGGTGAATATTTTTGGGGCAATACTATGAAAGATTTTGGTTCGTTGTGTGACATATTTTCAGTGACATGGTTATGCCATTAGGAAAATCTTTGGATACTTAAATTTTAGGTCAAATTAATGATATTTTAATACAATCGGGGTCATGCAGAATTTTTTTTTGTCTCCATGGCAGATTACAAGATACAATGACGAATCTTAGATTACAGGGTAGATTTGAGGTAACTGTAGACATTATTTTGGGCAGGAATGAGCAATGGATGGAATCCGTGGATTTGGCGTCATCCAAATCCAACCCATCAAAATGGTATGTATTAGATGTGTATCCATGTCCAATTCATCATTTGTGGATTTAATACCTATGGATGGATGGGTACGCGGATTGGATGTGGGTAAATCCATGGATTTCATATTTGTATTAGGAAAAATAAAAATAGTTAATATGTTAATAAAGAAACTAATTTAAACATTAAAATACAAAAATTTAATTAATATATTAAATTATTATAACATAACAATGCTAAAATCATAATAATGTCCTCCCAACAACCAAAAGTAAAATTTAAGAGTATATTCAGCACTGCTTGCTTGCCAATTTGAATCATCGGTAAAATTAGGCTAGAATGAAAACATTAAAAGTTATATAGTAAATACACATATTTCTCTCTATATTTTATAAATTTCCTATTTACCCTTAAACATAGCGGATGTTGGTATCCAATAGATTTTCATACTTGCATCCGCACCCAACCTATTACTTAATGGATTTTAAAAATACATCCATATGCAACCCGTCCATAAAAAGGTTGGATATCCATCCGCCAACTGTTTTGGAATCATATACTCACCTTTAATTTTGGGTGAGTTACAAATTTTTTGGACATGGGCTTTGTGAGGTATATTTTCGGTGACTAAAAACTTTGTCTTAGAGGGTAAGTATTTGGGCAAAGGGGCCGATTTTGAATTACGTTGCAGATTTTATTTCAGTTAACAAATTTAACTTATTGGGAAATATTGTGTGTCATGAATCACATTTTGGGTTACCTTTCACTAGGTCGATTTTTATTTAATGAGTATATTTAATGCAACAAGGCAAATTTTGTATAGCAATTACAGGCTGTGAGTTATAAGCCCAGAGGGGTCACTATCCAACTACAAAAAATCCAACAAAAGAAATTTGGCACAAAAAACCCATTAAAACCCAACTGTCCAGAATACCCTTCCTTAAAAAACCTTCCATCTCATTCAATTCTAACAGAATTTTTTTCCCCTTCACCTTACAGAATTTTTTCCTCGTCTTCATCTTCATCGTCAATAGCTTCATCATCCTCATCTTCATCTTCATCATCAGTAGCTTAATCATCCTCGTCTTCATCTTCATCATCAATAACTTCATCATCCTCATCTGCATCATCTACAACTAGAAATCAGAATCAAAAAATTTCAAAATATTGACGAAATTGTTGTTCATCATCACCAGTAACAATTTGAACCTAAAATCAAAACAAAATCACAGATCAAAATCAAAAATGGTTTCATCATCTGTTAGGTTTAGGTTTCATCTGTTTCGAAATCAATCTTTCATACTTACGTTCGAAGATAGAAAGCTTCAATTCCATTTGTTTTCACCCTTATTTATTCATGATTCAATTATGTTCAGTTCTGGTTTCATCATTTTCACTGTTGGTGCTTGAAAACAAACTCTGTTGGTGTTTTTCACTTAATGTCGATTTTAATGAAACCAAAATTGGTTTCATCATTTTTACTGTATTATTGAAACCAACTTTGTTGGTGATTTTTAATTAATGATTATTTTAATGGAACCGAAATTGGTTTCATCTTATTCTGTTTCATCTTATTACAGATGAAAAAAACTATGAATCCAAAAAGGGTTTCATCATTTTTTATTTTATTTCATCTTACTACAGATGAAAAAAATGATGAAACCAAAAAAGGTTTCATCATTTATTTTTGTTTCGTCTTATTCCAGAAGAAAACAAATTATGAAACCAAAAAAGGTTCCATCATTTTCTTGATCATTTTCTTCGTTCAAT
>JAJJMC010015296.1:9109938-9129332 GCA_023531435.1 Papaver californicum | reverse complement strand
AAAAGGTTCCATCATTTTCTTGATCATTTTCTTCGTTCAATAAAATTTCAGATGAAAAAAAATGATGGAACCAAAAAAGGTTCCATCATTTTTTTTGGTTCAGTAAAATTCCAAATGAAAAAAAACGATGGAACCAAAAAAGGTTCCATCATTTTTCTTCGTTCAAATAAAATTACAAATGAAAAAAAACGATGGAACCAAAAAAGGTTCCATCATATCAGAGATGAAAAAAAAACGATGGAACCAAAAAAGGTTTCATCATTTTTCTGACGTTTCACCAACAAAAACCCTAATTTCAACAATGATGATGTATCATTATATTTTGTTGATGATTTTCAGCGATGATGATATGGAGGTGCTGGTGATGTTTGTAGAGGATAGAAGGAGGAATAAGAGGTGTTGTTGGTAGTGGATTTGGACATATAGTGGTGGAGGAGAAACAATAACGATGAAGATGGGAAGGAGGAGGTGTTGTTGGTGAATGATACGAAGGTGTTGTTGTGGCGGAGGAGGTACTGTTGCTGCTGGTGATGGTGGCGGAGGAGGTATTGTTGCTGCTGGTGATGGTGGTGGGGATGAGAAGAAGAAGAAGAGAGGTGTTGGTGAAAGATACGAAGGTGTTGTTGTGGAGGAGAAGGTACTGTCGTTGCTGGTGATGGTGGCGGAGGAAGTATTGTTGTTGTTGGTGATGGTGGTGGGGAGAAGAAGAAGAAGAAGAAGAAGAAGAAGAAGAAAAACGCCACAAAATTACAATACCTAGGTTATATAGGGAAGGGAAACTCGGGCATATTGAAAAATACTAAAAACTAAATTAATCATTATCAAGGGAAATGGGGTTTTAGTTTCATTTTTAATTAAAATGGTTTTTATTTATAATAAATAATATGGGAGGATTTTTTGTATATGAAGTTTGTTCACCTTGGTTTTCTATACCAAGTTTTGTAGCAATTATTATAAAATTTCGGGCCATTTTTTTTTGAAGCTTACTAGATGGATCTTATGTTTGTAAGTAAATTTAGACCACGAGATAAATTTTGTATTATAGTGACAATTAATGAATTATGGCACAAACTTCAGGGCATAAGGCTGATTTTAGTTCACAGTATTCAAGTTTTGGGTTACATGCAAATTTGGTTCAATGTTAGTGCAACACTTTTGATTTGCCCGAAATTTTATAATATAAGTAATAATTTGGACTTTATTAACACTGAAGTCTGTTGTGTACACTTAATTAAGTTATAAGAAAATACTTTTTAATTAAGCGTACTGGACCAAAAGCAATTCAAGGATGAGTTTTTTCCTGAGAATTTGATATTGGATGACCGAACCTATTCAAAAATCACACACTGATAGATGATCATAGTTGTTAAGTAGAGACAATATCGTTGGAGGACCAAGTCATTAATAACGGTACCAAAATCGATGACGGGTCATCTATCGAGGGTGGAAGGGTAAACTGGACGGGTTGGGTCAAGTACTTATCTCAGGAGCGATAGAGAACGTCGGAGATCTAGGCTATGTATTCCTGAGATGGAGACTGCACTATTCGTGGTTGGCTAATTAGAATATAAGTAATGATTTGGATTTTACTAATATCGAGGTCTTTTCAACAAAATTGCTTTAGAGTTGGAAACAAAACTTTGCAGTTACGCATGTTAGACCAGGAGCAATCCAGGAATGAATAATCTCCCGGAAACTGTTGTTGGATGATCACTCATTACCCGTGGAGAAATCCACACTGATGGATGACCATAGTGGCTAAATGGAGATAATATCGTTCATTATGGTTTGGATTTTGGATCACACTCAGTTTACGTCATGGAGTAAATTTTAGTCACAAATACAAATTTGATCAATGAAATTTTTGTTTCATCGCAACCTATGTGGTCAATATCGGTCGTTACGGCCGCGATAACGGCGATATTCAAGGTATCACTTCAAGAGCGCGACGAATATTCAAATATCGCTGTATCGGCCGATACGGCCGAGATTCGCCCGATATTCAAGGTATATGCTTTTTGTTTAATCTAGATTTTTGAAACTTTGAACTTAGAATTATAATATACTAATATGATCTCTTCTTAAAGTATGGTTGTTAAGATTCTTGGTAATAAATCAACAAAAATATAGTTAATTCTTAGCTTTCACATTTATAAAATTTGGATATAAGATTTGGGACTCCCGATATTTCACCGATAATCTTCCCGAAATATTGTTATCAAGGTGTCAAGGTCCCGGCCGAGACGAGACCGAGATCCGAGATTAACTACATTGATCGCAACTATACAAAATGCAATTAACTTCTTCAAAAACTCTTAACATAATTCAATCCGTTAAACTTGTCGATCCAGAGACACGACTTATTACCTAATTCTTATATATAGCCAAAAAAAAAATCAATTGAATCACCCACCCTGACCTTTTAGGAAACTGTTGTTGGATGACCATAACATTTCCTGTAGAAAACTCAACACTGATGGATGATCATTCTGGCTAAATAGAGACAATATCGGTTATTTGCAGTTGGCTAAATAGAAACAATATATGTACCATCACTAATGCTCCGTGAGTTTTCCATATTGTTTTCTTCTCTGCTACAACTCCATTCGCCATTGAAATCAGATTCATACAAGGTTTATATTTCTGCACTACCAACTTTCTCTTCCTAGAGAAGATAATAGACTTGAAGTGGAATGAAGCCAAGTGTTGCAATATTCTTCTGTTTTTGGTTTAGCTGTCTCCTCCTTGCCAAGCCTAGGCCCAAGACATGTTGATCGGGTAGCAACCATCACACACCTTAGCCTGAATGGCTTCATGGAAAATTTAAGATCTGGGGTGGATTGAAAAGAACATACATCCTACAAAGTTAAAAGGTAGGGTGTACTAATTATAGGAAATGACTAACATCATTTTTTTTTTATTTATGGATCTGACTGCAATCACCTGACTCATCTGGATCTGACTCAATGTGTTTATTTTTGAGTTAGATCAGACTCAACTGACTTAAAAAATATGCGAGTCAGTGGTTTGGTCCCATGAGTTAGGGATAATTCCATACCTGACTCAAAGGGGTCCGAGTCAGAGATTAGGTCTGAGTCAGGTAGCGAGTCAAATCTGAATAAAACAAAAAAACAAACTATCTAACATCTGAGTCGGGCTGAGTCAGGAGTCAAATCATATTCTAGTCCGGCGATCCCTACGAGCCGAGTCCACGCTGTTGGAATTGGAATAAATATCGATTCAGCAAAAAAACAAACATGCCATAAGTTACCATTTATTTTAATTAATCTAATATAATAATCACTTAAACCTAATCCAAAAAATCTAATTCTAATTTTATTTCTAATTCATTAACATAAAAACATCAAAAAGAAAAAACTTAGACGAATTTTCATTCAAAATATCTTTTTTCTTCTTTCCTCTTCATCTTCCATAATCGTTCATCGTTTTTGATTAATCGCCGATTCATAAACGAATTTCATCGACGATTAATCTCGTATAAATAGATCGTACTAAACGTTATGATAGAGATCTAGTACCGAACACGGGGATTCCAGACATTGCAAACTAAAAAAAACAACCACCAGTTGAAGAACCAGTTGCAATACAAGTTGAAGCCGAAATCAGTCTTTAACGCGAGAACCAAATCATGATTCTTCTACTATGTACATTAGAAGGTAATTTCCGACAAACATCTTAATTTTTATACTTTTTTAATTGATAAATCAAGTAGTAATCATCAAAATAGGGGTTCAAATAAAAGTTTCAAAGTGTTTTCCGGCTAGAAGGTTTGTGAAAATAATCCGGCCGAGATTTAGAAGCCCTAGTGAAATGTTGTTTGCTCTTAGAGACGGTTAAACTCACATGTTGTCACTTGATTACCAATTCGGGTATAGTTTTTCTCTTATAAAACTGCCGCTAACTCAGTACACTTCATCTTTATTCGTGCAACAACATAACATGCATCGGCCTTCTAAGATCTCCACATATCTTAACCCATTTTGAAGCAAACAAATGCAGACTTACACCAGAAGAATTAATTAGTGCAATTGTTAGTGGTGGTGAGCTTGAATATCTAAGACATGTGACATGGCCAAGGTTAAATACTGAAACAATTATAACGATTTCAAAATATTTCCCTTTATCGAAGGAACTGAGCCTATTAGATTGTGGGGAGGTAGAGCTGCGAGGATGGCAAGATATCTACCGGTATTGGTCACTTAGCCAAATTTTATGATTTCCTAGTCGAATTTTATGCCTTTTATATTTCATAACCAAATTTTATAATTTCGTAGCCGAATTTTAGTTAAGTTATTTATTTATTTTTAGGGGCAAGTTGAAAGGTAGAAAACTCTAGTGGCAAGGAAACTCTAGCTAGTGGAAGGTTCTAGAACTCCAACCCTTTGTCACTGTATACACTTAGGGGAAGGTAAACGTGTTACTAAAAATACTAAGAAAGTGAGGTCGTTACAGGGAGTTGTTATCCATGAAGTGCACCAAGAGATAGAGGGGGAAGTTGAGGTAGAGCTAAAAGGATGTCAAGCTATATGTCGGTATTGGTAACTTAGTCGAATTTTATGATAAATTAGTGATGCGTGTCTTAAGTGCAATAAATTGCTTAAGATATTTTCCAAAATACTAAGTAGTAATATAGTGGTAGCAATTATCATTTCCACAGAGAGCTGCATAATTGAGATGTTATTTGGGTCAACAAATAAAAATGAAAGAAAATACTAGGGGAGATTGGTTGATTAAATACTAAAAAGAACAATAAAAAGATAATAAGAAATAAAGGATGGTTAAGGAGTCGTTCGTTGTTACCTAACGTAAAATCAACTAGTATACTTATCTATTTTTCCTTAAAATCATTTATCACCAACCGTAGAATAACAGCTAACGCAGTGCTTTTTCCAAAATTCCTTATATCACTGAATGCCGAAGCGCTCGAACACCAAACTCTATCCAACTGAACCACCAAGTGGTAGCACACTCAAGGTGTAACCTAATCGAATGCTTTAGGGTTTATGAATTTAGGTTGATCCTAGCATCAAAAATTTTAACGCAGGGTTCTGCTTACTAGTGTTTTCTTCACACGCAATTGCTCCTTACAATCCCTATGCAAGGTCTCACGTTATCTACTTGTGTAGAGAGTTATTCAACAATGACACGGATATCCTAACTATCTACTAGCATTATAATGATCAAAAGATTAATCTAGCATGCACTCCAAACAATCTAGAAATCAATCATAAACCTTAAATATAATGAAGACAGACGACAATGATTAAAACTCCAAATAAACTTGTAAGAATAATTAAACTTTATTTCTAGAACATTGAATTCATCCATAATCAAAAGAAATTAGCTACTCATGGTTACACGATTTCTCGGTTTCCCCTAAAGGGGTAAACCTTAGAATATTGAATGTAAAACAAAAGTGTATTATGAGATATAAAACTTCTAACATAACTTAGGCCAAAAAGTAATAAAAGTGTCTCTTATATAGATATCCAAGTTGTAGAAGTGTCCGTGCTAAAATTCCGGTCATATTAGGTTTCTGAAACTCGTCCAAACTACAAAATAACACAAAAACCGTCAAAATATTCTATCCCACGTAACTTTCTCTGCCATCGGAGTAGTTGATATTTCTTGAATTCTCGCTCACGTACCCTTCCCTCCGATAAAAAAATAAAGTATCTGAATTTGGGGTTCTCCTTCACTATCTTGGTCGAGAAATATGGATTTCTAGACCACTAGACCCACCAAGAATATTTAAACTTGTTCTTTTCTCCGCTTTGTTGCAACTCCTTCGCATAACTTTGTCTTGGGTCCTTGAGTACTTATCGTACTTCTTAGTACCTAAAAATTTCTCATAGGCAAAACAAGTGTACTATTGAAGTACTTTCTTTAGATTCGGAAATCAAAATCATACATGAGAATCCTAAACCACGATAGTATCCGTTCCGTCCTGCTTTGATCACAAGGAGAGGAAATGGTTGATCTTAGGGGAGGGAAAATAATAAAGTTGAAGGAAATGTGTATATTGAATTATGTGTAAAAACGGAGAAAAAAAAGAGCTTATGAGAATGCTAAGCTTGTTATGCTTTCTGGATGGGCTAAGCAGCCTATTAGTAATAGTTTGGGAACACATGATTTCCTTGTAAGTAGTGGAGGTAGTGAAGAGATGGAGAGATGGAAGTCGTGGGGATAATGGTATAACCGCCTTGGAATTTTTGGGAAACCATTAATCCATTAATCCAACAACTACTTCAATCTTATCACTATCTTGTAACTTCTTCATCATGGGGTGTTGCCATACCACATGTTGTTGTAGACCACCAAACCAATACCCATGAAGAATCCCCCATGTAATATATTTTGATTTCTCGTAAGAGTTAGTGGAGTCATGGACTTTGAGTTTTGTTGTAACATAATGTTACTAGTAAATTCTATGCCAGATTAGCATGGCAAAGACATATTTTTGGTATGTTTGCAACATACAATTTGTGCTAGCGACAATGATGCATATAAAGGTTACATGCTTGACTATGGTGTTTATATCACCTGCATATGTCACGGTTGTAACTTAGGTGATGGTGCAAGCCTGATACTAGGTCAAGCAAACAAGGAATAACACTGGCACGGGCAAAGATGACGAAGCGACAAAAGCACAAGAGAGAAGAAAATATGGAAAAAGACGTTAGCAGCGCATCTAGCGGTAACGACACCAGCGTTGGCGCTGTTGCTAGCGATAGTGCTAACGTTGCTGCTAGCAGCGCCAATCATTGCTCTGGGGCTAGAACCAGCACTAGCATTGTTGCTAGCTGGTAGTTTCCCTTTGATGTCTTTCTTTCCTCTTTTGTTGGTGCAGGGACCATTACTCGTGCGCTGTTGGCGTTGGCATTTGTTTGGATTTTTCTTGACCTTTTGGCATATGTGTATGATACTTATTAGTGTTGGGAGTGTGGCAAGGGTTTGCCAAGGATGGTACCTGCTAGTGCCATGGTTATTGCCTTTGCACCACTAGCTTTGACATTAATTAATTTCATGGCCAAATTTATGGCTTGTTTATGGTTTCTCAATTGTATGAGATTTTAATTGTTAGCAGTTATGCTTAAATTTTATACAGTGCATACATAACATGTTCAAGAGATTCAGCCGTGAAAGTTTGCAACTTAAAAATTATGATTGATGCGACTTTGCAGTTAGATGGTATGCATCTAATTAGCGTTTTTTTTATTCAGATATGGCATAGCCTCTATTCTGAATGTTCGTGATTTTGTATAATCAGTAAATTCTGGTTAATACAAACAGTTTGCGTGGATGCAAATGAAATAACGAGTATTTAGTCGAGTATAGCTCTGAAATTTCTATGGTGCATATATATACAAAAGAGCTACATGGCTAATTTAGTCAGGAGCTGAATATCCCTTCTCTCGCCCTTATAGCTTTTGGGGCACTTCACTCGAGGAAGCGTAAGAAAGCGCTAAGCAGCCCCGTCCAATCTAGCTAACCTTCTTGCAGAATGTAGGAAATGAGTATGTATTCATAATTCTGATGCCGGGTCAGGAATTTATACATAATTATTTCATGATTGTAGATGGTGGGTTTTTGATAAAGAGTAAAACATTCAATTTGGGTAATTTTCATACCTAACTAAAATAGTAATTTTACACATCAAGGGCTAAAATGGTTATTTTATAAATAGAGGTGAAAATTCATATTCATAAAGTTTTGGACCAGGGGAAAAATAGTCACTTTACCAAAAAGTTGAGCGAAAAGGGCACCATGGTCATTCTTGGATTTTACACTATTCTCGAATAAATGTGCTGCTAAATGCGTCATACCATCTAATTGTAGCGTCACTTCAAGCATTATTTCAAGTTGCAAACTTCCACATCTGAATCTCTTGAAAATGTTCTATATGCACTGCGTAAAAGTTAAGCATAAAATGCTAACAATAAATCTCATACAATTGAGAAACTCTAAACAGGCCATAAATATGGCCACGACATTAAACGGATGTCAAAGCTAGTGGTGCACATGCAATAACCATGGCACTAGCAAGCGCCATCCTTAGCGAAGCCTAGCCACACTCCCAACACCAATGAGTAGCACACACTTGTGCCAGAAGGCTAAAAAAAGATAAAAAGCCAAAAAATAGTCAATTAAGAACGTGCCAAACAGGCCCTAGCGGTGTTAGCGCTAGCACTAACTCCCAATGCTGGAGTCAACAACACTAGCTCCAGCGCTGGAGCCGTCTGCCTTGGAGCCAAAAATGCTGGAGCCAACAATGTTAGCTCCAGCGCTTGAGCTGTCATCGCTAGCGCCACGGCCAGCACTAGCGCTAGCTCCAGCGCTATAGATGTCAACACTAGCGTCACGGCTAGCGCTGGAGCTATCCCTTTTCCTATTTTTCCTCGATTTTGTCAGGGTTATCCCTTCACGCTTGTTCGTGCCAGTATTATCCTTTTCTCACGAATTATTCATATGTTTTGAGTCCATGACTCCATTAACTTTTATGAGAAATCAAAACAATTACATGGGGGGATTATTCATGGGGTTTTGGTTTGGCGGTTACATCAACTGAAAGTTACAAAGTAGTGGTGACGGTTGTAGAAATTGGGGAAATGATGGAATCATGGTTTTCCAGAAACTTCCAAGGATAATGGGCGGTTACACCATTACCCCCACAGTCTCCACTATTCCATCTCTTCACTACCTCCACTATTCTACAAACAAAATACGTGTGTCTCAATTACTATAAATAGGCTACTTAGTTTATTCTGAAAACACAACAAGCTTACAATGCTCATAATCTCTGTGATTTCTCTTAATAGTTTTACAACTCTAAACATAATTCAACACACAGAATTCCTTCAACCATTTGAAAATATGGTGGATCTTATATCTAGTTCAAAGCTAAATTCAGCATTTGGATACTCGAGCGGAGCAGTTTCTATCACATCAGCATTTTGTACAACGATACCACTCAAAGTACTTTCTTCAACAAACGCATCGGGAGGAACTTTCTCATGATTCTGAGTTGGAAAATACACATCACCAGCAACACGGTTTTTGGTAATCTCCGATCCTCCACCTACAAGTTCATCTCTTTGATTCGGTTCATTCTTCCCCTAAAAATGGAGACATTGTAGATATAACGAGCTAAAATAGCTTAGACACAAGAAATTTAAGCATAGATCATAAAGTTCATAAAATAATTCCATTAGCAATATAAACATTCATTAAAAAAATTTCGGGTCATGGCATATGGCTTGAAAGGAAATAGGTCGTTTTGTAAAAATGCTCTCAGAAACGTTTTTGCACTACCCTTCAGAAGAACTGAAACTGGCGCTAATTGGTAAGGAATTTGGGGATGATTGATATACCAAATGATTCATATGGATGTTTACTATAACATACTAGAATTTCAAGCTAATCGGAGGAGCAAGCTAATAAGGGCATACAAAACGGTCGACTACATGACAGCTGACAACCTACAGAATTCTTCCTGAAAAGTTTTGGACCCTCGGTGCTAGGTCTTTTTCATCTATCCAATGGACTCCAAATTCAGAAATTATTTTTTGAGGAGTTAGATATCTCTCTTAGATAAAGAATTAGAGGTCAACCACATCATTCCGACTTCGGATGGAGATTCTACGGTTATTACGACAAGAAGACCTGAATTTGAATTTTTCTGACAACAAAAATTGCCAAAATTCTTCATGAAATCACGTATGCTTTTACACATCGTGAAAATAAAGATGGATCCAACCGACGATCATGATGCCACCAACACCAGTACATCCAAAATTGATAGTCGACGCGATAGCGAAATCACCATTCAAAGAATTCAATCAGGGATGCAACAATCAAAATTCGTCATTCATAAAGATTTAAAGAGACCACTACCACTAACATATTGTGGCTAGGAGTGTCCGCTATCAATTCACCAACAACAATCATGTAGATCCAGACTATGATATGGTTCTGAGATGACTGGGATCCATATCAACAAAGAGGGACTTCACGTATCTCTGCAGAATCATCACCAAGGAACCCACCTGTATGTATCAACAAGCCAGGATTCTCTAAAGGTTGCCCACCTCCAAAATATCACCAATCAACGGATCTGGATGCTAAGCGATTGCATAGAGGAGAGATAATGTTGTACACCCGTGGATTTCTCCCACAAGTAAGTCTTGTTTAGCAACTCTCTTTACAATCAGTTGTCCCGCGGCCCATCAAGTCCTGGAGACTTGACATGAGTGTCAACCCCATCATGAATTGACGGTTTGAAGAGGAAGATGATCCTTTTTAAAAGTTTATTAAATAGATAGGGTCATCTCTACTCAGAATATTAAAACCAATAACCCAATCATCTTTAAAACGTTTCATCAATTTGAGATACTGAAATACAATCCTTTCTAGATTAGAGACACTACTGCTTCTCCTGGAGAAAATTCATACCCGATCATTAAAACTATATTAAATGGATATTATAAACTTCTCAATACTTATAAGCCAACATGGGTAGTCGTACATGGAAAGTGGCGTAAAAACTGTCAAGGCTTAAACACTTTACCACCCTTGACAAAGCTTTCAAGGCTAAAAGCACTTTACCACCCCTAGTAATATTTCCCTGCTTTTACGCAACATTTGCAACTCCTTAAAAATATTAGCAGTGTTTTGCATTCATACTTAGGATTTCAATTTACTTAATTAAAAAAAGTATTATTTCTCTCTATAGAAAATCCTTGCAAACCTTTTAAAATCTACCTACTCAAAATCCCAAAATAAAACCACAGAAAATTTGGGTATCTCAGAAACACATAAAAACCCTCAAAACCTACTATTTAGAAAAGATCTATTGATACCGGTTGAGCACCATCAGAAAATGCTCTCTCCACCTTTGCAAGGGGCTTCAGTTGCAAGTCTCAACCTTCAAGATTGTTTTTTATTGCCATCTCTAGCCTTAGTAGTCTCCTCTAAGACGAAGACACACCTGCTTCCTTCAAGTTCTCATGAATGACTCTCATATGAAGTTGAAGCCATCCAACGCCAAGCTTATCCGTATCATCTTTCTCCAAGAGTTGGATCCTGTCAAGCTTGAAGTCAAAGTTAACTCCAGCATTCAGGTACTCAATTGGTGCAGTTTTCATCACATTGGCATCCTACGCAACGACACCACTCGAAGCATCATCTTCAGCGGTTGCATCCGAGGAATCACATGAACCACACTCGGGGAATGAAGGTTTACACGAGCTCCCCATCACTATCAAGAACCTCTCCAACATAAAAGAGACGGTCAACAAAGAGTCATTACTTTGAAAAAGTACTCCATTCTCCAAAGACACTCTATCTTCACCTCACTTTGACTACGTCGTCAAGATCTGGTAAGCGTCTGCAACCCCTGACGTACTGAGACGCATCCCAAGTCTACTCAAGAAAATGCGATTTCAATAACAAAATAGAAGAATTACAGGGGACTGCTCACCGCAGTACATCCCTTATGACAATCAAGGATTCATAAAAATATCTCAAGAGACGTATCTGGGAACATAGTCTTCGAATACAACCGTAGTACCACGTCGGTAACATGACACCTTTCAGCTCATCCTCTTCGCCCTCAATGTCTCCATAGGGAAAAAAAATCTTATGTACCAAAGGGTCAGGATAAGACACAATTTCATTTGGTCAATGCTCACAAGAACATCCCAGTTACGACTCAACAGTTCGGGCACCAACGAGGGCTCCAACTTCAATTCAAATTCTTTCTCCATCCTTGGCGCGTAAAGACAACAACAACAATATGAGATATCAACCCTCCTGGATTCCCTCTCCTGATCAGACCCTAGAGGAATGGAATCATGGCAATACTATCAAATCATCCTTCGTCTAGTTGCAGGCCAAAGTAGCTACACCTAGGGGACTGAAGGATTCTTCAGTTCTAACGCAATCACCTCCTTCGACCAGAGTATTTGATCAACAAAGGTAGTAGCAGCAAGAACTCCTACTCGTATCATCCTGAAAAAATGGGCTTACATTACTACTTATATCTGCTTCAACAACACCAGACTGCCAATTGGAGACAAACAATGGAGTCAAATTCATCCTCCCAAGAGAAGACGATGCTAGCAAAGAAAAGAATAGAAACAGTTATTCCCTGGAATTACCAAGTCCGAGAAGGAGATGGTCTCTCACTTTTTCGTTGATACACAACCTCTCACTTATCCATCCAAGTCAAGAACCTTTGCTTTTCCTCCCATCCGTGGCCTCCTCCCTTGCTTAGCGACCATATCCATCAACGTGACGATATTCAAAGTTCAAACCTACTGCAATATCACTGGTGATATCTAACAACTAAAGCCTTATTATTTTATTTTCATATAAAATAGTAAACACTGCATGTCTGACCCCGGTGTCAGAGACATTAAACTTCCGAATTACGCAAAAGAATCCCCAAAAGTTGCCTTATGTCAACATCCATTTCAATTGAGTAGTGTTGACTTGCCTATACATCTTTGTATAAACAAATCGCAATCTCCTATATGGATCGACCACTAGTATAGAGCGATAACGTCTTCATATTGTCACTGATGATGGTTGCAATTCCTGTCCAGATGATCTCCGATTATACGTAACATTGAACCAGTTATAAGTTGCAATAATTCCACGGCTAAATTCCTTATACTCGTTCCACATATCTTTTGCATATGTATACGCCAGTAGAAATTTCAGGGCTTTACCTGGCTAAACCTCGTTATTTCATGTGCATCCAGGCAAATTATTTGTATTAATCAGAATATGATGATTATACAAAATTGCGAACATTCAGAATATAGGCTATGCCATATCTTTTCAAAGATCGCTAAATTAGATGCATACCATATAAATACAAAATTGTGAACAATCAGAATGAATAATATACCATTCTTCAATAAATATCGTTAATTAGATGCATACCATCTAATTGCAGAGTCGTATCGAACATTATCTCAAGTTGCAAACTTCCATAACAGAATTCTTGAATATATTCTTTATGCACTGCATGAAAGTTAAGCACTTTATTAAATCGCTTCAAGTTGCAGAACTTCCATGGATTGAATTCCATGAATATCAATGCTCAAGTTATAACCATCTTAGTGTTCACGGCTAACACTCATCTTTGTGTCTGACGGCAGCAATGCCTCAACACTCATCTTAGTATTCACAACTAACACTCATCTTTGTGTCTGACAACAGAATCACTGCCTCAACACTTACCTTAATGTTCACAACTAACACTCATCTTTGTGTCTGACGGCAGAATCACTGCCTCCACACTCATCTTGGTGTTCTGACGGCAGCAATACCTCAACATTCATCTTATTACTCACAGCTAACACTCATTTTTATGTCTGACGGCAGATCAATGCCTCCACACTCATCTTAGTGTTCTGAAGGCAGAATAACTGCCTACATACTCATCTTAATATTCACAACTAACACCCATCTTTTTTTCTGATGGAAGAATCACTTCCTCCATACTCATCTTAGTGTTCTGACGGCAGCAATGCCTTAACACCCATCTTAGTGATCACGACTAATACTCATCTTTGTGTCTGACGGCGGAATCACTTCCTCCACACTTATCATAGTGTACTGACAGCAGCAATGCCTCAACACCCATCTTAGTGTTCACATCTAACACTCATCTTTGTGTCTGACGGCAGAATCACTGTCTCAATACTAATCTTAGTGTTCTGACGGCAGCAATACCTTAAAACTCATATTAGTGTTCATAGCTAACATTCATCTTTGTGTTTGACGGTAAAATCACAGTCTCCACACTCATCTTAGTGTTCTGACGGCAGCAATGCCTCAACACTCATCTTAGTGTTCACAACTAACAACATCTTTTTGTCTGACGACAGAATCACTATCTCCACACTAATCTTAGTATTCTGACGGCATCAATGCCTCAAAACTCATCTTAGTGTTCATAGCTAACACTCATATTTGTGTCTAACGGTAGAATCACTGTCTCCACACTCATCTTAGTGTTCTGGCGGCAGCAATGCCTCAAGACTCATCTTAGTGTTCACAGCTAACACCCATATTTGTGTCTGACGGTAGAATCACTGTCTCCACACTCATCTTAGTGTTCTAACGGCAGAATCATTGCCTCCACACTCATCTTAGTGTTCACATCTTACACTCATCTTTGTGTCTGACGGCACTTCCTCCACACTTATTTTAGTGTTATGACGGCAGCAATGCCTCAACACTCATCTTAGTGTTCACGGCTAACACTCATCTTTGTGTCTTAAGGCAGAATCACTGCCTCCACACTCATCTTAGTGTTTTCATGGCAACAATGCTCTAACACTCATCTTAATGTTCTAACGGCAGCATTGCCTCAACACTTTTTACAACCAACTAGTGTTCCATATACCTAAGAGTACAATCGCAAAAAGAGCAAAACCTTCTCAATCAACTGTTATCTTCTATTGATATCTAACCATTAAACAATAAAATGTCACATTTTACTGGCAGTCCACCATCAATGTTTACGCCGCAACATTACTCGTTCCTCGCTAAGCAGGGGACTTAATGTAGATGTTGGGGTTTTGATAAAGGGTTAAGCAGTATATTTGGGTAATTTTCCAAACCAAAGGTAAAATAGTAATTTTACACATTAAAAGGAAAAATGGCCATTTTATAATTAGAGGTGAAAAGTCATATTAATCAAGTTTTGGACCATGGGTAAAATAGTCACTTTACCAAAATGTCGAGCGAAAAGGGTACAATGGTCATTCTGGAATTTTACATTATTCTCAAATAAATGGGCTACTAAATGTGTCATACCATCTAACTGCAGCATCGCTTCAAGCATTATTTCAAGTTGCAAACTTCCACAACTGAATATCTTGAAAATGTTCTGTATGCACTGTATAAAAGTTAACCATAAAATGCTAACAATAAATCTCATACAATTGAGAAACTCTAAACAGGACATAACTATGGAAACGACATTAAACGGATATCTAGAGCTAGTGGTGCACAGGCGATAACCATGACACTAGCAAGTGGAAGGCTTAGCGAAGCCTAGCCACACTCCCAACACCAATGAGTAACACACACATGTGCCAAAAGACAGAAAAAACTAAAAAAAAAAAAAAAAAAAAAAAAAGCAAAAAAAAACCAACAAAGCACGCGCCAAATAGGCCATTGCCGTGTTAGCGCTAGCACTAACTCCTAGCACTGGAGTCAACAACGCTAGCTCCAGTGCTGGAGCCGTCAGCCCTGGAGCCAACAACGCTGGAACCATCAGCCCTGGAACAACAACGCTGGAGCCGTCATCCCTGGAGTCAACAACGCTGGAGCTTTCAGCGCTAGCTCCAGCGCTTGAGCCATCAGCACTGGAGTGTAAACTAGCGAAGCATGGATAATTTGTATGATGGAGAGACCAAATTTGACCCGTGTGGAGCACGGGAGCATGGTTTCAAATAGGAAATCCTTGTTTGACCTAGATTTGGAAATCAATCACTTTAAAAGGGAGTAAACCCATATTTTTATTCTCTCCATCACCGACCACCAAAACTTACCTCTTTTTTTTTCTCCCAACAACAACAGCAACTTCC
The DNA here is from genome assembly GCA_023531435.1 of Papaver californicum. Lineage (NCBI taxonomy): Eukaryota > Viridiplantae > Streptophyta > Magnoliopsida > Ranunculales > Papaveraceae > Papaver > Papaver californicum. The sequence continues at coordinate 9,113,703 of JAJJMC010015296.1, read as the reverse complement.
TCTCCGCCGGCAACACCACCAGTCAATCACCGTCGGTGACTTCCTGCCGGTTTTTGATACCGACCAGGTAAGTTTTTTTTTTCTTTTACGTGAATAATTCATGTGATTTTTTTTTATTATTTTACGTGAGTGACTACTCACATATTTATTTCCCTTTTTCTCTTTGATGTGAGTACTGACTCACTAGTTCAGTTACCATTGTTTGCTCAATTGCATAAGCATGTTATTCTCTTGACAATAATCTCCTCTTGATAGTATCTTGAAGGTGAACTCAAATTCCGCAATTGTTGTCTCTGATTGTGATAATTCTTTATTGGCTTCACTGCAGTATTGTTAAGATTTAACCAGGTACGCTTGGGTTTGTGGCAATTTTCCTTGATGCTTGCGCATGATTGCCCAGTTGTTGATATATATATTTTTGAACCTGTTGTAGATGTCTAAGGATCATGAAGATAATGATACCACTGCTTCTAGTCGTGGCGAAAACGAAAATTATGATGTTATTTCTCTAGCCGATGTGCCCAGCATTTATGATAAATTCTTTGATGATGTTGTTGAAGAGGCTGCTGGCCCTGGTTATGTTGGAAATTTTATTCCAAATATTAATAGTGTTCCTCAACCTCAGCTTATTTATCCGCAGGCTTTTGTCAGGTGTTGTTTGCAGAGAAGAAAATACAGACCCTCATTTGTTGATTTTAAGACGTTCCAAACTCCTTTGTCTGAATGGACAGGATGGGCTAAGTTATGTTGAATAATTCTCATGTGAAGCTGGTTCTAGAAAGTGCTAAGATACTTCATGTTGTGCGAGTGTCTGAGACTTTGAAAATTAATAAGGACACAAAGGGTTTGCTTGCATTTGCTTTTTGTTGGTGCAATCCATCTCATTCAACAGTATGCGCTTGGGATGAGTTAACAATCACCTTGGAGGACGTGGCGGTCTTGTTGCCACTGTCGGTTGTTGGTAGCATTCCAATGGAATGGTCTGAGCAGGAGAAAAAAAAATGGCATCATCCTTATTGAGAAAATAAAATAGTTGCATAAGTCTGGTTGTTGCAATAACAAAAATTATTCGGCTCGGGATGGCTACTGGTAGAACGGAAGTACGAGCGTTGACGGCCTTGTTATTGATGATCCTTTATGCATTGCTGCATTCATTGTATTTTATCTTTTGAGAGACGTGTTCAAAAATTCTCCTAAAGGCCAATTGAAGCTTTTACTCGTTTTGATTGTTGTTGCGTTTGCTGGTAGAAAGATTCTTTCTCTTGGTAATTTGTTTCTAGGCTCTTTCTCATTTGGATTCTTTCATTCGTGGAATGAGGATTTCCAACGGTCATGCAAAGGTAGAGTCTTTTATCCATGTTATGTTTATGCAAGCTTAGCTATGGGAATATTTTCTTGAATATTCGCTAAATGCCGAGCCTTCTTATACAAGTGAAGAGATAGAGTATGCTAGAATTCTCCTTTGGAGTAAGAAGAAACCTTCTTATGTTAGTCTTATTAGTTTAATGGACAATGAGAAAAAGGTGAATTTCAGTCCTTGGGGTTTGAGGCTTCCACTTGTGATTCCACCAGAGTCCTTTGCTGAGAGCTCTGATGTTTTCCTACGCTCTGGCCCAAGTGATGAGGGTAACATTGTTACAGTTGGTGAGTCCACTTTTATGAATCATTACACTCTAAGGTATATTCTTGTTGTTCGTTCAGATAATTATGTCATGCAGAGTTATAACATCGATAGAGCGGATCGGCAAATGAGCTTTGATCAGTCTATTCCTCGTTTCCCTACCGAGGAGCCTCTTATAGACGAGCTTCAACGATCTAAGGGTGCCCATACCATTCCTGGTCGAAGCATTCCTTTCCTCCAGGATGATAGAAAAGTACATTTCACTGATGAATATGCCAGCTTCTGGAACACACAACTTACCATCCTTAAGAACTTCATGTCTAGTGAACCTTCTAACGTACGTGGTGAGCCTTATGAGAAGGAGTTAGCAGATCATCCGAACTTGAAAAGTACTTCTGGAGCGAGACGTGATTTGATTGTCAACTTGACACAAGTATATCAAATCATCCTTCATTTAATCATCATATTTTACTCAGTAATTAAATGTTTAATTCGTTTTTTGCAGTCGTGGCTCCCAAAAAAATTTATGTCTCATATTATGGCGAACGTCACTCCTCAGTCTGGGGATAAAAGACCACGAGTAATAATGCCTGGAAGTGGAGACCGTTCATGGAATAAGGTAAACTTCTTGTGTTTTCTCTTACTTTTACTTTTTTTATAAAATAAATTTATATCTTCTCCTGACGAGCACCTTTACATAATATGGGAGCGTGACTTGTTAAGGTGACTTGAGTATTCAATATTTTCAAGTTTGGCATCCCATCTGTTATTGGCATTTAATTAAACTTTCTTTTCAATATCACCAAGTCACATAATCTTTCGTTTTACTGAACTTTGATGAATTTTGACTCTTATGAATAATCGTTATTCTTAGATGACTAGCAACATGGATACCCTAATATGAGAAAGTACCGTTGTGGTTGGAAGTGATGAGGAAGAAGGTCGAGATGACAATGGACCTAAAAAATCGTTCCATACTGAAGAAATTGAAGAATCAGAGCTAAAATCGAAGAACTTTGTGGCGAGTCGTATTATGAGATGCTTTCTACTTCTGATGTCTTGTCAAAGCTCCAACTAAGTTTAATCCATTGTTTTAGGATCATAACGACATGATTATATCTCTTAAACCACCAAATGTGTAGAATCATACATGACTTCATGAAATACTTTAGCAATTTTCGCTGTCAGAAAAATTCAGTTTCAGGTCTTCTTACCGTAATGGTCGTAGAATCTTCGTCCGAAGTAGGAATGAGGTAGTGGACCTCTCATTATTTATCTAACATAAATATATAACTTTTGAAAAAATAATTTCTAAATTTGGAGTCCATTTACTAGGTCAAAAAGACCTGACACTGAGAGTCCAGAACTTTCCAGGCAGAATTCTATGGGTTTTCAGCCGTCCTGTAGTTGAGCGTTTTGTCCGCCGTTATTAGCTCGTTAATATGATTGACGCACCCTTTTAGTATGTTTTAGTATACATCCATATGAATCTTTTGGTATATAAATAACTCTGAAATTCCTTACCAATTAGCGCCAGCTTCAGTTCTTCCGGAGGACAGTGAAAAGACGTTTTTGACAGCATTTTTGCAAAATGATCCAGATCTTTTCTAAACTATGTGCCATGACCCCAAACACTTTATAATGAATATTTAGGTTTCTAATGGATATATTTTATGAATTTTACGATTTATTCTTTAATTCTTTGTGCTTGAGACATTTTAACTTATTATGTCTATAATGTCTCTGCTTTTAGGGGGGAAACGAACCAAAATACAGACGCAAACTTGTAGATGAAGGATTGGAGATTACCATGAAACATGATGCTGGTGATGTGTGTTTCCCAACTAAGAACCATTAGAAATCCCTTCATTACGCAATTGTTGAAGAGAGCACTTCGAGTGATGTCATTGTGCAAATGATGATGTAATAGAGATGGTTCCTGTCGAGAATCTGAATACTGGAGTTAACTTTGATTTCCAGTTTGATAGGATTCGACATCAATGTGCATGCATTGGGGGTTTCACTGTCCCGTATTCCTACATTAAGATATATACCAAAGTTTTGGAAGAAGTTTGGCCATTTTTTCGTAGGTAGTCCTGATGTAATTTTAGAAGTGGTAAATAAAGATTCGATTCTCGAACTTG
>JAJJMC010015296.1:9064057-9104938 GCA_023531435.1 Papaver californicum | reverse complement strand
TCACTAGAAATTAAGGTGCAAATTAGACACTAAAATGTGTCTATCAAGTCCCAAAAACTATCGTACTCTGGAGAAGAATGTCTTTGTTCTGCTGCCAGCTATACATGAGATATTTCTCTTCCCCTTAGAGAAATTTCTGAGATAGTACTTCAAGACTGAAAGGATGCCTTGGATGAGGCTGAAAGAGCTGAGCTTAATGTCTCATGGCTCTGTCGTCATTTAGAAGCTATTGCAAAGTATTTGCAAGAGAAAGACATATCTTATAACTTGGAGACGGTTGCCAAGGCTAAATGTGAATTTGATAGGCTTTTTCGGGAGTTGAAACTTGTGACTGAGGCACTTGAGCAAATGGAGAAGGCATATGCTGAAGGTGTTGAATCGGTTTTCAAGGAATTTTTCTAGATTTCCTAAGTTTTCATAGTTTTTGAGACATATGGCTTTTTGTGGTTTTATTTTGGGATTTTGAGTAAGTAGAGATTTCTGAAAAATTTGCAAGGATATATTTTTGATGAAAAGAAACAATACTTTTCTTGATTTAATGAATTGAAATCCTAAATATGAGCGCAAGATATTTTAAAAAATTTAGAGGAATTACAAAAATTGCATAAAACAGGAAAATAAAGCGAGATGGTGGTAGAATGCTTTAAGCGATGTGAAATGCTAGCCACTTTCCATGTATGACCACCCCTTATGGCTTGTCAGTATTGACAAACTTGTAGTAAACGCCGATTAAGGTTTCGGTGATGAGATACAACTCTTCTTCAGGAGAGGTTGTTATCTTCTCCAACATATCTCCGACATGGAAGACATTGGGTTCAGGCCCCTCAACTTCACGACATGTCTTCTGAATAACCGGGTTACTAATTTTCTTATCTCCAGTAGAAACAATCGATACCCATTTGATAAAATTTTAAAATGGAGTCAGAGTAGGGTTGATATCCGGGTCAAGTCCCTAATCCTTGATGGGACGTTGGATCGTTGGTTGCAAAGGAGTTGGTTAGATATGACTTACTTGTGTGCGAAACCTTCGAACATATGACTTCATGTCCTCTTCTGGCAACTGGATCATATCTAAATTCATTGTGCGGCGAAACTCATCTGATAGGAAATCCTCGGGATTTGCTAGCTTATTTGAGAGTCTTGGAGGTGTTGGCACCGGTGAAGGAGATACAGTTGCTCCCATCGTGTTGCTACGGACCCATGTGCATCCCAGAATCATGTCATAACTTGGATCCTCTTTGACAATGTGAAACTTGGCATGTGTTCGGGTGTCACCCATTTTCACCTAAAGAGTGATGTAGCCGTAAGTACTCCTGGACTTCCCTTCAGAATTCTTGATTGAAATCGGCGAGAACGTAGCTTCGTGTTTGTTCAAACTCGGTATCTTTGAGACGGGCGGTGGTGAGAAGTCCCCATCTAGAATTCTCATTATGTTTGTTGACTATGTCTTCTGAAGCGGGCTCAGGATATGCAGGAGCTTTTTCATCAAAGAGTAAGCGCTTACCCGACACAACACGATTGAGGACGGTAATAATATCTTTTCTTTGCACCTTTGACAAGTAAAGAAGTTCACATATGCGCTTCATCATGGATTGGACAGTTCTTTTGACTGAGTCTCCAGAGAGAGTGAATCTTCTGACTGGGAGGGATCTGATGTGGTTTATAGACAATGGTAAGAAAGTTCGTTCATTGGGACTCGTTGATTGATTCTAGATCTATTTTTAATTTCTAATACTAAAACTAGGAAATATACAAAATATGGTAGTAAAATTACAAGAGATTGTGACTCAGGATTCCACCAATTTTCATATTCATGTGGTTCAATTATTAATTCTAGACAATTATATAGCTCATAATGTAAAAGTTTTGACTCTAATTCTTTGCCAAAATAGATTCGTAAAACATTAGATGTAAATCATAAGCATGGCGCATCAAAAGTACTTTAGACTAAGCATACACCATCAAAATATTGATTCTTGGATCAAAAGTATTTACAAAGGTGAAAAGAAGAGAAAAATAATAAAAGCAACGAGTTTGCAACGGTGTATGGACGTTACACACTCGATGTTACGAAGCAAGTGTTGCAAATATTAAAAGTTTTAGCCATAATTTTTTAACCTTTTGGCAACAGTTTCTTTATCTTCTACCTCTCACTCTCAAGAGCCCTAGTTTCTGAAAAGTTTTCTTTAGTTTTTTTCTTCGACTCTGGCAGCAGCCAGCCCCCCAAAACCTATCCAATCGACTTATATTTATATTAAAATCCAACCCAATACTACGAATCTTCTTAATAACGCCTCAAAAATATCACATATATTCTCTTCAATGAAAAAAATTCTCGGTTATTTTTTCTTCCCTCGGCTGAAGATTTTCTTTTTCGTTATTTGTGTGTTGACGTTGTCCATTCTTGATGTAGTTACCTTATTTTAGGTTTGAGAATAAGATGCTATAATTCGAGAATATATCTGCATGATTCAAAATAAAATCAAACCCGAGTATCTTGTTATTTCACCGAGAAACAATTAAGAGAATATTTGATCTGCTTCTGAGTTATTTTTATTGTTTCCAAACTTGTGTACGAATCCAACTCTTAATGGGGCAAGTATAAAGTTGTCTTAAATTCCTCAAAATTCTCCAAAAATGTTCACCTGATTCATTTTAGAAATTTCCCGCCACAAAGTGTTTAAACTTGAAAAAGAGAAGGTGCCCTCGTCCAAGTCCAGGGTGCCTTTAGTAATTTCTACGGGTTCCTTAATCACTTTTGAAGGGTGATTTTAACACTTTCAAGCCATCTTTTCTATTATTGCCAATTCACAAAGTACCTACAAAAGAACAAAAATTGAGTAATAGCAATATAAATATGAGCTCAAATAAGACACAAATTTGAGTCTATCAAATACCCCAAAAGTTATATTTTGCTAGTCCTCGAGAAAAACTAATCTAAAAATAAAATAAAAATCTAAACTCACTTTCGTAGGCATCACGATTGCACTTAGCGTGTGTAACAAGCCTTTAAACCCATAGGTGTCCCTATCGGACGAGTTTTAGTTTCGTGTGGGTTTACCAGAGGTGTACCCGCAAAACCTTTTACTCCAAAGCCTCGATACTTGTGAATGATTGATGGTAGACACTAAACATGCTATTTAGTTAGCTACAAAATTCTTTGGATACGGGAGGGATTACCTTGTTTTGAATCCAATTGTTGTACACGAGTTTGTACTCAAGCGTACTAAAATTCATATATATGAAAACTAAGCATTACTCAGAAAGTCGTACAATGGACCACGATACTCGGAATCTAACAAAGTTTAATCACATTAATAGATTTTAGAAGATGGATATGGAGATAAAAGTGTGCGCATGTTGACTAAGGTGAACGGTGTTTCCCATATTTGTCTGAAGGTCAGTGTCAGGATGAGTCCTAATTGATTGAGATACGCTCCCAATGATCTTAATCCTTATACTAATATCGACTCATCTGGTATATACAAGGGCCCCAGCGGTCGATTTATTGAAAATAAAATAATTTTTTGTTTTTTATTTTATTTCATTTTTTCGGTCTAAATAAAACATAATAATGGGGCTTGATCTCAACCACTCTACTTCATGCCAACGCCGATAACAATTCGATGTTAGAGCCCTACCAAATCACTTAAAGAAACACAAAAAATTTGTAAAAATAAAAACAGAAGATGATATGGTCGAGACAGACTCCGAGATATGGTGACAACTATCATGTTATTTCTAACACCTGAGCTTTTTCCTTTTATGAATAGACCATTTAGTCGGATCCCTTAACTCTTATGGCCAAGAAAGTTTTTCCATCTACTTAGAATGGTCAGTGTCATCCTGAATTGTTCACAAGTTTCTAGATTTTGGAGTTTCATTATTGCTCTAAAAGTTTCTCCCTTACCCCCAAACTTAATTCTAACATTGTCCTCAATGTTCTAAAAATAAATGATTAAAAATATGAACAAGGAGAAACTGTTACCAATTGAAGAAAAGTGTTAAGGAAGGATATTACTGTGTCGCAGGAGCTTGGGTTACCTCCCAAGAAGTGCTAAGTTTAAAGTATTCATCCAGTCTTAAGAAAGGACTAGTCACATCATAAAATCATATAGTAATATCCGGAACAACTATGGGTCATCTGAATCAAATAGAGCTGACACAAATAAAATAAAACCGCAACAGAGCACAACCCTATCTAGTGGTTTGTTTAAGACAACTATATATAGTTGTGGTTCGGGTTTAGGTTCTAGAAAAGGGTCTAAATAAAATATTTTCATGGGCTGGATTTCCTCATAGGCAGGATCAGAAGGATCAGGTTGTAAAACATATAAAAGTAACCTGAATAATTGTGGATCCTCAAAGTTAATCTGATTATACTCACACATTTGACCACAATGGAGGTGGTGGTCAATCTTAAGCAAATGTTTCAATTTTAATATCCTAAAGTAATTAGGCTTAGTCTCAAAACTTAATGACTAACACATTTGAAATTCAAACGCTCCCACATTTGAAAAAGTATTTGGTGGGTAAACAAAATCAATCTTGGTATTATCACCTGGGTAGACCACATCAACCAGAGGATGATTCTCTAACAACTGAACTTCTTTTTGGATATCATTAGATTCGGGAAAATGCTTTTGAAGGTAATCTCTTAAAATAGTAGAGGCATATTGTCAAGTCACAAGTGAGGGACCTTTATAAGAGTCAAGGGTAAACCACAGGGAAAATGGTATTCACCCCCAAACCTAGAGTTTTCAGTGTCCTTGGATAGACTGGCCATAATTTCCCTAATTTCTATATCGTCAGATTCCTGAAAATGGTTAATTGCTTCTTCTAAGTTATAATCATGTGGTGCATCGTCACTCATATTTAAAATCTCTACGAGTCTATCATCTTCGCCAGGGACTATGGTCTTTGAATCGTAGACTCCAAAACACTAGTCTCGGGATGAACTCGTCCCTCTAAACCATTATCATCTTCATAAAAACAAGAAAATATTTCATCGTCTATAATGGTATCTCTAGTTAAATCCCTTTCCTCTTGAATATGTGAATAATCATTAATATTAGTAGGATCGGAACTAGAGACATCATTATTATCGTGAAGCTAAATTGTTTTAAAAATTTCCTCATCATTATGACTACGGATTTCAATTTCCTCATCAACAGTATCCTCATCATCATAATAATATGAAGATGATTGAACCGTATCTAAATAAGTAGTATCTATTATTTTATCATTGTCCTCTAAATCAGGTAAATATTCATCATTATTATCAAGGGTAAAATTGAAAACACTATTTTGGCAATTAAGTTCATTTTGAGCAAAATTAGCAGCTAACCGTTCTTTTTCTTCAATTTCATCTAAATATGTCTTAAGTTCACTGAGAGCGGTATTTAAAGCTGCAAGTTCTTTGTTCTGATTTAATGACTCTTCATAACATTCCTTCATTAATATCTCACTCCTACGTGTTGACTCAGCTATCATCTTGAGTGATTCTTCTGGGGTCATAATAGGTTCATAAGGATTACTAGGTCGCAACTGCTTGAGGGCATTCTTCAAAGACAAAGAACTCGAATTTTTCTCGTTTTCCCGTTCATATGACTGGTGCGCGTATGAATAGTAATTGGAATCATTATGGTATGAGTCATAACCTTCGAAAGGTTGGTGATGGTCCCAACCACTATTCATACTATGGTCATGGTACGAGTAGTGTCCATTTTGAAAATCAGTCGGATATTCATTATATTGGCTTTTGTAATACCATTTCGACATTTTTTTATAGTGCATGTGCAAATGCAGGTTCGACTAAAATAGGTAAGCTTGGGCTACCTCAGCAAAATATACCTATAGCCAAATACTGGTCAAAGGTACAAGGCTGAGGTTTGTGGTGTTTCGGATAATAACGCCAAGAGGGTTCACCGTACTATCCCACGTGTTTTCCTAATAATTAGTGCTAGAAGATGCAATTGGTGTGTGCAGTATTTATTTTTTTAAGTAATAAAATACAAAAAATACACAAGAAAGCAACAAAAAAAATAAAAGTCTAAAACAAAAAAAAATAAAGAAAAGAAAACTTAACAAAAATAAAATTCTTCGTTTTTTCCCGTTCTTTTCGCTTTGTCTTTAGCTTTAATCCGAACCTTTAATTGGTTCCAATTTATTTTTGATCCAAAAGCTGCACAAAAAGACAAATACCCAAGAAAACTTAAAATAGAACAAAAGAATAAAAATCTAAAATAAAATAAAAAACTAAAAACTAAAAACTAAAACTAAACCTAAAAACAAAAACAAATCTAAAAACAAGTCTACGTCGGCGACGCAAAAAATTGATGTGGTTCATAGACCGTGGTAAGAAAGTTCGCTCATTCGGACTCGTTGAGATTGATTCTAGATCTATTTTTAATTTCTAATACTAAAACTGGGAAATATACAAAAGATGGTAGTAAAATTACAAGAGACTGGGACTCAGGATTCCACCAATTTTCACATTTATGTGGTTCAATTATTAATTCTAGACAATTATACGGATCATAACATAAAAGTTTTTGACTCTAATTTTTTGCCAAAATAGATTTTTAAAACATTAGATGTAAATCATAAGCATGACGCATCAAAAGTACTTGAGACTAAGCATACATCATCAAACAAAATCATACCTAATTAGTAAAAATCATAATTCAATTTAAAGTAATGCAAAAGTCATAAAAGAAATTAAATATAGTTACCTAACAAGTGTGAAAAATAGCTTCCTCATTTGTCCCGGTGATGGGGTTTAGCTCATCATGATCAAAACACTCTCAAAATATTGATTCATGGTTCAAAAGTGTTTACAAAGGTGAAAAGAAGAGAAAATAATAAAAGCATCGAGTTTGCAACGGTGTATGGGCGTTACAGACTCGTTGTTACAAAACAAGTGTTGCAAACTGAAGATAAAAGTTGCAAATATTAAAAGTTTTCGCCACAATTTCTTCAACCTTTTGGTGACAGTTTCTTCATCTTTAACCTCTTACTCTCAAGAACCCTAGTTTCTGAAAAAAATTCTTTAGTTTTTTTCTTCGACTCTGGCAGCAGCTAGCCCCCCAAAACCTCTCCACTCGACTTATATTTATATTAGAATCCAACACAATCCTACGAATCTTTTTAATAACGCCTCAAAAATATCACAGATCTTCTCTTCAATGAAAACAATTCTCGGTTATTTTTTCTTCCCTTGACTGAAGATTTTCTTTCTCGTTATTTGTGTGTTGACGTTGTCCATTCTTATTGTAGTTACCTTATTTTAGGTTCGAGAATAAGATGTTATAACTCAAGAATATATCTGTCTGATTCAAAATAAAATCAAACCCGAGTATCTTGTTATTTTCATCGAGAAACAATTAAGAGAATATTTGATTTGCTTCTGAGTTGTTTTTATTGTTTCCAAACTTGTGTACGAATCAAACTCTTCATAGGGCAAGTGTAAAGTTGTCTTAAGCTCCTCAAAATTCTCCAAAAATATTCGCCAAATTCATCTCAGAAAGTTTCTCGCCAAAAAGTGTTTTAACTTGAAAAGGAGAAGGTGCCCTTATCCAAGTTTGGGGTACCTTTATCAATTCACTTGGGGTGCCTTTAGTAATTTCTTCGGGTGCCTTAATCACTTTTGAAGGGTGATTTTAACACTTTTCAAGCCATCTTTTCCACCATTGCCAATTCACAAAAATACCTACAAAAGAACACTATTAGTACAAAAATTGAGTAATAGCAATATAAATATGAGTTCAAATAAGACATAAAACTGTGTCTATCAGGATCTTTGTGGACACCTTCAGTCCCCAGGAATAGCTCTCTTGAGTTGATCTTTTCTCTGAAAATATGCCTTAAACCATTGCATTCGCTGGTGGGATGGTTGACAAATCTGTGGAAGTGACAGTATTTTGGATTTGACATGTCTTCTTTGGTGGGTGGATGTCACTCAGATGATAACTTGATAGCCCCTACAATTCCAGCATTTCGAGGAACTCTTCCATGGGAGAAGGGAAATCTGGGATTGTCAGATCCGTCTTGGTTTGTGGTCGTGTCGAAATCAACCAAAATAATCGAGTTCTTATTCTCTAAAAATATAATGAAGTATAGGAGTAAGAACAAGTTCGTTCCCACAAGGAGGCAGCAATATATGTGTATTTTCAGTCACGTAAGTAAGTAGCAAAGGGGGTTTTAATCGTGTTTTAAGCTAAATTAAACTAAAGCAAATAAGTAAAAACGCAAGTGATTAAGGTTATGAAATAAGAGAGAAATCATTGGTTAGAGGTTTCATCTTCAGTCATCCAACATGTTATCAATCAAAGCATACCCAATCAATCATGCATTAGTAATACCAAGAACTCTAAAGTAGCCAGTTATCTCGTCTACTTCGGCAAAACTCCTAATATCATCAAAGAATGAGTACCTCCACCCTTTGAATTCTTAGCACTGGATAACCTGAGTGAGTACCTCCACTCGAGTTTAACCCAATGATAGCTATGGTCTTTGTGAGTTGAGGTTAATCTAAACAACTCAAGTGAGTACCTCCACAGGATTTAGCCTAGGTCAAGCTTCTACACATATGTGCATGGCAATTTTAAGTATTGTTAACAAATATGCTATGCTACTTGTGTCCGGAGTCCCTCGACAACACCGACTCTCGGAACTCCAGTCTAGCAATAGATGTCAATGCTTATTTATCTAATTTCGAACTCAAATAAATCAGCAATCAATCATATGTATTTATACGCAGTAGAACATGAACGATATTAAAAACAGCATGAAATCATGGAATATGCGTCATTCAATTGATAAACATGTCTTCAAACATTAGATTACATCCCTAACCAGTATAGAAGGGTTTAGATCATCATGGGTTTCTCAAAACCCATGGAAAACAATCAAGAGATAAATTAAATCAAACCCGAAAGAATTGCGATGAACGATTGAGCAGAATCGCCTGTATGAAAAGTGGCCAGCGCCCCTTTTCCCTTGCTGTCTTCTTCCTCTTGTTGCTGTTGTGTTTCACCGTGGATATGATATCCTCTCCTGGATACTTCGTGTATCTTTTATATTAAATATTAGCTAATCCTATCCAGCAGCAAACTCTCCCAAAAGAGCTTCCTACAGCAGTGAAAACTCTTAGCCCAGAAACTTGTTCGGCTGCCAACTTGTGGCTAACTTGGTGATGCCTTGTTAAGTGAACCTGACCTCCAATTGTCCCTTGAGCCTTCAACATATGTTATATCTACCCCTCCAATAGGCTTCCCACGAGAAAGGCCTAATTTCTTCATGTGGAATTCGAGTTAGCCACTTAGCCAATCCTAGTAGAACTAGGAAATGTGCTAAGTATCCATACTTCACTCCAACAAGGTATATCAGCTCCAAATCCTTTCATAAACCCATATGATGTCTAAAACATAGCTAATAACCCACCAAGGCTATCCACTATCCCATCAAACCATTCTAGCCCTTCAAATCATGACTTAGCACATTACCGCATCATGCTTCAGCCGCACTTGCGCCTGGCCGCTGGCAGCGTAGGCCAAATAAGCCACTTCGGGGCTTTGCCCATATCTTCCTCAATTCTGATCAGAATGACTTCATTCTTTCACCATTGGCTTTGTAATTCAATTACCTACACTGTGGTGTGTGAAAGGCCTATTTGAAACAGAGTTTTACTGGCTCCTCGGTAATTCTTCTAATACAGCTCCATTCTGCGGGTTTCTGAACTGTAACCTGAAAAACTAACAAAAATACAAAAGTAATCAAAATACCTAGTAATTCACTCAAATATAGCAAATAAGGTTCAGGAAAAACTATTTTATATGTGTGAATTATGCACCTATCAGTTTGTCATGACTGACACGGAGTCTGGGCTGAGCCTTGTCCTTAAGTTGATGTTGGGGCTCCTGCTGGAGTCGACGCGATGCGATTAGTCTACAACGTTGATTGAGATGATGCCTTTCTCTTACCCCCTTCCTCAGTAACAACACCTATGGAGTGTTGGGTAGAATATCGTTTGTTCACCACACGTCTACTTCCACAGGTGTCTCCATGGATTTCTTCTCTAGCGGTCCTCGTTCTTTCCAAAAAGTTTAAACCAGTTGTTGCTGATCTTTTGGCGGCCTCATGTAGCTCATAGAAGGTTTGAAATCGTAAATTTTCTAATAAGGCACGATAAACAGGAATCATACCGTTAATGCAAAGCTCTACCAATTGTTGCTCAGTTACGTTCTAGTTATGACAGTCGAGAGCTTGTGTTATGAACCTATTTACGTATACGTTGGGGTGCTCGTTGTTCCTCTGGAACATTCTTCCCGGTTCGAGAGAGTGATTTCCTCAGATACAAAGAAATACTTTTTGTAAAAAGTACTGAGCATATGAGACTAACTAGAGATGTTGTTGGGGGCGAGGTTGTTGTACCAGGTATAAGCTCTCTCCGTAAGAGATTGTGAGAATTCCTTGAGCCGTAACACTTGGTTGTATTCATGCACTCCTAACGATTCCAAGAATCAAGAAACATGTTCTCAAGCGTTCCCGGCGCCATCATATAATGAGAATGGAGGAGTCGAATATTTGGCAGTGCAATCCTATGAATTTCAGTTGGGTAAGGGGGTTGATGTTGATGGAATGAAGATGAATCTTTCTTTCCACGGTTTTGCAAGAGCCTTTTCAGGTCTTCACGAGTGACAAACTTTTGTTGTTGTTGAATCCTCTCTGGTACATGGTCGGTGATTACATGTACTTCATCATCTGTTTGGGCGTTAGATCTTGACGTATTGGAACCGCCGACAGTTGTGTTCTTAGCTTTCTCCATTTGACGATAACGCTGCTCGGGTGATAACGTTAAAGTCTTAAGAAAGGTAAAAACTTCCTTCTGGGTAGTGGCCATGGATACTTGAGTTTCAACCAAGGTTTCCTGCCGCTTCATCAGATCATCCATGGTTAGTGGTGCCTGCTCTTTGTTTTTCCAATTTCAATGGTATGAAGAGGAGTGTTGGTATTTTCAGTGGTAGTGTTTTGAGTAATGATTTCTGGAGTTCCACCACTAGTGTTTCCAGGATTAGTGGTGGTTTTTGAACCCGAATTGAGATTGGTTGCTGAACATGACCTAAGATCCTTTTTTTTGTGATTGAAGAATTGATTTTCAGACAGTTGAAGAATTGGATTCGTGACCGAGAGATTGATATCCCAATGTGGCCGCCAATTGTTAGTACCTAAACATTGCTCCTAGGAAAAAAATGTACTGTTTAAGTACTCTCTTTAGATTCGGAAATCAAAATCGTAAAGGACAAGCCTAAACCACGATAGTAGCCATTGTGTCCTGCTTCGGTCACAAGGAAAGGAAATGGTTGATCTTATGAGAGGGAAGCAAAGAAAGTTGAAGGAAATATGTGTATTGAATTGTGTGTAGAGACTGAGAATAACAGAGATTATGACAATTCTAAGCTTGTTCTGTTTTCTGAATGGGATAAGCAGCCTATTTAATAGTTTGGGAACACACGATTTACTTGTAAGTAGTGGAGGTAGTGAAGAGATGGAAAGATAGAAGTCGTGGGAATAATAGTATAACCGCCTTGAAATTTTTGGGAAACCATTAATCTATTACTCCACCAACTGCTTCAACCTTACTACTATCCTGTAACTTCTTCATTATAGGGTGTTTCCACGCCGCATGTTGTTGTAGACCACCAAACCAATACCTATGAAGAATCCCCCAATGTAATATATTTTGATTTCTCGTAAGAGATAGTGGAGTCATGGACTCTGAGTTTTTTGTTGTAAAGGAATGTTACTAATAAGCTATATGCCATCTTAGCATTGTAAAAGCATATTTGTGGTATGTTTGCAACATACAATTTGTGCTAGCGACAATGATGCATATAAAGGTTACAGGCTTGACCATGGTGTTTCCACCTACCAATGTCAAGTTGTAACTTAGGTGATGGTGCAAGCATGATGCTATATCAAGCAAGCAAGGAATAACACTGGCACGGGTGAAGAGGACGACCTGACAGAAGCACAAGAGATAAGAAAATAGGGAAAAGGAAGCTAGCAGTGCCAGCGTTCGCGTTGATGCTAGCGCTAGCGCTAGCATTGCTTCTAGAAGCACCAATCATTGCGCTTGTGTTAGCAGTAGCACTATCACTATTGCTAGGTGGTAGTTTGTCTTTGGTGTCTTTATTTCCTCTTTTGTTGGTGCTGGGACTATTACTTGTGCGTTATTGGATTGGCATTTGTCTGGCTTTTTCCTGACCTTTTGGCACATGTGTGTGCTACTTATTAGTATTGGGAGTATGGATGGGGTTTTCTAAGGCTGGTACCTGCTAGTTCCATGGTTATTTCCTATGCACCACTAGCTTTGACATTCATTAATGTCATGGCCATATTTATGGCCTGTTTATGGTTTCTCAATTGTATGAGATTTTAATTGTTAGCATTCATGCTTAAATTTTGTACAATGCATACAGAACATGTTCAAGAGATTCAGCCGTGGAAGTTTGCAACTTGAAATTATGTTTGATGCGAATCTGCAATTAGATGGTATGCATCTTATTAGCGTTTTTTTTTATTCAGATATGTCATAGCCTCTATTCTGAATGTTCGCGATTTTGTATAATCATTATATTCTGGTTAATACAACCAGTTTGCGTGGATGCATATTAAATAACGAGTATTTAGTCGAGTATAGATCTGAAATTTCTATGATACATATATATGCAAAAGAGCTACATGGCTAATTTAGCCAGGAGCTGAATATCTGGTCGGTTGTCAGCCAAGCAAAATTATTTTCAAGTTATCTACTTCACAAATATGGATTAAAATATAGTAGGAAGAACAAGTTTTGTTCCTCAGGGAGATATGGGTTGTCAAGTTATTTTGATTACTTATAGAAACATGGGGGGTTTCATTGTGATTATAACTAAATTATACTAAATAAGAAAATTAATATGAATATCAAAGGTAAACAGTACTGGTTATAGGTTTCATCTTCCAACTTCCAACATGTTATTAACTGAATCATACTCAACATTCATTCTCTCTTAATATAAATAACCCTAAAGCATCATACCGCAGGTCTACTCCGGCAAAACTCTTACTATCATCAAAGGCGCAAGAGCCACTCTTTCAATCCTTTTCAATGAATCACTTTGCGCAAGAGCCACTCAAGTTTAACCCAATGAAAGCAACTGTCTTTGTGAGTTGAGGTTATTCTAAGCAATCCGGCTCAAGAGCCACATAGATTTAACCTAGGTCAAGCTTCTACACATAATTGCATGGTAACATCCCGTCATTAACAACTATTTTATGCTACTTGTAACAAGGATTTTTCGACAATTCCGGATCTCAAACCCTAGTTTGGCTATAGATATCAATGCATGATTATCTAATTCGCGACTTAAATAAACTAGCAATCAATCATACAAGGCGTTATTAACAGTAGAACATAAACGATATTAAAAAGGTTATGAACAGATGAGAATGAATACTTCAATTAATAAACATGTTTTCCAACTTAGGACTACGTCTCTAACCAATAATAAAGGTTTAGTTACTCATGGATTTCTTAAAATCCATGGAAAATATTCAAGAAAGCAAGTAAAGCAAACCCTAGAAACCCTACATCCTCAACAACCCCTTTCGGGTAAACATTAAATCTATTGGCAAGTTGAATAACTACACCGATCTCCTTGAGAGGACCAAGATGTAAAGCATTATAAATTGAGGCAGACACAACATTAATATATGCTCCTAAATCTAGAAAAGCTTTTGTAAAACAGGTTTTACCAATTATGCATGGAATAGTAAAGCTACCGGGGTCTTTCAATTTAGGTGGAAGTTTTTTTTTCAAGAAACGCCGAAGCATTCTCCCCCACACTCATTACTTCATTACCAGTTAACTTATGCTTATTAGTGAACAACTCCTTCAAGAACTTCGCACAATGAAGAACTTGCTTGATTGCTTCAATAAAGGGAACGTTCACTTGAGCTTCCGTGAAAACATCCCAAATCTCTTTATCTTGTTCCACCTTCTTAGTAGCTTTAACGAACCTGCCAGGAAAAGGCAGAGGAGGAACGTAAGTAGAAACATGAGATTGAGGCTTTTCTTTTGATACCTGACTATTTTCCAGAGGAGTTATGAGCTTTTCCTCTTTAGTATGCTCCTTTAAAGATTTTTCATTAACCTCGACAGTAATTTATGGTTACACAGTTTGTGTACCACTTCTCAATGTAACAACATAAACAATCTCTCTTGGTTCAACAAGATTCTGAGAAGGGAGTTTCCCACTATCTTGTGCCTTCAACTGATTAATCTCACTTGCCATATCACCAATCTACGTACGCAACTCATTAATGACATTATCAGTTTTCTGTTGATTTATATCTGCTAGTTGTTGATTCTGTTGTACTACGGAGATTAAAGTCTTCATCAAAGTAATCATCTCTGATGATTCTGAATTTTGAGTTATTTATGGTTGTTATTGTTGTACTTGAGGTTAGAAGAACGGTTATTAACATGATCTACAACTGTATTTTCCTTGATAGCATAACTAGAGTTTGACCGGTCTCTACATCCTTGATCATAGGTGTTGGAATAAGGATCACACTTTGTGTCTTTTTGGCTTGAGAAAAGAGCATTGACGTGTTCCAAATGCTCATAAGATCGACGAGATGGTTGTACCATCACAAGTGTAATTTTTTGTACCATTGCTGTCAGGTTTCCTAGATTTTGACGTAGCTCAGTCATCTCGTCAACTTGATTTATTTTAACTCTCTTGATAAATGGCTCTAATAAACAATTTGAGAATTGTTCAGAATTTGCTGCCATGTTCTCGGTCAATTATTTAGCTTGTGACATTGTTTTGCTCATTAAAGCACTACCACTCGCAGCGTCAAGATATTTTTGTCACCTGGTAATAAACCATCATAAAAATACTGGATAATTAATGAGTCACCAAATTGATGATGCGGGCAGCTGGCCACCAATCTCTTATAATATTCACTGTATTCATACAACGTTTCTCCTGCTGTCTGTTTAATCCCACAAATGTCTTTCCGTATTTGAGTTTCCTTAGATGCAGGAAAATACCTCTCTAAAAAGAGTTTCTTCAAACCATTCCATGTTGTTATATTGCCAGCAGGTAATAGTATAACCATTCCTTAACGGTGTCTACCAAGGAGAATGGAAAAACCCGTAACCTAGCTCTATCTGCATTAGCCTCTGCCGGTAGCATGGCCATGACCATGTTATGGAAATCCATTAGATGCTTGTTCGGATCTTCATTAGCCATTCCATGGAATTTGGGAAGCTCTCGATCTGACTTGATCTCGAAGTTGGATATAGTTTGAACACACCATTCCTGTGTATCCAACTTGTGAGAAGCTAGTTTTTTGAATGTACAATTTGCATCACCTATTGCTTCTTTTGGTTTTTCTTTCAGTTAAGTACCTGAAACACAATTCTTAAAAGGAAATTAAAAACAAAAAAATCAAAAATCAAAAACAAAATAACAATCCGATATGCCTCCCCGGCAACGGTGCCAAAAATTTTTCGGTTGTCATCCAAGAAAAATTATGTTCAAGTTCTCTACTTCACAAATATGGATTAGAATATAGTAGTAAGAACAAGTTCGTTCCTCAGGGAGATAAGGGTTGTCAAGTTATTTTGATTATTTACAGAAAAATGGTGGTTTTTATTGTGATTATAACTAAATTATACTAAATAAGCAAATTAATATGAATACCAAAGGTAAAGGGTACTAGTTAGAGTTTTTATCTTTCATCTTCCAACATATTATCAATTGAATCATACTCAACATTCGATCTCTCTTAATATCAATAACCCTAAAACATCCTACAGCAGGTCGACTCCGGCAAAACTCATATAATCATCAAAGGAGAGCCACTCTTTGAATCCTTTTCAATGATAACTTGGCGCAAGAGCCACTCACGTTTAACCCAATGAAAACAATGGTCTTTATGAGTTGAGGTTTTTCTAAGCAATCCGGAGCAAAAGACACACGGATTTAACCTAGGTCATGCTTCTACACATAATTACATGGTAACATCCCGTCATTAACAACTATGTTATGCTACTTATAACAAGGATTTTTTGAAAATTCTGGATCTCAAACCCTAGTTTATCTATAGATATCAATGCATGCTTATCTAATTCGCGACTTAAATAAACTAACAATCAATCATACAATACGTTATTAACGGTAGAACATAAACGATATTAAAGAGATTACGAACATATGAGAATGAATACTTCAATTAATAAACATGTTTTCCAACTAAGGACTACATCTCTAACCAATAAAAAAATTTTAGTTACTCATAGATTTCTTAAAATCCATGAAAAATATTCAAGAAAACAAGTAAAGCAAAACCTAGAAATCGTGATGATCAATCGAGACTCTAATCCCTAGCTAATTTTTCTCCTTGTTGTAAAGTGTTATATCTCCTCCAAAGTTTAGGAAGTCTTATTATATAGTTCTCTTGATGTTAGGTCTTTGGAGCTTCATTGGGACCCATATTCCTCCAAAATAGAGTCAAAACGCGTCAAAAGTGTGTCAGAAAATTTTCAGGTTTGGCTACTATTTTGTGAACCTTTCCAGCCAAACCTGACAAGTGATTTTTGATCCAAAGTATTTTCAGATTCGGCCACTATTGGATGGGAAATTACCAGCTGAACCTACGACACTCACCTCTTTTTGTCTAAAACTTGCTCCAAAGTTCGGCTACTATGCTCCAAACTCATTATTAGCCGAACATCTCTCTGTAAACTTTATCCAAAAGTCATCTTGGGGTTTGGCTATTATCATTGGATTATTTTATGGCCGAACATCCTCCTGGATACTTCAAAAACTTGATTATTCAGCTTCAGGTTCAGCTGATTCGTGCTAAGCAATTAGTTGCCGAACTGCTCTTTGTAGACTTAGTTCTTCAAAGCTTGTTTCTCCCATAACTTCTTCATCCGATATCGGAATGACCTCATTCTTTTTGCATTGGCTTCTTCTTTTAATTTCCTTGAAATATAGTGAAGAAGTATTGGATTTGAATGAGTTCCATTTGGTCCTTTCTCTAGCTCCAATTGTAGCACTTGACTTCCTTGTTCATTTATTGTCATAATGAACTCCTTTTTTATTTTTTGGTTGAATCCACTTCAAAGCTCCTAAGAAACTCAAAAAAAAAACAAAAAAAAAACATAATGATATGAAAAGTAACAAGAAAGCAATGAATTAGAGTATCAAACTAATGCAAATAATGCACCTATCAATATCCCTTCTCGATTTTCTTGCAGAATGTAGGATAGGAATATGTATTCATAATTCTGATATCGGGTCAGGAATTTATACATATTTATTTCATGCTTCTACAGTTAGGAAAAAATCAATATTACAATTTTATCCCTTGTCAAAAACTCACCATCAACAGTACTTTACTCCATTGGTACTTTTAGAGTTATTTCTTGGTTTTTAGATGATTCACCTATAGAGATAAATAAAATAGAAAACAAGAATAATACAAGGTAAATTACACAAAATCTAGCAAATAAGTGCAAGAAAACGATTTTAAGAATATGTAAATTTTGCACTTATCACTTAGCCGAATTTTATGCCATTTATATTTTATAACCGAATTTTATGATAACTTAGCTGAATTTTTTGATTTCCTAGCCGAATTTTTAGTTATTTTGATTTTTTTAGGGGCTAGTTGAAAGGTAAGGAAGCTCTATTGTAAGGTTCTAGAACTCCAACCTCTTTCCACGATATACACTTAGGGGAAGGTAAACGTGGTACTAAAAATACTAAGAAAGCGGGGTTGTTACTGAGAGTCGTAATCCGTGAAGTGAACCAAGAGATAGAGGAGGAAGTTGAGGAAGAACAAAACACACAAGAAGAAGAAAAAAAAAATTTCTTTTTTTTAAGAGAAGAAGAATCCTTGTCCTAGATATGCACACATTCCACATCGAAGTTTGTGTTTACCTCCTCGTAACACGCCAAGAGATGAAAAGAAAGTGTTGTTTGGCTACAAACACTCATGGGCATGAAAAATATATGGAAAAAATGTATTGAATCTTTAATATATAGATATTTTTCCAACTAATATTTTTAAAGTATTAATATATATATAATGTGATATTTCTTTCGTAGAATCATAACAATACGGTTCAACTCTTAAGAAGGCGGTTGGATGGGATGTCATGGAGAAGTGTGATGAGGTGGTGCAGAAAGTTAAAGCATTTGTATTATGGTATGCGATACATTACATACACTCTAAGTATGACAGTGTCACCATATCAGCATTTGCCGAGAGACATTATCTAGAGACGGAAACCATGTATTTCCCATTTTGCGAGAGGTGTATGACTCCTGATGATGTGCCTAGGATCACGGGCCTAAGAGTGGATGTAAAATGTGTTCAAGAAGGATATGTTGACCCGATGGGTTTGGGAAATCTTGAAGTATTGGCTGAAAAGACGCTAGGGTGAACGGAGAGAAGACAAAGTTGGAGTTCAGACAAGCTTTTAAAGAGCGACCCATAATGAAAAAGATAAGGAACTGAAGAATTTGAGGAAGCTCAAGTTGGTAGTTTTGAAGAGAGATTTTAGAGGGAAAAGAAAAAAAAAGTAGAGAAAGGAGAATTGGTGATGGACGGGGATAAGATTAAGCACCATGTGACCGCTCACTTGTTGTATCATCTAAGCAGCCTTATCTTCTCCAACACTTCCGGAAATAAGGTAGACGCCAATTATCTCTAGCTTTTCGAGGACCTCGATGTTGTTAATGGATACTCTTGGGGCACTGTGGTGCTTGCATTCCTTCAAGACCAACTTAGAAAAGCTTATAGAATTAATATTTCACAAATTAGAGGCTACTACACTCTCTTTCAGGAAACCTTCGACATTAACCATCAATTTTGTACAAGGTTTGAGTAACAAAATAACTAATATACATGTGTTCCAGCCGAATTTTAGTGATTCCTAGTCGTACCATTTAATTTTGACAAAACCTGGTTAACAGAGTGATGTTCGGTTAAGAAAAAAAAAAACTATCTAGCCGAACTTTTTAATTGTGTTAGCCGAACATGTTTTTGGTAGCCGAATATGTATTCTCAATTCTCTTAAGGAATGCGAGATAGAAATCCAGGCTCCATATTTATGATGTGGGACATAAATAAATTTATAAATTTTTTATTTCTGGTATGAGATAAATAAATTTACGATTTTTGCCTTTGTTAAAATTTCACCATCTACAAAAAGATAAAATAAAAACTTTTTTTTTCGTATCACTATTATTATATCATTTTTCCTAATACATCAAAATATGCAATTTGGGCTATCAAAATCATACTATGATTTTATCAAATTTCAACTATAAAATTACTAATTTATTAGTATAAAACGAAAATTAGCTAGGCATTGACTACATATAATCGTGTAGATATGCTATATAACTTTATGATAATCCTGCAAAAAAAAGGAACACTAGTTGCAGTAACCACGATGATCCGAATATGAATCGACTTGCATTGAACTTCTCTTTCTTCTGGCGATGTAATTACATGGCACTCGGTACAATTAACACGCTGATCCACGGGTCCACCTGGTATGTGATTAAGTTATTCCCCGTAATATAAAATGTCAGAGAAAAATGTTTTCATTATCATTCTATGGGGGATAATGAGATCATCCATAAAGCGCAACATATGAACTTCCCTAGAAAGGATATCCCATGGTCGTTTTAGGTATGTTTGGACAACACTCTTCAATAGCGAGAGCTATAGTGCGGCGAGGATCCGGGAGTTATGGATTGATATACCTGTTAGAAAGCACTTTAGCGTACTAATACTAATATCTAGAGCATAATATAATGTATCAAACGTACAAACAAGTTAGACCCAATACTAATAGCAGGGTCGTCCTTAATATATATATACAAGACCTCAAAAAAGAATTTTGGCAATACCCAAATACTACGCAATCCCAAATACTCTTTTATATATATTCTTACACTTTGTTTACACTTAGTTTTATGCTTACATAATTATGACCCAAACTGTGATTTTTCTTCAAGGCTGATGCACATACTGTTTTGATAATCAAGATTATTGTAATTCATAATTTATTCATTACTAATTTCTCTTAAAACTAATTTAGATTTGATTATTTCGATAACAATGAATCAGTTCGACCACACATAATACTGACATATTACATATTTGAATAAGAAGAAGAAGAAGAAGAAGAACTGTAATAAAAAAAGAGAACTAGAACAAAGATTTTGTCATTCAATTACATATTCGAAGTAAATTAATTGTTACATAGCCTTAACATCCTTTAGCGTCAAGCCGATATCCGGGAAATAATAGGGTTCCCACGAACCTGTTATAACCTGGTTGTTGTTATTGGTGACGGTGGTTGTAACACCCGTATTTTTCGCATGAAGTTTACCCTAAGATGCGTCATTGCATCGGATGAAGCTTCATCTCAAGCTTTTGAAGCTTACTTAGGGATGCATGAAGGTGTGGATGCATCATTTGGCTTGGTTGCAAAAAATCAGCTTGGCATTATTATGCTAGGCTTGTCCCTTGCTCAGAGATGCAACATTTACCTATATTGCTTACTAGTGGGGGTATTACGATGTTATGGAATCATTATGCTTGGAATTTACCATGGGATGCAACATTAACAAATGTAGCTTACCCGAGAACGCATTATAGTGCTAAGGCACTATCATGCCGTGATGCTTACTAGAGGAGGTATCACTTCCCAATGTCGCTTACCCGAGAACGCATTATAGTCCTAAGGCACTATCATGTCGTGGTGCTTACTAGAGGAAACAACACAGTTCAAATATTGCTTACCCGAGAACGCATTATAGTGCTAAGGCACTATTATGCCATGACGCTTACCATAGGAAGTATCACATCTCCAATGTTGCTTTCCTGAGAGTGTATTATTAGTGCTAAGGTACTATTATACTGTGATTCATACTTGAGGATGCATAATCATACAAATGTCGCGTTTAAAATAGCCCGACAGTGGATGAATGTCCTCTCCCCTTCTTTTATTTACTTATGGAAATGCTAGTAAAACATATATAGGGAGAAGGTGTTGGTTGGAAATTTATGAAGCTTACTCAAGGATGGTTACCCAAGGAAGCATCAATGTCACGCGCAGCTTACCCGAGGAAGCATCATAGTGCTAATGCACTATTATGCTTGTCGCAAAAGTAGTGGAAGTTGGTATATGGCAGTCCATGGATATCCTTTACCTTTCCTTTTTAAACATATAAAAATACGATTAAAACATATATAGGGATGGGGCTTTGGTTGAATGTGCATAAACGGCAATGCACATTTATGTGATGTGGCCTATACGTTGTTGCATACTTGATGCGTAAGCATCAATATGCTTGTAGCTTAGACGATGAAGCTTGAATTATGCGAAAGCATCATTCATTCGTGTTGCTCACTCAAAAATGCATAATTGCATATTATATGGCCCTAGTTATGCACAATCTTGTACATACATTGCGAAAGTCCATTGGCCTATACAAACTAGGATTTAATTAGCCTTTTGCCTTGCGAAGCAAATTGTAATCGATGTTGGCTTTGCCTTAATAGGCTTAAGTTGCTTGTCCCATTTGAAATGACCCTTCGTATGAACTACGGTCATGCTTGATACCTTCAAGGTACGGGTTGGATACGTAGGAAGCCGCAATGCAATGCATTTGTGTTCCATCAATGCATGCACCCAGCGCATAGTCGAAGCAGGCTAGCAATGGCCTATGTGCTAGTCGAAGGCATAAATTAAGCCTGGACAAAACTGGTAAGTAGGTGTTGCACGCCAAAGGCATTCATCATTGGATTTTATAGCCTTTGACCCTTTTGCATAACAAGGGTGAGTTGAAGCAATATGGAAACTACGTCTCGAGTAACATGCTTGTATAGCATGCTTAAAAAGGAAAATACACATGCATTTTCTTGGTAAGCCACGAGGTTCGATCGCTGACGAGTGGTGCATCGGGGAGTTCTGGTCTGCTCGGCACATAGCGCCATGCGCGGAATTTTCCGGTCTGTCACAGTGGTCGACGTGTTCTGCTTCTTAAATTTAATCGCATCCCATCCTAATAAGCTTAGGACTAGGGCTAAGACTACCACTATAATGGTTGTAGATTTCCCACGAGCTTTCACCTTGAAATTCTTCAGATCCAATTCAACCTCCGCGGGTGCTTCTTCCCCTTCTGGTAGAGCTTTCCTTGTAGAGTTTAACTTGTGTTCTACTGGTGATTTGAGAGGTGGAGCATCATATATTGTTGAGTTTATTTACAATAACACTTGAACCACCATTATTTAATTTATCTTATTTTTTTGGTCTTTAAATTTTTTCATTTTTAAGGTTTATAAAAAAACAACTGCTGTCGAAACCCTTGTTGATTGTAATTTTGTTGTGTGTTTTTATCTCCTTTTGGATTTGGGTAATTTTAACCTGGCCAATTCGAGGGCGACCCAAAACTAATTAAGGGCGACTTTTTAACCCAATCCCATGGGTGTGGCTAAGGGGTAACCTAGGGGTATGTAAAATTACCAAAAAACCTTTCACTAATCAAATAATTACCAGAAAACCTTTCACTAAGAAAACCTAAATCTAAACCTATTTCACTCCAATTCCTCTCAAACTACCGATTTTGAATTTTTGTTTTCTCTTCTTCTTCTTCTATTTTTTCAAACTACCAATTGTGGCACAATCAAATTCATCTTCAACCGATTAATCGTAAGCCAATTAATCGTCGTTACTACAATCTAAAGATGGTTCGACAAAAGCAAAAAAATCGTCAACCTCCTAATACAACATGGCCAGATTTTGCCACAAGAATAAGAGATCGAGAGATAGTTGAAGAACAATACGAAGAACGCGAAGAACGCGAAGAGGTTGATCTAGAAACGGAGACTGATTCCGACAATCAGCCTCTCCATCACTTTATGGCTCCAATAAGGTAAGGGGTTTACCATTATTTGTGTTTACATTGATTCAATCGCATGAATTAGTCACTAGAATATCAAGGGTTTTAGGTTAGATTTCACAATCGGTAGTTTCGTGGTTGTATTAAACTACAAATTGTGTTAGTGTTCTTCATTTGCTCATGAACATCATGCACAATCGGTAGTTATGTTTAGGTTATAAACTACCGATTGTTCTACTGGATCCAAATTTAATGATAATCGGTAGTTCGTATATGGTTAAACTTTCGATTGTGCAAGTTAGTGATCCTCAAAAAAATCGATCACAATCGGTAGTTAGATTTAGACATAAACTACCGATTGTTCTACAGGATCCAAATTTTATGATAATCGGTAGTTTCGTTTAGGGTTAAACTTCTTATTGTGCTAGTTAGTGATCCTCAAAAACATCGATCACAATCGGTAGTTAAATTTAGACATAAACTACCGATTGTATTACTAGATCCAAATTTAGTGATAATCGGTAGTTACATTTTTTATGTAACTACTGATTATAGTGTGTCCAGAGACTTTTGTGTTTCATTTTTTATGCACAATCGGTAGATAATGTAGAGCCCGAGCTACCGATTGTGCACAATCGGTAGTTAAGTTATTTTTTATACTACCGATTGTACACAATCGGTAGTTACCTTGTTTTTTTGACTACCGATTGTTAACAATATATTGAGTTCAATGTACTTTGTCTACCGATTATGTACTGAAATAATTGTTCTTTATCTTGAATCAAAGAAGGGAAAGGCGATCTAAGCAAGGCCACGATACAATTCTATCGGGGCCTCGTCGTGAAGGGGGGAAGAAGGTTACCGCTAGTGCAAGAAGACAAAGGAGCGCTGGCGGAATTTTTATAACTGAAGGAACTCTACCAAGTGTTCCAAGAAGTAAAAACGAAGAAGAATGAGGACCAAGTGCTCCACAAGATAGATACTTCGAAGAAGGTGGACCAAGTGGTACAGAAGAAGAAGAAGAAAATGGTACAAAGAAGCAATCTAGGAAGAAAGGAGGACACAAGGTCCCCAACTCTTTGAAGATGAAGGGTCTACAACAAGGTCAAATCCTTGGCCTCCCAAGATATGGAGGAAATCTTTTGTTTGGGTACAAGGATTCTTGGGACAAATAATCTACTCTACTGGGGTAATAATTATAAAACACCATTCTTAACATATTGTCTTTTTATTCGTAGAAGTGTTAACTTTTATTCTAATTGTTTTTTAATTCGTCGTGTATATTAGGACCATTCTATTACGGTCCTTCTACTCAAACCTAGGGCTTCACCAACAAATATGAATGATTGGCCGTTGGAAGGTGAGTGTCAACGGTTCAAGGAAATTATACTGCAATCGGGGCTATCTACGGCTGCCGAAAATTCCATGTTACCTCACGACCGGGTGTCGATATCGGCATTCATGGAGAGGTATTATCCTGAGACCGATACCTTCCACATGTCGTGGGGAGAGATGACCATAACACCCGATGATGTGGTGCAGATTCTAGTTCTCACTGACCATGGTACGGCGGTGAAGTTTGATTATGTCAGGCAGTTAAGCTGGGACCATCTTTATGTTTACACTGAGAGGTTCTTTGGTTGGGACCGAGCGACCTCCGATCAAGAGTTTAGCCGGTGCGCTAAATACAAAACCAGACAATTCAGCATGGTGGCACTGATGCAAATGTTCAGAGGAAACAAGGCTAAGGAAGCGCTGAACCTAGAGTTTAGTGATGACGAGGTCAATGCTGCAGCCACTGCATATCTGCTCTGTGTTTTGGGATGTGTAATTTTCCCCAATGCTAGTGGCAACCGGGTGAATTCCAACCTCTTACAACTTTTGCATCCCCTCCACAAAGTTCAAAACTATTCGTGGGGCACCGCATGTCTTGCGTTCTTGATGGAAAAATGAGAAAGGCATCCCAGGAACAAACTAGCCAAATAGACGAGAACGTGAGCTTACTCCAGGTATTTTGGTAACTCTATTGATGGTTTGATTGTTATTTATTTTTTCCTCTTTTAAGAATCAATTTTCTCATACTTGGTTTGATATGTACACTAGACATGGATCTATGATCACTTCCCGTCCCTCGATTTGGACAGAGAGAACCCGGCATGGGAGAAAGGCACTACCCGAGGCACCAAAATTCATCTTTGCGGGCAACCATTCAAGGATCAAGGAGCAGGAGTTGATTACTTTGAGGAGGAAAATAGACTACATAGCGTCCAAAGATGTATGCTTTGATCCTTACTGGGAAGACCGAGCTAATGGTCAACTAGCGCGAAGGTCTGAGTTGGCGTTCTACTATGGGCCCTTGTGGCATCCAACTGGATATGTAATGTACAATGCCACAAGGGTGATGCGTCAACTAGGTTTTTTCCAAGAACAACCTTGGAGACATTTCAGGGGCAGGTTCGAGCTGGACGTGGAGAATTGTGTTTATAAGGACTCGATCACAATTGTTTACTTTGATAACCCATCGGATGAACACTGGGACAATAGGATGCAATCGATGATCAACGAGGGGAGACCTGTCACCTGAGTTGATGAAGTAGATCTTGGCTATATGGTATGGTACCGGGAGCATTCTCATCTTCTCGTGATCCATGAAGATAAAGGAAATAGCACCAGAGTGCCCGAATATAGGTGCATCATCAAACACAAACCCTCGGGCTATGAAAGGCTGGTACATAATGTTATTTCCTTTTGATTTTAGTATTACGGTTCAATATTTTAGATAATAATCGTTTGATTGTTATTGCCTAAAAACAAAAAAAAAAATTGCATTTTGTCGAACAAGATAGCTGGGTGCATCAATGCGGGAGTGCCTCCAACGAGTGCGCGTAAAGACCTTATTGATAACATCGATAATGAAGACTATGCTATCAAGTTTGGAGAGAAATCTGCGAATCGGTCGAAGAGGGTAACATCAAAGCACGGTAAAAGATCTCGCGGATCAACTAGTGCTGCTCCTGAAGCAAATGTCCCTGAAGCCAATGCCGCTGATGCTCGTGCTCGTGCTCCTCGTACCAAAACCAAAAGAGTTAGAAATTAGATTGTGGTTGTTAACTTTATGGATATTACTATAGTGTTTAACATTACTGGTTTTAGTGTCTAACATTTGAAAGGGTTTTATGTTCTTTTTTTGTGTTATCGATTTATTTTTAACAAGTTATTTTCTTCAAATTTTACATTATAATTGGTAGTTAACGGGTTTGCACAAACTACTGATTGGGTATATTCAGCAACAATCGGTAGATAACAAACTACCGATTGTGTAAGCGTAATACAATCGGTAGATAAATATCTACAGATTGTATTTACCCCAGGAACTGTCTGTTCCTGGCCACTTTTTGTATGATAATCGACAGTTTAAGAATTTCTTAAACTACTGATTGTGGTCGTAAAAAATGTTGAAGTTTTTAAAAAAAGATCGATTTCCGATTTGGGGCTACTACAGATTGTATTTACCCCAGGAACTGTCTGTTCCTGGCCACTTTTTGTATGATAATCGACAGTTTAAGAATTTCTTAAACTACCGATTATGGTCGTAAAAAATGTTGAAATTTTTAAAAAAAGATCGATTTCCGATTTGGGGCTACTTATGATAATCGGTAGTTTAAGAATTTCTTAAACTACCGATTGTGCTTGTAGAAAATGTTGAAATTTTTTTTAAAAAAATTGGAATTCCAATTTAGGGCTATTTATGATAATCGGTAGTTTAAGAATTTCTTAAACTACCAATTGTGCTTGTAGAAAATGTCGAAATTTTTATAAAAATTTCGAATTCTAATTTGGAACTACTTATGATAATCGGTAGTTTAAGAATTTTTTAAACTACCGATTGTGCTTGTACAAAATGTTGAAATTTATGATCCGTAACTTTAGGTTAAATTATAACATAAAAAATCCGAAATACCTCTCACGCCATATGTTAAAGACCATTAAAATCTTGGCGCCATCTTAATTGAAAATAAACACTAAGAAGAAAAATCTGAGGCCTAAGCTTCTTCCATAACCAAATTGAAGCAAATAGCCACCATCTAATTACTCTTTACTTCATAACTTATTTTTTTTTGCTCTAGGTAGTTCTGGAGATACTTGCATTAAAGCAATAAAAATGCTCAGACAGATAATTTGCGCTATTCTCATGAACCATAACTGAGACATCCCTTTTTTACATTAGAGCACGTATATGAACCTAGCATTATGAGTGCCATAAACCATCACCAAACATATATACATCTAAAGGGACATGCGTAATCTTATATAACATTATAATAATATAAAATACAGCATATAGAGTATTACAACGCATGATTAAGGAAAAAAGTAGAATCAGAATTAAAAAATGCGTAGTAAATGATATGTATGGTATCTAGTTTATGTTGTTTTTGTGAAGAAATGATGAAACTAGTTTACATTTATTGTATGAATGTTGGAGATCCAAAGAATGTAGGATTACTTTGTTGAAGGATGCTTTTTTAATAGATTCATGATCTAAATATCACCACAAATGTGAAGTCTCGGAAAGATAATCGGGGAGACAAAAAACTTAATTGAATATGAAATAACATCCCGATTGTAATATGGTGGTATATTTGGAGAGAGCGAAATGCAAAATATTTGAAATAAAAGTAAAAGTTTAATAAACCTCAGTAGAAACGCTACATTACAAGCTTTTTTTTTGGGATGAATCAAATATTAGGTCTAACAACGAATATGGTGATAGCATTTTGAGACTCTTTATTTCTGTTTTTGTAAAATTATTTTATATTATCTTTGATTATGAATTCACCTTTGGTCTATTTTTTATTTTTATTTCCACTTGTATTTATTGAGTTGAGGTACCTTCTCAAATACCTCTATCATTAATGAATCCCATTTGACCGATTAAAAAAAGTAAATGAATGTTGATATCATAATATGAATTAAGGCACTTAAAAGAGTGATAGTTATCAAGGTCATTTAAAATTTACAGTGGTAATTATATCATTTCTTATATACATTGAAAATTGTGGGTTCATCCATATAACAAGAGGACCATTCGTATTGAATTTTGCAACACATTATTTACAACACCCCACTGTATTGTTAACGGGAAATAATAATGTTATCAATCTAGTTTTAGCAGTCGTAGGCTTGGTATATCAGTATTTAGGTTAGTGGCAGAACTAGAAATCTATGAAAGGGTGGGTTTAACTAGATTTCTGGTTATATTTAAACGTAAATATTATATTTAAATTTTAATGAAATATTAAATAATTTTTAAAATAAAAAGTTTTTGTAGCTTTTTAAAAAGGCTTGAGCCTAGGTAAGTCAGAATCTAGTATCGCCCCTGATACTTAGTATATTTGTAAAAAAACATATCATTCCTGCATCGAGCTGGATGGTCTGAAATCTAAATGAATTACAAAAAACAGACTCTGGCCTTTCAAGAAAGAACACAGAATGAACCGGATAAGTAGGATCAATCATGTACTGTTTTTTAAGATGTATTTTGTGAATAAAACATGCATATTAGGCTACCAAAGGTATAGCCCACTATTGCTTAATCAAAAAATCCTCCCTGTGCACCCTTCAGAACCGGGTTTGCCAGACGTGCCATTACAAGAAGAGGAAGAAGAGGAAGAAGCAGTCAGATACGACATGAAGTGAGGGTTTCATTTGGTAATGTTTTGATCCAAAATTATATATATCCCTCCAGAATGTCAAATTACCCTTGAAAACTATAATAATTACAATATATATACGCAGAGGAAACAAGGGTATAATAAACTGTACAAAATACTTGGTATGTGTATAAAATTTAGAAAAAAGGGTTCTAGGGCAAAGGTTCTAGATGCAGCAATGGGGGTCATAGTCTTAGTAAGAATAGAACTCAGTGACTAAAATGGATCAGTCGTACTAGGTGAGTCATCCTATCCATGCAAATAAGCCCCTCAACGTAGCATAAGGTGGCTGCTGTGCATATAATTGTTCATACAAAACTTAAGCTTTCCAGATGGTTTAACGGGTTCATTTCTTCCAGACTTGAACGGATGGTGCTAATGAAGAACTCGCTGGTAGCGCCATAAGTTGAAAGTTCTTGCACCGTATCGATTAAGAAATGCAAGTTGCTTACATTCTCCTCTTCCAGTACATGCTTGGTTAATTCATGTATGTCCGGGGAAATTGTTCTTTTGTAGCAACCTTTCGGTCATGCTATCAATAGCTTTTTTAGCCGACATAATGGCCTGTTCATGCTGCTGAGCAGGAGTGTAGATAGGGGGATCAAAAGTTCTGCTAGGTTCTTAGTAGCGCTACCTTCTTCTTTACTTCATTTATGTTTTAGTCTCCTTTTTACTTCATTTAGTTTTGAGTCTCCTTAGTTGCAGGAAGTTCTCCAAAAGTATGAAAGGCTAGAGGACTTTGGACCATCCATTCCAGTGTGGTTGAATTCTCTTTAACAGCCCAATTTAGTTCACTTGGAGCAGATCTTTTGTCACTGCTTAAAGTGATTGCGACGACCACGAAGAAACAACAAATCCCCGCTAGCGCAATCGCACTTTTCCCCTCAGGTTTGAAAACGTGACTGAGTCGAGTCCACACTCTTCTAGGTCTTTTTGCTGGAATGCCTTTCGTTAGGAGAGACAAAGGTTGGAATAGAGTGAACCAAAATAAAGTATTCAATCCTACGCGCCGAAGCATATTCAATTCTGTAGCTTTTGCTTTATCTTAATAATATAAAATTTAATTAATCATGAAAAGGAAGGAACCGGATTAGGTAAACTGTCTATAAAGTGATTCACAGAATTGTTTCTGAGATTCCATCAAGAATCTTCCCGATTTTTTTTAATCCCGGGTTGTGGCCCTAGCCAAGACGAGGTTAAGATCCAAAATTACCTATATTTTCCTGACTAGGGTTGTCGATGGGTATCTGATTACCCAAAACCGAATCAGAACCAGGTGAATCGTGTCCGGTTCCGGGTCCTAAAATTGGATCCATTAACAATATCGACACCAACCATATAGAACGGTTAGAAATCGATAAGCTTTCGGGTCCTAACGGGTATTACCCGCTAGGCACCCACAAATATCTAGTACCCGAATGTTTGTCATTTATTTGTTAATTTTATTCAAAATTCAAAAGATTTCATCTACTTTTGATTGGAATTTTTTTTCTTTATTTCTTGGATTTATTCCTCAAATATACCAATAATTTGATATGGAAAATTATTAAATTTAAGCCAATACGAAGAATATAAAAAAATAGCAAAAATAATAGTTGATTTTAGAAAACACTGTAAATATCCGGATCCGATTAATATCTATGATTTTTACCGGATTCGTTTCTGAATCCACTAAGGGTCCGTTTGTCACAGATGTAGTTTGAATTTTAGGGATTTCCAGCTACCTGGAAAGTGAATTCCATTCTTCCAAATCTTTGTGTTTGGCATCCTTAAGAATGAAATTGATAATTACACTGTTTTTACTTTTTAAATATTTATTTATTCAATTTATTTTTAAAATAATAAATTTTATTAATTCTAAACAATCCATAAAGTTAATTTTCATTAACAGAAATTATTTTATTTTTCTTTTAATAGAAGAAAATATAAGAATTATTTACTAATAAGACTATATAAAAGACTGATAAATTTAAAAAATATATTAAATTAACCAAAATTTTAACTAAAGTCAATATTTCAAAAATATAATGTTAATAAAAATAAAATTTTAATATTTTGAATGAAAATAGTATTTTGAAATAATAATATATTATTAATAATAATATTTATTAGTAAAATTTTATTTTTCCTTTTTAAATATGAGATAAAATTGACTTTATATATTAAAAAATATATTTTATATTATAATATTAAAAAATAATTTTGAAGTAATAGTATTTTATGATTTTATTAATATTATAACTACATATAATTTTAATGAAAAGCAATAACTGATATTTTTAATTAAAACAATAATTTTTATTTAAAAAATAAATATTTATAAATAATACTTAAATATTTTAGTAATAATAAAATATTTTTCATTTTATGTATAAGGAAAAACTAATTATATATATTCAAAAAAATATATTTTATATTAGAATATTAAATATAATAACCATAAAAACTAATTTTATTTAAAATAATATTATTAAGGTAACTCTAAAAAATAAAAATATAACTATATATGATTTATACAAGTAAATTTGAAATTTTGAAAAATAAAATATTGTTGAAATTATATGTAAAAAAAACAAGAAAAAATAAAAAAAGTAGAATGTCAATATGATCAATCTGTGGAGTTGAAAGGGAAGAGTTTGAACTTTTATGGGAGAGGAGTTATTTGATTTTCCATTGCAGGGTGGAGTTCCTAGAATTCTAACTCACACGTGCCAAATTCTCTAATATTTGAATTTCATTCTTAACTCTCTTTGTTGACTGAATTTCACCCTCAGCTCCCTCCGTGCCAAACGCAGTCTAAATTAGGACCCGGATCGGGAACTGTCGGATGCGGGTCCTGCGAGGCACTGACCCATTGACAGAACTAACTTTGCCTTTTATTTCACTGAACCGGAATCACCTCGAATCCTTGAGAGTTGAAGAACCCGAGGTAGACTCGATTAGTCAAAATTGACTACACTATCATCTGACTCATTTCTGAAACTAAAATGCATCTCTTTTTGGTGACCGAGTGAGTGAGTGGAGTTCAGGTTCTTCTGACTAAATTATTTTTGGCATCTTGGCTTCCAAAGAAAAAGGTAATCCTATCTCTCTACTGCTTCTTTGTGAAATCTTGGTTCAAGGGTTTTCATTTTTCTGCTTAAATTTTGATATTGAAATCGAAATACAGCGTAAAAAAGGAGTCGAAGGAGTCCTTTTTTCAGTTAGATGTGGGGTAACAATCCATTTACATGAGACCCATTGTTAGATTTATCATAAACTTGTCAGGTGTGTTTGTGTATGTTGATTATTTCTTGATGACTTTTGATTAACGGTGTTCTGTCTGTGTTCTGTCTGTTGAGTTTATGTTACTAATCACTAAGTTGGTTTATTGAATGTAGGGTTATGCTGAATTGAATGACAGAAATGTTTAGAAACATTGAAACACCCGTCATGAATCTCCTGGATGATTGCCTACTTGATATTTTTCAACGATTAGATAGTCGAATTGATCGTGATTCTTTCGGTTTAGCTTGTCATAGATGGCTTCGTATACAAAACACAAGTCGTCAGTCAGTGCAGTTATATTCTTCTTTGTTCACCCGATCTAATAGCTCCCCATTATTACATGGTAGCTTTAATGTAAGCGCATTTCATGTTTATAAGTTGCTCACTCGTTTCCAACTGCTTACTTTATTATCTCTGTCGGGTTGTACCGAATTACCTGATTCGGGTTTATCGCAACTGCAGTTCTTTGGATCGAACTTGCAATCTCTATGTTTGGATTGCTGTTTTCAGATGATTCTCTTTAGTAGCTTCAGGGTGTTCCAATTTAAAGTCAGTTAGTTTTTATCGCTGTAATATCACCGATATTGGTTTAACAGCCGTAGCTAAATCTTGTTTATCCTTGCAAACTATAAGTCTCTCATATTGTATGAATATTTCTGATTGTGGAATTAGATCTCTTTCACAACAATGTCGTCAACTTCGTTCTATCATGATGTCACACTGCAGATCAATAACTGGTAGTGGTTTAAATGGATGCTCTGAATCCTTAATTCATGTTGAAGCGGATTCCTGTAAATTTGAAGCAAATGGGATATCAGGACTTGTTAGTGGTGGTGGACTAGAATATCTGAATCTATCAGATTTATTTTGGTGTATTCATGGGGATGGGTTGGCCAGAATTGGACAAGGATTAGCTGTGAATCTTCGAGTTCTTAATCTGCGAATGTGTCGGAATGCAAGTAATGAAGCAATTATGATGATTTCTAAAGGATGCCCTGAATTACAGGAGTGGAGCCTTGCATTTTGTCATGATATCACAATTACGGATGGGTGGCTATAGGTTGGAATTGCAATAATCTAGAGGTACTTCATGTGAACCGATGCCGAAATTTTTGTGACCGTGGATTACAGTCTTTGCGTGATGGGTGCAAACGTCTTTCAAAATTACACATGAATCATTGTGTCCGGGTTACGAAGTTGGCAATTGAGTCATTCAAGTGCAGGCGCGGTAATGTGGACATAAGTAGAGCGGAAGTCTCATATATTTTCCCCAGTTTTAACTTCACCAACGGAGATGGATGACTTTTATATTTTACTTCAGTTTGTCAGACGTGAGTCTATCAGAGAATGCATGATCTGAATCAGGTACTTAAATCGAACTTTATTTAGTATTCTTACAAAGATTTGAGTAAAAAATTAAATAAAGATAAACCAAAGATGAGATAGAAATAGTCAAGGGAGGCATGAAGCATTTTTGCTTGAGGCTTAGTTGGAAAATATGCGTAAGCAGAAGTTCCATCATAGATTTTTATGTGAACTATATAGATGTACTTTCATGTACTTTAAACGCAATTTAAAAAGTTTGCTCTTGTGCTTTCGTTGGTGACGTTAGGGCTTCATGATTTTTTATTTTTTTTGCTGATTATTTTTGGTGTTATATTAGTTTAAATTTGGAAGCTGTATGAGAGGATTAAGTTCTAACACTTTGGCCAACAAATAATTTATGACGTGGGCTGTTGTAGATCAGGTTTTGATGTAGTGGACCAAATTTTTGGTGTAGATAAACACGGGTCTAAGTTCAGAACCCCTGTAATTTGTGTCATAACTATTCACTTTGACCTCCATTACTATTACTGCTTGGAGTACGGCTGACAAAACTATCTGAATGGTAAAGTACGTTTGACAACTAGAAGCAGAAGGCGTCTAATTCATAGGAGTTTAAGCACCTTTTAGGAGTAAAGATATTGAGAAGCTTATATGGTAAACAATTACTATAGGTGATAATTCAGTAAGTTAAAAGAAAACAAATATAGAGCAGAAACGAAGCCAGCTAATAGCATGACAGTTGAGGAGATAAGAAACATGTAAACTAGACAAGCCCCTAACTAATATGTGTCATCAATATATAAGAAGACGCCTCCTCCTTACTTGAGCCGTTAAAGGTAGTGTGCCTTAAACCTAAATCTTTATTAGTTCTTCACTGTTTGTTATTCTTCATGATATCCTACTATTTTATAATGAGGATCAATTTTAGTTAGTGAAATCTGGGGTTTTACTTATATGGTTTGCTTCCTTCTGCTCATCTTTTTCCTTCTTGTTGCATTCTGGCTTGACTTTGCAGTAGACGTTGTTAACTGTGGGATTTTCCTTACTCTTTCGTGGTATCAACAATATTTTGATGATGGGTTTATCTTCCGGGGACCATTACAAGCAAGGGCTGCAACAGATCGCAACGTCAGAAATAGTAGAATAAGAAAGAAAAAGGTGTGCTCGTCATCCTTGTAAAACACTTACAACCTCCTTAATTACAAACTTCCCAGATGATTGTCTAAATCTTACATTCCTGGGCCTAAAAATTCCTTTGGTTTAACATGTCGCCAATGGCTTCGTAATCAAAACAACAATCGTGGATCGTTATGGTTTCATTCTCCTTTGAGTTCACACACACTATTAGAGATTGGCCCAGAAAGTTTCTCTATCATTCTCTGTAAGTTGTTGGTTCGATTCCAATACCTCAAATTTCTTTCTCTATCAGGTTGCCCTGAGCTAACAGATATCATCACATCACAGTCACAATACTTTAGATCACACATATTCTCGCTCGCATTACTGGTAAAGGTTTAGCAATCCTAGCAGAATCTTGTTCATCCTTGCAGGATGTTAATCTGTCTAAAATGTCAGTTGATTTCTGACTCGGGAGTAAGATTTGTCTCACAAAACTGTCGCGAACTCTGTTCACTGTGTCTGTGTATCTCATACTGTAGAAATATAAAGGGTATTGGTTTACATGGGTGTTCACAAACCTGAACTTATCTTTTTTTTTTTTTTTAAACCTGAACTTATCTTGATGCAGACCATTGTAATCTTGAATCAGAGGGAATCGAAGCAATTGTCAGTGGAGGTGCGCTTGAACATCTGAATCTGGCTGGAGTCTGGGGGCCTTCTTGTGATAATGGAAAAGGATATGAACTGGGCAAGATTGGAAAAGGATTCGCCATTAATCTTCGAGTTCTTAATCTTCAAGATTGCAGTCCAGTGGTAAATAACAGAACAGTTATGGTGATTTCGAAAGGATGCCCTTATTACGGGAATGGAACCTAGGATTTTCTTATATGGTAGATCTTGAAGGATGGCAAGCTATTGGGTTGAATTGCCATAACCTGTAGGAACTTGATGTGCTTATGTACGTGGGATTAAAAGACCTAGGGTTGCAAGCTCTGTGTGATGGGTGTAGCAAGCTTTCAGAACTATATATTGGTGCTCCGAGCAACATTAGTATTCCTGCTGTAGAGATGTTCAATTCCAAAAGACCCAATGTGATAAGTAGATATATCTCATTCTGAACCGGAGATTGGAATTTGAACAGATTTTTTATACCAGTCTTGCCGTGGGTACAAAACCCAAAAGAAAATGTAACGTCTTCTGCACTGGAAAAATTTGTTCCCCATTTAATTTGTTTTACAATCTTAGTTCTTCATTTTAATATCCTCTGCTGCAATGTTGAGAGTTGAGACCTTGTGTAACTGTGAACTTGCCTTGAGTTTGAGCTTCTTTTCTTATTTGCGTCAGGAACGGCTGAAATATGTAGACATTGTAAAGTAACCATTTCGTTTTATAGTGATCGTCTTGGCTATCATCTTCATCATCGCTATCGCCCTCAGCATCATACATGTCTTTTTGATCAGTTATAAAGTTTTATTCACAGTTGCCTTCTGTACTAGATTCTCTATTTGCATTCAAAACTTTTATATAGACACCACTTGATGGGGGGTTTTAGTGTTTGCCAATCAAAGATCCTTAACTTCTCCGGATGAAGTCTTTTTCCGGAATAAGCGAGATGGAAGTGGATTTAAGGCGCCAATCAAGGTAACCATTGTGTTCAAATTCTTTAACAACTTTCATTATTTCTGGTTTCATGAAGTCCCAAACCTTGATGAAGACACTAACTTAAAAGACGTCGGACCGGGAGCTTCACCTAATTCTTATACATAGCCAAAACAAAAACCAAATTGAATCACCCACCTTGACCTTTGAGGAAACTGTTGTTGGATGATCATAACATTGCCCGTTAAAAACTCAACATTGATAGATGATCACAGTGGTTAAATATCTATCACTTGCATTTCGATTTTTTGTCGCGCATATTTTATGTCATTGGAATAGATTTTTGTCACAAAGACAAATTTGATCAATGAAATATTTTGTTTCATGGCAACTATGAAAAATGCAGTTAACTGCCTCCAAAAGCTCTTAACATAATTAAATCCGTTAATAACTTGCCGAGCCAGAGACACGACTTATTACCTAATTCTTACACATGGCCAAAACTAAAACCAATTGAATCACCCACCTTTCAAATTCCTATCTATAGTAGACTTGATGCAGTTAGTTGAACCCATTTTGTCATACTCATAATATGGCTGTTTGTGATTCTCGTAAAACTTTTAATGATGATGTTTTAGCAATAATGAATGTTTATGTCAATCAAGAATTATTAACACGGGTATGAACTAACTGAGATAGTGATTGTAGGGTTTTCCACTCGAGCATTTTCGAATGATTATCCTTTGATGTTACATTTGTATATTTAAAACTGAGACACTTTATATCTACAATATTTCCTTGTTCACCTCATTTTAAGCAACAATTTCTCAATCGTTTCTTCTCTTTAATTTATAATACACCATATTTTCAAATGGATATTCCTCTATATACCTCCAGAAATACTAACGATATCCTTTTATTTATATACCCCCAATATTTATCTATCTACCCATCAAATCCTCTAAATTCACATACCCCGAACTAAGCATAAAAGCATACCTATCTTCTCCAAAATGATGCAAGATAAATTTTCGAGTTATTCCACCACTAAACAGATGTTTCAGGTTTCATTTATTATTGTTTAATATTCATGATCATTTTACCTGCTTCACTTTGAGTTACGTTCTCATAAGGTTATTCTAATTTCAGGTCTTCTGTCAAGTTGGGCATGGGTGATGTTTTTAGGGCTCTTCAAGATGCTAAGAAAGCATTAAGTTTAGCTCTTCAATTTACTCAGGTAAGAATGAAAAGGCGTACAATCTATGTGAAAGTATAAAGATGTAATGATAATTAGAAATATCAACCAATGTAATTAATCTCAAATCTCGGTCTTGTCTTGGTCGGGATCTTGACATTTTGATAACAATATCTCGGGGAGATTATCGGTGAAATATCGGGAGTCCCAAATCTTATATCTAAATTTTATACATGTGAATGCCAAGAATTAACTATATTTTTGTTGATTTATTACTAAGAATCTTAACAACTATACTTTAAGAAGAGATTATATTAGTATATTACAATTCTAAGTTCAAAGTTCCAAAAATCTAGATTAAACAACAAGTATATATCTTGAATATCGGATGAATCTCGACCGTATTGGAC
Source organism: Papaver californicum (assembly GCA_023531435.1). Taxonomy (NCBI): domain Eukaryota; kingdom Viridiplantae; phylum Streptophyta; class Magnoliopsida; order Ranunculales; family Papaveraceae; genus Papaver; species Papaver californicum. The sequence continues at coordinate 9,067,320 of JAJJMC010015296.1, read as the reverse complement.
GATACGGCGATATTTGAAGATTCGTCGCGCTCTTCAAACGATACCTTGAATATCGTCGTTATCGCGGCCGTAACGGCCGATATTGACCACATAGGTCATAACTCATGGGTAGCAAGTCCATCTATGCTCCTTCTGGCCTCGTGCTTTCCGTGTCTTACTCATTTAAGGAAGTAAATTCGTTAAGTTATGGCATACCGGAAAAGAAGGCAAGGAAATGGTTTTTTTTTTACGAGGCAATGTCTTTTTTTTTTTTGGTTCGACCTGTACTGTAAAAAGATATACTCTGGAGCTTTAGATTCTGTTGAAGTACAGATAAATCTAACTAACTTTTTTTATATGATTGTATAAGGGGTATCGGTATCAAAAGATTCTAATAATTCAACAATTTTTAATTTAACTAAATTATAATTAACATAACTAATTAATAGGTACCATTAGTATTTATAAGGGTATATAGTATTTATAAGGGTATATAGAGGAACGTCTTTCTAAATTTAGGGTTAGGTTAGTAGGTTTAAGTTAACATCCACTTTCGTTTAAATATTCTGCAAATATTGATGTGTTTTATGATTTTTAAGTTTATAGTTTTGTTTTATTGAACCTTTTGTCATCAACCAATAATACTTGGTTGAACATGGTCAATTTAAGTCAACTGCCCAATAGAGTTTTGTCATTTGTGTTAATCATTAGGTTTCCTAAAAACTTTAAAGAAGACTGATTTATGTGTATTGAAATGCAATTTAAGTCAATATTGTACAATCAAGTGCAAGAAAATGAGTCTTCTTCTTTTTGGAAAGGAAAAGTCAATAGCAATCTCATCTTGTGGCAAGGATAAACATAATCACAAGAATGTACTGTTCTTAAGGATGAGATTAAAGGGAACATAATTTGGTTTAAATGTTAATTTTGTCAAGATGAATGCAACTTATTCTTAAGGGTTCGTTATTGTAGGTGAGAATGTTTTCTTCTAGCTCCATGTAGGTCTATTCCGAACATGAGTCAGTGTAACACTATAATTGTCTATCTTTACCGATGTCACTCTAATAAAATGATACAGTTTCTGGTAGGGCTATCAACGGTAATTAACAGAACGGATAACGACTATTGTGTATCCGTATCTGTTAATAATATCCGGATATCTGTATCCGACAATTATCCGACGGATAATAAAAATTTAGTCCCGTATCCGAATCCGTTAGGATTAACGGATATCTGATAATCCGATAACTATCCGACAATTATGTAAGGAAAAAAATATTTAATTTGGTTGTCTATGTCAAATCACTTGTTCTTCTCATGAATCCAAAGTCATAATACATAATAAATTTTGATGATTTTGTCATTCCTTCATTTTTTTTTTCGAACAAAATCATCAACAAATGTAAAAAACATTAAGAAAAATGAAGGTATAATAGTAACTTTATATAATATATTTATGTTAACAGATACCGGATAGTTACCATATAGGATAGTAGTATTCCTGTATCCGTATCCAATAAGGAGTAATTATCCGATAAGATATCCGTATCCGAATCCGATTTTACGAAACTTTGGATAATATCCTAAATTTTCGGTACGGACTCGAACATATGCTGGATATTCGGCTATCCATTGACAGGCCTAGTTTCTGGGTGACAATACTAAGATTTTAAGTGTGAAACTGTTAGCACCAAAAAAAGTTATCGATAAAAAAATATGTTTACTTTTGTGCAAGCCGAATAGTATAATTTTTTTTGTCATTAGTTTGTTGTTTTCTTAAGGGAGATTTTGCATTACCCCTGAATAATGTGCTATTTTAAATTACCTCCCCCATTAATTTTAAATAGGCAAAGCCTTCCTTCTGTTAGTTTCGTCGTGACCATATGCACGTGTAGGGCACGTGTGTGTTATATTTAATATTAAAAATATAAAAAACATAAAACCCCAAAATACCTTTTAGCCCAAATAAAAAACTGAACACGTGTTACAAGATGATCGATTTGATTTTTCGGTCAGAATCTAATCAAGTATATGAACGATCAGATTTAAATCTATTATTGACATGTGTTTAAAGATGTACACGTATCAAAATTTCACCTACCAAATGCACGAAGAGGCGGGAGAAGAAGCCATTTTTTCCGTCTCAGAGAAGAGGAGAGATACAGAGCGAAAATGAGGAGATTTTTTATTCTATTATATATGTGCGATTAAAGTAGAAAAGGAGAAGAGAAACAAGAAAGATAAGTGGGTATTTAAAGGATATCATGCAGTATCCAGATCCGCGAAGATTGTAAGTTATTTTTTTGAATTTGGTTTAGGGTTTACTCCACTTTTGTTTGGATTTAGGGTTTTCTTGGTATGATTGTTAGATTTATTGTTTATAATGGTTAGTTTGATGATAATTGCAGTTTGATTTTAGGGTTTTCAAAGTTTTTTTTTTCCTCTGTTCTTCGTTAAATCTTGGGTTTGAATTTTTTTCGGAATTTTATGAGATTAGAATAATTAGCGGTGTTGATTTATGGTTATTATATATGGGTTTTGTGAATATGGGTTTGATTGTAACCTTTGTTGGTGATAATGGTTGGTGTTTGAAACTGATTATGTTTATGTTGTTGTAGTGATAGAGTAGATTATGGTAAGAAAGATTTGTTAGTTCACTATGGTGGATATTCGCCCAAAAAACATGCAGTTGGGGGATTTCACTAGTTTGATTATATTAATGGTAAAGTGCTGGATTTTTCTGGTTTTGATGGAGATAAGTTGTGTTTGGTTGATCTGATTGCTTCAATGGGAGATTGGCTGAATGGAATGGGAGGTGTCATACAATTCCAGTATTTCGAAAAAAAAGGTTCTTATATGATGTAAGATGATAGAGATTTGATTAGGTTTTGGACTGACAGTGATCAAGATGGAGTAATAAGGTTCATTTGTTTATGAATCATGTTAATCCCATTAGTGTAGGTAAAACTGAAGGTGTCGAAAAGTATGTTGAACCTGATGGTGTTGGCATAAGTGTTAAAGTTGATCCCATTGGTCCATCTACACAGTCTCAAAGGGAAGTACCAATTGATAAAGGTTATTTTGAATTGGATGATAAAAGAGCCACATCAGCAGATCCAGAAAGAGCCTAGTCAGATCCACATCAGCAGATCCAGAAAGGGCTTAGTCAGCAACCACATCAGCAGTCCAGTCAGCAAGTTGATGTAATTTTAGAAGTGGTAAATAAAGAGTTCGTTACTCGAACTTGTAAAGGTAATGATTTTAGAAAATAATGATTTAAATTA
>JAJJMC010015296.1:9032433-9064047 GCA_023531435.1 Papaver californicum | reverse complement strand
GGTTGACCCGATCCAGCTCAGCCCGATCCAAGGGTGCCCCAATCCAAAGTGTGGGTGCTTTGATCCATTTTTTTGAGCCAATTTTTCCACAAATCTTTATTCTTCTAATGTACCTACAAAAGCATAAAAACATGTAATAGACATAAAATCGAATACTAACTCACTAGAAATTAAGGTGCAATTTAGACACTAAAATGTGTCTATCACAAGTCACACCTATCAAGGAATACATCAGTTCCAAAAAGCTTGTTAGCAAGAAAACAAAACCAAAGAAAGTTGCTAGAAGAAATATAGTGGATGAACCTGTTGTAAGAAGAGTGTCACCTAGAAAGGTTCAACCTACTGAGAAGCAAAACACACAGAAAAAGGCAAATATGGATGGTGATTCCCCAGCTGTAAGTGCATCATCAAAAAGGAAGAAGAAAACACATACAATTGAGTTGGATGAAGAGCATGAAACTGTAGAATAATTGTTTGATATGCCTGAAGAAGAGTTGGATGTACTCCCTGAGAGTACTAATCTATGTAATCATAAAATTTATGATTTGCCAATTGAAGATGATTATCACAGTAGTAGATTGAAAAATCATCAAGTGAGGATGAGAATGAGGAAGAATCTGAATGCGACACTGATTTAGATGAAATGACTCAACAGAGCCAGGAAGGTTTGGAGAATACCACAAGGTTGCAGACAAATATGATGATATGTATGAGGATGCTAAGGGTGAAGACCATACTCCATGGTCAGTTGTGACAGATCAATTGCCAGTTGGGAAGACTTGGAAAAATATGAAAGAATACAAGAAGTTTGTGACTAATTCGTACGTTGATTATTGTTTTGAAGTGAGGAAGGTAAAGGATGAACAGAGAATATTGTATTGCAAGTGTGTGGATGAAAAATGTACAATCATGCTCTATAGTAACTTGTAAGTGTCCAACTAAAATTTACTTACTCATGTTATTAATTTTTCATAGTTTCATATTTTGGTGCTAACAATTGTGTGTATTCTGCAAATAATCTGATGGTCATACAATCAAAGTGATCAAGTATGTGGAAAGCACACTTTTACTAACAGGACTGGGTCAAATGTGAACAAAATGGCCAACTCAACTTGGACAGCTTCAATTATAGAGGATGATGTAAGAGAGGATGGTTACAACTTGAAGCCTAGACAGATAAAGGATAGGATTTTGAACAAGCATGGAGTCTCACTGAAGTATTGGGTATGTTTGAAAGGACTAGATAAAGCACTTACCAAATCCTATGGGTCTTATGAAGAGGAATATAAGTGGTCTCCTGAAGTTATGAGGCAGATTCAGTTGAAGAATGAAGGGAGTATAACATCAGTTGCTACTGATTTGGATGAGGATTTTAGTTATTGTATTATGTCATTTGATGCTTATTTGAAGGGTTTTATAGATGGATGCATACTGTTTATTGGGCTTGATGGATGTCATCTAAAAGGCAAGTATGGTGGAGTGTTTCTCTCAGTTGTGGCTTTGGATGTAAACAATGGTATGCACCCCCTAGAAATATGTATTTGTGATTCTGAAAATAGGGAAAAATTGGACCTTATTTGTGAATGCAATTAAAGATAGGATACTTGCTCATAAGATGCCACTTACCTTTATATCAAATAGACAGAAATGACTAGTTCCAAATGTTAAAGAAATTTTCCCTACTAATAGGCATAGGTTTTTTTTAGGCATATGTTTGAAAACTTTAAATCTACAAACAAGGGAACTCACTTGAAAACACTAACTTTGAGGGCATCAAAAGCTTATAGAGGTATTGATCACAAGATATACATGGATCAAATGGAGAAAGATTCTAAGAGGGCTTATGATTGGTTTTCCGATGTAGAAACCCATACTTGGGCTAGGTCCACATTTGATTTATCTTCAAAGTGTGAGCATGTAGCAAACAATTTCTCTGAGAGTTTCAACATTTTCATATTGGATGTTAGATCAAAGCCCTTGCATAGAATTTTGGAAGGTTTTAATTTGAAAATGATGGGATTAATGTTTGAGAGGAAAATGAAATCTAAGGAATGGGAGAGTGATGGTCTGATTTTGGTGCCAAGAGATGATAGAATTATGAATAACAAATTAGAGAAGAGGAAGAGATACAGATTCTTTGGAGCAAGTGAGTATGTTTGGTGTGTGGTAAACAACTTAAGTTCTAGTAAATGGGATATGGACCTGCAATAGAAATCATGTAGTTATTGTGTTTGGGACATCATTGGTATTCCTTGTATACATGCAATTGCCACACACTTGCATATGGATCTCAACAAGTATTCTTTTAACTTATGCATTCACTTCCAACTTAAACATTTCATAAGTCTTATGCATTCACTCCCAATTTTATTCATTTTGCAGTTTGGTGGATGACTTACACAAGGTGACATATTACAAGAAGGCTTATGCAGGTGTAGTTAGGGCATGTGCTAGTCAAGAAAATTGGGTTGAGGTAATTTTCTATATCCTTCCTGATTTTATTCTTATTTGTGGGTTGTACTAAAACCAAAATATCCATTGTACAACTTGAAATGAATGTAAAGAAACAAAAGTTCAAGAGAAAGGCTGGTAGACCTAGGACTAAAAGGATTAGGTCTGACATTGAGGGCATACCTGAGACAACTAAGATTGGGAATAGAAAGTGTTCCCATTGCAGTTTCCTTATAGATAACATCAGAAGTTGCCCATCCAAAAATGCACCATCTACAAGTGGTATGAGAAGAGGTAGGGGAGTTGCACCACATGGTCCCTCATCACAATCTACTTCACAGTCTACTGAGAGGTAATGTTTGCTAACTTATGTTACATGTTGGGTTTTTTTAATATTACAAACTGTTAGTGTTTACTAACTTACATGATTTTAGGGGCATTGGAGCTGGAGGAAGAGGCAAAACTGCCACACAGACACAAGCAAGAGGCAGAGGCAAAGGATTTGTGCCTCCTCCTTATACTAGTGTGGGTGCAACTGCTGCAAATTTCCATAACAACACATATTTTAGAGCTGATGGAATGAGGGCAGCTAATAGACCAGCATCCCAGACCTTCAAGCCACCTACATGGAGGTTTTAGGTTCTTTTAGGTTCATGTGTGTTGGGTGTTTCTTTTTTATGTCAATGTCATATTTTGCACAGAGTACATACATACTCTGATTTAGATTAGTAATGTGCAATTTATTGTTATTTTTTGTACAGATGACATATATACTCTGACCTAGGTTAGTAATGTGCAATTTATTTCCATTTTTTTGTACATAGAATACTATTCTGATTCGGTTATTCGGCAGCACAGAGAAAACCTACTTCCATACTTTGTTATCTTATTTTTGAAGTTTTTGTTTCTTTACTTTGTTATTTGACAATTGATGCAAGAAAAGACTTTAACTTAACTGAGCTTCGTTCAAATATTGTTATTACATTGATTGTCTTTTCATTTTTCCTTGTTTTAACACCAGTGATCTTTGAAACTGATCACACAATTCACCTAGAGTAGTATTTGAATTGATGTCTTTTTTTTTGCCTTCAGGACATTCTTTAGCCCAATGAATACGACTACCACACTTAAAGCAACCCTTTGTTGAATGTTGTATGATGTGGACAACTTCACAGCTTCATCCAACCATTGGAATTCACCACAATTGAAGTCAAAACACCTTAAGAACCTCATTTGTGGATTTGCTTGAGTGATCCCTTCCCAAACCCTTTTAATTCCATTGCATTTTCTACACTTGGAGTACATGAATGGGAAGGATATTGCAGAATGTGTTGATTGCATACAGATTTGACAGGTAACTTCATCATCTTCATCATCACTGGTTCTCTGCAATTTAAAATTTTATTTGTGTTATCTCCTTACTGTAAATATAATAATTTATATTATCCCCCTTGGAGGAATTCAAAAATTACCTCACTTGACAGACTTGAAGATCCTCCACCCGTGCTCGATATGTTTTTCCTTCTCGTGTCGTGTTTCCTTTGTTATAAATCAGAAATCAGTGACAACTATATTGTTCTAGCTAATGATTTTGATTTTAGGGGATACATATAATGAAAAAGATGACCGTTCAACGATAGGTTTTTTACAGGTCCAGAGAACGTCACATCATCGCTTTTTTTGATAGTTTATATTAAAACACGTCATAAGGGTATTTCTATCTTCCGTGATTTTAAATATTTAATAATTACACATATTTGCATATCACGTATATATTTAACTAGGATGTGACGGTAGAACTAATAAAAAAGAAAATTCGCCTATTTAAAATTTGGAGTTTTATAAATTCTATAACAAAACCTCTAACCTCGGATATAAAAGTCAGGTCTACGTGAATGTGATGCTCCACCCTTGGTCTTTGCTCGGTTTGTACACGAGGTTGAACGACCACCGTTCGATCAACCGTTCATCTGCCTGTGACTAGACACTAGGAACTTCAGTCATCATGATATAAGCGTGATGGTATAATAGAAATTTATAATTTGATATGTTCCAAAATTCGTAGAGAATATACAGTAAAATAAGAAAAAGGAACAAATATGAAAAGGAAAAGAAGAATAATTCCAAAATGGGCCCAACGCTGATTCTATGGATGAGAAAAGAAAACAAAAGACAATACTGAGGGAAAGAGGTAGTTGTTAGGTGTTTGTGTTTCAACAACAACAACAACACCTTTATCAAAAGCTAAAGAGAGCCCAGGACCACTTCTTTCACCGTCAACACCGTCTTACTCCTCCGGGAAGCCATACGCCAAAGTCACTGTAGAAATAGTGTTTGGCCCTTTGTAAGACCAAAAAACAAAGTCATGGTAGAGCGGACTAACACGACCGATTGATTATTGTTCACAATTGTTTAAGGTTTTAATTAAAAACATTCTTACAAGAAATTAATATTTCGATCGAAAAAAAAATTCTGCTCAAATATTATAAAACTACTATATGGGTTATCTTTGTTAACTCATAGAAACATAATAGTTTTGGCTTCTGGTCTCATTGAATTGGTGAATTGGTAAATTAAAGTGAAATTTGGTAACCGGCGTGTGCAGTAGGTTCAGCAGCCTTGAGAAATTGGACGCCACCACGCCAGTAAAGAGAACAGTAGCCATCGGAGAGGTGTGGCCACAATGCAAAAGAGAATAAGGAGAGGACAAAAACGGTAGGGCCAGAAGATCTGGAATCAGTGCAAGCTCACCCTGAAATGACTTGTCTACCTCATCATCATCATCTAAAATTCCAAATAGAAAGAAATCTTTTTAAAGGACCCCACCACCGTCCATGTTCACAGTAGAAAACAAGTCAACATGAGTCAAACATCTCTCCACAGTTCTTTCTTTTAACAGTGTGTGTGTGACTGTCTACTTTCTCTCTCACGCGTGTGGACTGGAGACATGTGGGGTGTGAGAAGTCATAAAACAAGTGACTAACTATCCAGCCCATAATCAATGGGTGAGAGACATGTTATAACGTTAGAACTAGTTACCAGTATAAAGGTAAATTCCATTTGTTTTTGGTTGGGAGTAAGACTAGTCCAATATTCCTAATGAAATACTCGTTCCGTCCAGGGAAAAAAAAAGTGATACTTTTACTCCGTGAATTTATAATAAAATTATTACTTTTTTTTGAAACAAAAATACTTTTAAATTAATTTTAATATTTTAAAGAGTAAAACTAGAAGCCTAGAGTTAAACCGATAATAAATTCCTGCTGATTGCTTGAACATTTCTTCCTTTTCTTTTCAATTTCTAAGTTTATTTTGTGAGGACACATTACTAGCTTTGGAATAGAATTTAGAGTTTCCACGGGACTTGGTTAACTCTTGGAATCAGTGGCGCAACTAAAGGGGGTTAGACCTGGCTCTAGCTCCACAAAATTTATAAAGTTTCTAATTAATCTTTGATATTTTTTTATATTTCATATCTTCTAATTTTCAGAGTTTATTTCCCTTAATTTTTAAAATTCTTGAAATTTTTTGAATTTGTTCTACCCACTTCACATATTTCTTTTTTTTTATCCCCCAATGCTAGAACCTGCTTCTGCCACCCCTTGCCCGAGTAGAATTGAATTTGTAAAGATATTAACAAAATCACTGCCAACGCAAATGATAAATAAAAATGTAATTTATTTTATAATTATGCATAAATAGATTTTGGAGCTCATTATTGTCCCCACTTGTTTATATTTGGCTTGACCCCTTTTATATCATTTTAATATGCTTCGATCGTAATATAATTTTCAACTGCAGTTATAATATGGTTTTGGCATGCAGATTCAAGGTCTGAATCTGATATTGAGACAAAAGATTATTCAGGGTAGGGATCTGATATATGACTAACTGCTGATGGTTACCTTCTATGGTTTAGTTGTCCAAAGTTTGTCCACCAATCATTCATTTGTCTTCTACTCCGGTAGCAATTCGAACTGAAAAGGTGCTTATATCGGGCCATATCACGTGAGTTATTTTATTTTTTGTTGGTAGGTATAATAATTAGAGGATGTAAGACAGATCTCTATGTACAAAATCATGCAAAAACAATCGGGTTAAATTTTTAGGAACAAGTAAAATTTAACAAAAATTCATGAATAATTGCAAAAGCCATGACAATAGTTAACAACACTTCAACTTTTGTCTCATTTCAAAAACTAAGAGTTATTATGTAAGCAACACTTCAAGTAAATAAACAGTGTTTTAATTTGTTTGATTCCTTTTTTCTTTCATCTTGCACAAGTGTGTGGTTTAGTACAAATAATTTTGTCTCCTCAAAATACTAATGCCACACAAGAACAGACAAATACAAAAACAAAAACGATAGCATGAAAACAAATGAATAAAAGGGAAATGGACGTAAAACAATCCCAAGCGTCATTTCATCATCTGGGGAGCTATTCGATTACGAACTCTCTGTACGTGCCGATAGCTACGTACGACTTCATCCTTGACTATTGTGTACTATGTTCTTTTTTTTGTTTTTTTGAAGCAATTGTGTACTATGTTGCATATGTATGGGATGGAAAAAGTGCTCAGTACCTTAAATTGAATAGCTCGGCAAAATAATATGAAAATACTAGATCACATTGGCAAAGTTTGGGCTAGAGTCGCAGATTTGTTAGCACAAATGTGGAGCTTTGAAGGGTTCACACTTCACAGTGGTAGAATGAACTGCCTTTTTTATTCGTTCAGCCTGTGAGGGGAGAAAATCTATAGTACACGCAAAAAACATCTAAAAGAGGAGTATTATATGGGGCATAAAAGAAGAAGTGTGGAATCATCTTTCCACACATGATTGCAACAATCGAGGAAACTGATAAGGGAAGAGAAAAGAGGAAACACGTAAAGCAAGATATTGAACAAGCGATGGAGATCAAAGGGAGCATTGGAGAATACTAAATGCTAAGTCAGACTTATCAGACTAGGGGAAGACTAAGAGAGTAGGCATCATGTCAAAGAATGATACGATAGTTCGAACCAATATGGCTAGATGATCGGACCCTTGTCCGAGATTGGAGAATAGTTGTTACTCGATATCTGGGTCATCCGGGGTATGGGATTGGGCTATAAAAAAATCATTTTCTCTTATTCAAGTAGGATAGAATTATATAGAGAGAGAGAGTTTAGCAAGTTAAGAGAGAAATTCTTGTATGAAATGAACCATATTTGCAAGATCATTTGAGAGATAAAATTTGTTTTTATTTGTAAGCAAACCAAATTCAATCTTGTATTCAGCTCAACCAATATTACAATCCCGTGGATGTAGGTTTCATTAACAACCGAACCACGTAAAATCCTAAGTGTCATTTACATTTGCACTTTACTTATATGCTTTGTTTACATTAATCTTATATTGCATTCGTGTTTTAATATTTAGATCTACATATCTTGGGTAGTAGGATTTTGTGCTACTATAGTTTCCGCTAGAAACAGAGAATGATTAAAGAGACTCGTCTCACCTGACCTTCGGTCAAAGGTTTCAGTCACTAACTCTAAAGCTTCAGTCTTTCACCTTTAAATATTTAAGTTTTTGGTTTAACATATTAAAGTTTTCAAAAGGCTTCAGGATATTTATCTTAGGAATTTTTCACTTTGCATAAGTAGATCGGACAGTTCTTGAGAAAACAAGTTTTAAGAGGGTTCTAGATCGAAAATCAGTTTGAAGATCTTAAAGGGTTTATCATTTTTTCAAAAAAAAGAAAACTACTAAAAGCTCTTCTTGGATCAAGGAGAATATCATCGTATTTATTACAGGGTATTTAATACTCATCATCAGCAGTAAAAAATCATACTTAGGCATTTGTTTCTTCATTTTAGAGGTTTTCAGAGATTTCAGACCTTTAAAAATATTATTCTCAACTACCAAAATTTCATTTTTCCAAAAAAAAAAAACAACAGTTTTTGTTTGTCAAAGGTTTTCTTTTTGAAAAGTGAAAGACAGATCCGTACACATATAAGACAGTTGTGATATTGCCATAGTCAGGAATCTCATTAACTAACCAGTGGGACCCGTTTGTTAGGTTAACTATGATTTTGCAGGAGAAAGATATTTCAGTCACGACTACCAGCAAGGAGCTTGCCGACACGAAGGGAAATAACACCTCAAAAAGAGTCGTCCTAGCACGAGGAGTGGGCAGTCGAAGGAACACGTCAGCTCTCGAAGATGAAGTTATCAACCAGCAAATCAACGAGGTCGTACAAACTCTGAACATTGAAAATGGCAGAAATGGAGAGATACCCGAGGAAGAAACCCCTGAGAACAATGGGCTCGAGAACAACAGACTTGAAAATAGAGGCAGCGAGAACGAGGAGGAGCAAATAAAGGAGTTGGAAGAAGAGCGAGATGATAATGTAAAAGATACAAATGAAAAAAATAAAAGAAAAGAGAAGGCTGATGCATCCGACCAAGGAGGTATGGAAGCCACGCTCGCTGATGTCATGAAAAAGCTAGAAGTGCAAGACAAATTAGTAGAGGAAATGATGAGGAAGAATCTGGAACTGATCTGAGAGAACAACAAGTTAAAAGCTAAAATTGTGTACGACGTGGAAGCAACAAGCAGGAATCAAGAAGATAATTATCAAATTCGGGTCAGAGTTAACCAGAGGGTGAACGCAACTCTTCTTCCTATCCGAGGGATCGATATCGTGGAAAATGAAGAAGATGAACGATCTTGGGAATATGGTGAAAACATCCAAAGGCAAATAAGGGTATTGGGATTTTCCAAAATCATATCTGAAGCAAGGATATCACTACTGTCGTATGATTTTCTCTATAAGCCCATACCACAAAAGTATATGATGCCTACTTTCACCATCATATTCGACAGAAGCAAAGATGTTGTTCAACATGTGAGATCTTACCGATTATCACTTATAACATGGGAAAGCTACAATGTGGTCATGTGAAAGTATTTCCCCGCAAGATTAAGTGGAGAAGACCTGGCTTGGTATGATTACCTTCCAGAAGGATCAATTAAATGCTTTAAAGAGATTTCCCGGGCCTTTCTCGAAGCCTACATGCACAGTCATTGCACCTGACCAGGACTCGATAAACCTTTTGCTCTCAAAAGAAGACCCAGAGAGCCGTTAAAGTCTTTAGTCATCCGATGAAGGAAGTTGTGTCTTGAGATCGGAAAAGTTTCAGTGGAAATGTAAATTTTCGGTTTCTCAAACTCGTTAAACAAGACTGATCCAATTTTCATAGCAATGTTCGACACTCCGCCGAGCACGATGAATGAGTTACCAGTATTACAAGAACATCACATCGGATTGGAAGAAATTCAAGAAAGCTACCCGACTTCACCAGTACCAAGAGGCATTCACATTGTAGCACCATTTGAATCTTCAACATCAAAATTATATCATCAACAACCGAATCGACAAGATAACCAAGTTGCACCACCAAAAAGGAACAATGGGTACAAAAGATGGACTCCAGATATCAAGAGAGCCATATTCGAGAATCATACCTTCACAAAACTCAATGCCCATGAGTCAGGTGTTTACAGAGATTGTAAGAAGGGGTTACAAGGTCAATTATCCGTCAAACAGAGGCCTGAAACCATCGACAACTAATCATAGCAGCGAGTATTGTGACTACCATCAATATCGAGGTCATGCTACAGATAGGTGCATGAGCTTATAAATTGTGATACAAGATTCCATAGATGATGGTAAAATGCATGAGTTTGTGGAGGTACCCATCAAAGTCGGATACACAGGAGAACATCCAGCAGTGCACGAGGTCGTCATGGAGCCTGAAACTCAATCCCTGAAAAATCATATGACAAACGCCATCATATATTCATACGTTTCAGAATATGATTTTCAGAAGGACGTCATGGATCGGATTCATAAGCGAGATCGAGATGGAAGAGAAATCTACAGTGTCGCAATAGAGCCACCAATAGAAGACTGGATAAAGCAACCGATTTCCTTTTCGGTTCGGGATGCCCCACTCAATGGCAAAAGTCACAATGGTCCTCTTGTGATCACATTAAGAATGGATAAGTGGGAAGTCACAAAGACACTCTTAGTGGATATTCTGTTCTACGATACCTTCAATAAAATGGATTTTTCTGATGATGAACTTGTTCCATCAACATACAACATATATGGGTTCAATAGCTTCATCTCAAAACCAAAAGGAGAAATGACTATAAAGATTCTTGTTTGAAGTCTAGCTGTGACCACGATATTTTGTGTGGTGTATATGGTATCACCATACCAGGCCATTATGGGAGGAACATGGATACATGGAATCAAAGGAATTGCATCAACATATCATCAGCGAATTCGATTTCCGTCACCCGAAGGAATCTTGGAGATCTTGGGAGACTCGAAAGAGGCTCGAGACCAATGTGAAACAAAACCAGCAAAGAGAAAATGTTTTTCAGAGAAAGAAGAAAACAAAACAAGGAAGAAAGATTTTTAGAAAGAAAGGCAGGAATATTACACCAAGCGTGGAGAATTTGGAAAGGAAAGAGAGGAAAGATGTTCAGGAGAAAAGGGGAATGAGTTAGACATTACTGAAATTACATAGGAATTACCGAATATGACTCCGATAGGAGATCCAAAGCCGATATTTTCCATAGCAGAACCTACTCAAGAAATAAACATTGGAAGAGAGGCAGAACCGAAAATGATTCAAATTGGAACATTATTGGAGTTATAACAAAAAGGAGAACTAATATGTTTATTGAAAGAGTTTGTTGATGTTTTCGTATGGAAAATGGGAGATATGCGAGGAATAGATCTGAAAGTCGCTTGTCACTATCTCAAGATCGATCCAAAGGCAAAGACATTCAAACAAAGAATTCGGAGAGTAATATTAGCACGCCACGATGCAGTGGAGAAAGAATTAACAAAGATGAAATAAGCAGGAATAATCAGGAAACCAACGTATCCTCAATGGATATCAAACTCGGTGATTGTTCCAAAGAAAAAAAAAAGAGTTCGGATCTGCATCGACTTCAGCGACTTGAACAAAACCTGTCTGAAAGATAGTTTTCCTTTGCCGAGTCTAGATCAATTGGTGGATTCGACATCGGGTAATGAATTATTCTCGATCAACTGATGAAATATACCAAAAACCCAATAGAACTTTACAAGTATAGAACTTATGAGATGGCATAACTCTAACTTTAGAAAATAAAGGAGGATATGAGATTTGATAGTCTAAACCCTAATAAGCTTTTTTCCCAAATTGAAAAAAAAAATTACCTTAATAAATTGGTCGGCTTGATTTGGGATTTCAGATCTCTGAAATAAACAAATCATTCTGCTTTAATCTCGGAGAGATTACTGATTTGAGACTTCATAAGTTTTGTGAAATCAAAGTAGAGAGGGAGATAGATAAAAGAGAAGAGAATGAAAACAAGATAGAGAATGAGATAATTCTGTTCGATATAGTCTAAACCCGAGTCAGTTTTTAATTAAGCTGACTGTCAATTATCTGAATGGGCTGAAACCGAGTCAGCTTAAGTGTGGGCAGCCAAACTCACGAGTAGCATATATGAAACTCTAATCTGTTGCGACTCGCAACTATCTTAAACTGTTGTGAATTTTATAACGAAGACGAGCTATTGCGAATTTTTTCCAACTGAGCAACAAAAAATTTGTTACAGGGGAAAAGTTGTTACAAAATCTAGTTAGTAATCAAGGAAAATGATGTAATAGAGAAGAATAAGAAATTTTTTCCCAAAACTAAAAGAAAATACGATGAAAATGTAAAACTCAAGGACACAAGTCCCTATTCCTAGCGCCAAACTGTTACTACTAATTTTCGTCTACGTGGAGTGTAAATATGATGATTACTTCGAAATACTATATGAAATAGTAAAACTTAATGCGCTTGAGTAAGCTGAATAAGGTGTGTTACTCAGATAATATGAATGAGTAAGTACAACAGAAAACATAAGCAAGCATAAAGTAAAACATAGAAAGTAATCAAATCACACATTTAACACAATGGATTTTACGTGGCTCGGTTGTGAATACGTCCACGGATAATGAGTTTGAAGATTTTATTAAGTATTTGAGTATGGATTACAGATGAGAGTAGAAAGACTACAATTATAATGAAATGACTAAGCTTAATACTTCCTTCTCTCCCATGGCTCTAAAAATTGTTCCCCCTTTCTCTTGAGAAGAAGTGAGGTATTTATAAACTTGTCTCTACCAGTCATTCCTCGCAACGCAGCTAACTGATGAGTCCCTTTCAAGTGCTTGATGCGATCCCACTAAGGATCTCGATCCGCTGAGAAGCCTCCACCTGTCTCTGCATCTCTAAACTAGCATTTAATGCTGAGTGGAATCCAGCCACGCGCCTGATATACCTGACTCGAGCTACGTCTAGGTGACGTCAGCAGATCGTTTGCGGATCTTCCACGTCTCCTCCTCGAGATGTGGTAAAGTGAACCCAAATAAGGATTCAATACATCTCTTTTGATGTTATGCTTCTTGTTTGCATCATAACCCATGGCTCCAGTTGGCGCCACATGTTCATCAGAATATTTGTATTCACAGGATTCTTCTCACTCTTTGGGCCTACATTGATCCATAATAGATCTAGTCCTAATTTAGAAAAAAAAAATAACATTAAGATAGGGTGAATAGCGGGTAAAATCCATAGATTCGGTGCCATCCACATCCGGTCCATCTAAATGACGGGTGCTAAATTTTCATCCACGTATGATTCATCACTGCCGGATCTAACATCCGTAGATTGATGGGTGGATGGATTGGATGCGGATGGATCCTTGAATTTGTATTAAAAATTTTATCTAAGCATGATGAAAACAAAACTAATAAAACATTATTTAAATAATGATTTATAACATCTTAAATCATCCTTAAATAAATATTCTTACATGTTGAACTAATTCCTCTCCCTGTCTCTCTACTAACAACGTATAAAACTAAAATTTCCATAGATGAATAATACGAAGTAGATGTATAAATTACTAAATTTACCTTCAAACATTGTATAATTCTAAAATACCTTTAACCTCATGACTGCAGGTGTCCAATAAATTTCTAGACATACACCCGCACCCAATCTAACATTTAATGGATTTTTAAAAATGGACCCATGTTCAATACACCCATAAACGGGTTGGGTGTCCACCCGTTCAATTAGGGGTGGATTGGGTCGGATTGGCGGTTTGGACCACCCACGCTCACCCCTATATTAGTGGAGTCACCCAAAACCATTTGAAACCTTTCTCCACAAAGCCAAGAGTATAAGTATACAGTGGCGGAGCCAAGGATTGACTAACTTTGGCTCTAGTCCTCCTAAAATCATAAAAACCATTTAAAAACCCTTGTTTTTATCCTAAAAGTTATAGATAGTCCACCTAATATTTTATATTTAATCCACTAAAGTCTATTAAAGTCCATAGAATTTTTTTAAACCCCCTAAACTTTAATTTCTGGATCCGCCACTTTAAGAGTATAAGAGCAGGTCTTAAAGCAAATTTTAAGTTATAATAACATGAAGAAAATATGAAAGACCAAGTTTAATGGTTATAAATTGGATTGCAAATAAATAATACTACCTTCGTTTCTGAAAAAAAATTACTATCACTTTTTTAATTTGATCTATTTCTAGACTAAAATAAAAAAGTGATAGTAACTATTTTTCAAAAACGGAAAGAGTATTAAGCTATCTTACCAGGAATCATAGAAGGTATAGTTTGAAATCCGATCTAAAGCTCAATACGACTGTTTTGAAATGTTCAGTAACTTGAACTCTTTTACTGACCGTTCGATCTTAAAACCCTCCGTTATTAAACTTGCTCTTCCATGGTCCATTATAAATGTGGCATTGAACTTAGAACTCGGAAGACCTCCTCCATACGGCTTTGCTCCAAGAGGATCTTCATTTGGTATTAGCTAGGTGTGTCAAGTGGATGTAGATAGCTTAGATAATACACATCTAATATTATGTGGGCCTATAAACTTTGTGAAACATGTGGAAGTTTCATACGTGGGAACAATTATAAAAAACTGATGATCCAGAGTAGTAAGATACTAGTATTGATTCTCAATGTGCTTTTCTTGAGCAAGCATACTTTTCTTAAAGATTTCGTGCATGGTTAAAAAAAGACAGAGTACTGCTTCCTTTTCTTTTCATTATCACAATCATAGTTAACAAAAAAGAAGAAAAATAGAATGATTAACATGGGGGTTAGTTATGTAAATTACTTGTTTGTAAATCTATAGGGCGATTTTAACAAAATGTAAATCATTTGGAAAGTTCTTTAGAAGATTGTTGTATATGACTAGCAGTTGACTCATTTGACCATTATGGGAAGACTACATGACTAGCAATTGACTTATTTGGCCGTTAACTTACATGCTTTTTTTAAAGCAAGAAATTATATGATTTAGAATTGAGGATGCACAATATATATAGGTCAGGAATTATCTTTAAGATAGATAATTTAACTTTTTATAACAATAATCTACAAGATAAATAAGATATTATTTTAAAAGTTATACTAAATTTGTAACTATGCGAGCAGTCAGTCATTATAGATCATTGATAAGCTTTAGTTTTTATCTCAACTTTGATTAAAATCTCAAACCTTATGATAATCATTAATTTAATTATTTCATATTTTTAACTTATTAATCATATGGAATTTGATTATCTCCTGTAGTCGTCTTAATTTTTATTTTTTTGCTTTTTTCAAAACACAAACTTGAATTTAAACATCAATCAATTCTTAACTTTGGTGAAGTTCGTTAAAAGTTAAAAAAAATTGTCTATAGTTACTTGTCCTTCATAAAAGTATAAAGATCACTTCAAATCAAATTTGAAAAAGAAAAGGTCCTTTAATATTTATAAGCCCCTGTCAATGAAAACTAATCCAAAAGAAAATATAAATATATAAAACCAAACCTAAAAAAGAGTAAAGTAAAATAAACCAGATTTAGGGCAGGTGAACTTTTATTTGATAAACAGAATTTTAGAGACATGAAAAGCAGCTAGGTCCTTTATTAATCTGTTTTTAAGTCTTTATAAATTGTTTCATCAATTAATTTGGATCTTATTTAAGACACATTTATAACATTAATGCGTTTGCAAACAAACTGCATTGATGGGGTTCCTTGTACTATTTTTTTCCTCCTTGTAAGAGATTAGGAGTTCAATTCCTACTAGTGAAAATATTATGGAATTTCTCACAACCCTTATTTTGTGCATATTTTTTTTTAAAAAATAATTTTGGAGCTAAGTAAGATAATACAAAATTTTTAACACACGCAGTGATAAGATTATTTGTTAACTAATCAATCAAATGAACATATCAAACTAACGATCTATAAAGGAGAGTACGTGATAATAGATTTATATCTCTCTGTTGATAGAGTTAAGCATGCAACATGCAATATACAACTCTGCTAATGGAAAGTACCAGTTTACTGGAAAGGTTAATAAAATTCATATAAGATAAACTGGAAAATATATTTTATATGGATTTTTATACATTTATTATCCTAGTAATTATAAAAAGGTTAATAAAATATCATATAAAACAAACTAAAAAATATTTTTTATATAAATTTTTGTACCCTTACTACCCTCGCGATTACTAAGGCACTCTATGAGGCCTACCTAGCGATTACTGAGGCACTCTATGAGGCCTGGACACCTTGATCTGTCCATGAAAGCAAAAAAGAAAAAAAAAATAAAATAATACATACCAAGAGTCCAAGACCTCAAGCCAATATACAAAATTGGTCATGGAAAAAAAAATATGATAACAAAAGAGAAGGTTTTCTACAGAAGATTCAAAATGAGAGACAAAGAGCTATTCTAAACAGACTGCTCAACTAACTATTTGTTTTCATTCGAACAGAAAACAGAAGGTATTATTTGTTGTGTAGCGTCTAGTATTCAAACAGATAAACGGTTAATAGAGAAAAGTAATTAGTTTGCTTCGTCCAAACACCCAAAAAATCTAACGAATTTTATCCGAATGGATATCCAATGGATAAAGGGGAATGACTCTAGCATTGGGATAGAGAATGGGCAGAGTGATTTTTCGGTAGATTTATTCGGTCAGTGTCATTTTTAGTTTGGGTTTTAAATAATTTCCACTATTTTGTTCTTTCTTGGAAGTATGTTTTCCACTGCTAAGAGGGAATGTCACTTTGATGAGGGGCTCTCTTGATTATTTGTTTTGCGGTAGTTTTAATTTGAGTGATCCATAACAATGTTACTGTAACGGTAGGAGGTTACTAAATTTCATGGAAATTATAATTACTAGGAAAAAACCAAACTTTAATTATATGAAATTTTATAATCCCCATAAAAGTAACCCCTTAAAGCACTTCTAACAAGGGTTATGAAATAAAAACACTTATTTAAATTGAAGGAGTTTATCAAATTTGATCAAATTTAGTATCACTATAGGTAGAGGAAAGATCCCCTTTCCCCTCAACTCCTCAAATACTCGTGCAATCGAAGGAGTGGGCGACAGTCTACTCTAGACGGGTAATGTTCAACCGTCCAAGGGGAAATAAGTGATTTTCCCCCATCTGGTTATCTTTTATAATATTACTCCCAAAACACGGGTCCCATCTAGGTATCCCAAATACCAAAAAAAAAAACCAAAAAAAATTTACTCTTCTAGATGGTCAAGCGCAGCGGTAGAAAGGAAAAATATGATCAAGCGCAAAAAAGATCCACGCTTGACCTTGGACGCAGGTGTAGAACACGTATGTCGTTTGGGCGGACGTTCGATGAACGCTTTGTTTGGGCGGTTGTGAAATGGACGCATGATGAGAAACGTTAGGTTAATCGTTCGATTTATATCAGATGTACGTTAGAAGATCGTCCAGCTGAGAGGAACGCGTATTGCTAACGTATGGTGGAACGGACGTTAAATCATATGCCCAATAACAGGCGTATTTTGAGTATACGCTTATGTGAGAGGCGCACGTACCTGCTCGCGCGTGTGCATCAGGCGTATTTTTTATATACGCTTATGGGGATTCTGATCATTCTGATCTTGAAGCTTCAGTTCGTGAAGCTGAAAGTAGCAGAATTGTAGATACATAGAAACGACCACATAAACACAGGAGAAAACCCGCAAATGTTTTTGGAGAATGTTTCGAAAAATGGATAAAGCTTCGCTTTTAGGAGATGCAATTGCTTATATTAACGAGCTTCGCACAAAGCTTCAAAATAATGAATCAGATAAAGAAGGTTTGGTTTCACAAGTTGATTCATTGAAGAAGGAATTATCTTATAAAGAATTTAGAAGTTCTTTCATGTATTATGGGATTCTGAAATAGACGTTTTTGGCGGAATTCCTATAAGCAACATCTTGTTTAATTGGAATGCGGTGGTAGCATAAGTTGTATTCTTATCTTTCGGTTTTGGTGACGGTCTGTAAATATTCAAACCTTTTTTTTTTAAATAAATTGAACCTTTTTGTCAAAAAAAAGAAAAAAAAAAGTTCTTTCATGTCAGCAACTCCACGTGATCCAGATCTCTTGTTTTTAAATCACATTGGGAATAAATACCCTGATGTGGATATTAATGTCAAAATTTTGGGTTGGGAAGCAATGATAAAAATTCAGTATAATAATAAAAAAGAACCATCCAGCTGATTTAACTAGAGCCCCCACACACGTGGACGTTTGACCAACTTCCCACACAAGCGTACATATGAACGACGCCTCTTGTTAGGCGTACAAATGGCATACGTCTAATCGTCCAGACTGAAATTCTAACGCCCAGCACAGACGTATATTTTATGTGTGATACACCATCAGATTGAAATTCTAACGCCCAGCACAGACGTATATTTTATGTGCGATACACCATCAGACAGCTCACCGAATACGCATGTTATGAGATGTCCACTAAACTACGCCTACTATTAAACGTTGGCTACACTTGGTTTGCTCCGGATTTTGGATTATTTTTGGTATGAAACCCTAGTAAGCCGGACCAAATATAGTTATGTTGTATCCCACTATTGACTCAACGAATATATATGAGTTTAGTCCATCATTTACTCACGTGGCCGGAGGTATATAAAAGAAACTTTAAAAGTGTTTATAAATAAAAACAATGCCGAATAAATGATTTCCAACCTAAAAAAACTCTTTTGATAGAAATATCCTTGAAAATATCTAAATTAGGACAACATAACACAGTAGTATTCGTGATACAAATTAATTCTCTCCTAGTCTTCACTTCCCCCGAAAGTCATTTAGTTCTTCTCCTTCCAAATAATCCAACATAGCGTAAAAGGTAAAATTCTTCACAGTTCACTATTCTTCCCCTCAATTTATTTTAACGCCAGCCAAGAAATTTTACTGCAGAATACAAGTAAAAATCCATTTTATTTTGAAGACTCATTACAAAATAATTCCAAATAGACCGGATAAAAGGACAATGGAAAAACAAATGCTTGACTTTTTCTTCATTTTACCTACAAAAATTGCAGTTGATATTTTGGATGTTAACACCTCTAGCCTGAAGCATTACCAAATTAGGAATATAATTCAAACTTGCTTCCTATGACATATATCCTACTTTTGGTGGAATATTTTTAGACCAAAACAGTGACGATATAAATTACTAGAAGAATTATCTGCCAACAAGTCACCATAACACCAACTCACCTTGAAGTTACTTTATGCCAATTTTTCCATTGACATTAACAACCAATGATTTAATGATAATACAATAAACATAAGATTTTGACTAATGAATTGATACATAAAATCCTCTTTAAGAACAATGATTTGATCAACATTTCAACAATCCATTCATTTACAGATCATAAATCTGATCAAAATTACAGTTACAAATCCTTTATCTTTAATAGGACAAGAAAATGAATCATGAAGGTCCTATCTTTTCGATCTAATCATCCACAGTGTATACATACCTCATAATCTTTCTCCTTCTGCTTTGATAAATCTTCCTTTGCCTTTTTTCTCCTTTGATTTTCCGACCCCCTCTCCGTTGAATGCTCTCTTCTATTTATAGATTTATTAGTGGGTCCCTCTTGTCCCGATACCCTCTATCGTTCTTCTTATTATATTAGGATCGGGATGTTTATAAGATTGACAGGTCATGCCTTTTGCTTTTTGGTCCGTTACCTTGTATGGTTTACACGTGTTCTTCGTTCCTTGAGAATCAGCTTTGTCCCGATCATACGTGTCATTCGTATGATAAAAGTAATTATCGCCTTACTTTCCCACTCCATGTTCATCATTATTCTTACTTTCCCGCTCCATGCTCATCATTACTCCTACTTTCCCGTTCGATACGCATTTAATGCTATCTGTTTCGATCAGTGTGATGTTACTTTCCCGATCTTAGGTGTCGATCATGCAGAGATTTGCTCAGTCTTTCACATCTGTCTCGTTTCGATCCTTCGATACAGCTTTGATTGTGTGCTTCTCATTCTTCTTAGTTTCATCGTTTCCTTCTTTAATCGCATTACACGTGTCGCTCTTCTTTTATTTCCCGACATTACTGTCGTTATCTGTACTAATATACTTAACATGGTTAGGCACACCAAATGTTGATGGATAGTTGCCGAGTAAAAAAAGCAGCTGGTCTTTCTCGAGCAATTCAGATGTTAACAAACCTCGCCATAACAGATTCCGATTACCAGTTAATTATAAAATCCTTAACATGACACCATTTCTCTTTAGTCTTTTTAAACCATCTTGGAAACTTTACATATAAAATCTTATTTTAGAAC
This sequence comes from Papaver californicum, assembly GCA_023531435.1. Lineage (NCBI taxonomy): Eukaryota > Viridiplantae > Streptophyta > Magnoliopsida > Ranunculales > Papaveraceae > Papaver > Papaver californicum. The sequence continues at coordinate 9,043,810 of JAJJMC010015296.1, read as the reverse complement.
CATTTATCTTCCCGAAAAGGGATGTCATTCCCTGTATTAACCGTACACTTACTACGCTGCTGAAACGCCGATAATCGTCTTCAAAATTTCTTTCGACATTCTCCTACTTTGTGTTATATTTGGTCTCCTTCGGTAATAATTTTAAAGAATCTGCCCCGATTTTCTCTCTCACAATTTAAAAATTTTAAGCTAATTTTAGTTGGATCGTGTTGAAGTTGATCTTAATCGGGAAATAATCATTATTTTATTTAATAATATCATCATTATCCATATTTATGTTTCAAAAAAAACAAAATTCTTCATATTTGTTTTATTTTTCATCTACTTTTTATTAATAAATCTTTGTGAGCTGCACACTCACACGTATTCATAAAATTCTAATATAAAGACATATTCTTCCTAACTTAACGTTAACTATTTAATTTTTCATTTTATATGATTTTGCTGTTTATCTATTCATTAAAATTTTCTTTTACATAACATTTTTATTATAGAATTTTGTTTTGTTTTAATTGGTTTATTTAAAACAATTATTTAATAATAATCCTTTTAATCTGAATATTTTTCTATTTACATTAAGAAGATATAAAATAAAAAAAGTAAATAGTTAAAAGGTTGGTTAAAATCCTGTGAAACCAAATCATTGAAAAAATTGTTTATTTATTTATTGATATTATTATATCATATTTAGTATTTTTTTTATAGCTCCATAGATAAGATATGTAATAGATTTTAGAGAGATTTGGAATAGAAAGAAAAATTCTCATTAGTAGAATCAAGAATTGTAGAATGCCTTTAAAAGAAACCCTTAATTGGAGAATACTCTCATAAATTGGGGATACTAAAAAACGAAAACATTATGAAGTAATTTGAAAAACTCTTTATCCAAATAATTTTAATAGTGGCTAAATTATCCTTGAAAACCCCTTTAAAAGTCGGCATTGCAATACCAACTGTCGGCATAGCAGACATTTTCTTACAATGCCGACTGCTTCACAAGTTGCATTTTAACGAATACGTCGACTCACGAGTCGGCATTGCGAGTACTGACCACGATAATACCGACAAAAACCAATTTTAATATAGAGATAAGATTCAATATTGTCCAGCACTGTCGGCATTACACTCATAACCAAAGCAATATCGACTGTAGAAGTCGACATTGCATTCATATTTCAAGCAATACCAACTTCTGCAGTCGGTATTGCATTCAACAATCGAATAATGCCTGTTTATCCATGTGATTTATAACAAAGACCCCAAAGGTTCTGATTGTCCGGTTAGAGACACATGTCTTAATCTCCATGGTTATTATAATGTATGGCCATGATGAAAAACGGGTGGACATAAGAAGATACCTCTCGAGTCTAACCCTTTTCTAATTCTTCTCCATGAAAATCACAGTTAGATTTAGGGTTTTTAGTGGATTTGGAGTTTCGAGTGATTTGTGATCAATAAGTTGTTTATCATAGGGTTTCCTTATATCAACAAGTGTTTCAAGCTGTGCATGATTCAATTTGGGGATAATTAGTATTCGAAGACGAAATAGAGAGAAGAAGAAGACCAAACTCAGTAAAGAGGATGTAGCTTTCATTAATGGGTTCTTTGATTTTATATGGTACGACTGAAATTAGTTTTTAATTTTTATTGTTCTTATCATGGGTATCACTTATTTTATTTATATACCCTGTGTTTGATCAAATTCTTGAATGAGTTACTTTGAAAATGTTAAAAAGATTATTGTAGGTAAGTTGTTTGGTATAATGCTTCTCCGAGGATGTATACAAGTACATACTTTTCTCTTACAGTTTTCTGGAAGAAATGAAAGGCAGTAGAAAAATGGTGTCTGCCAATCATGAATCATCCAATTTTTTTTTATCATGGAATGGGCATGTTTCACTTCATTATACATGTATGAAATGGATAGCTTTAGAAAGAAAAAAAGTTCGTGATCGGTGATTCACTTAATCACTCTTGTGATTGGTTGCAAGTTTAGTTAATTTCAAATTGACTATGAGTTGATTTTGTTCTGAATCGTCGAATAACAGTCGAATTGGTTTTTCATCCACAGTGTATCTTATAAGTTTCTTCCATATTTCCTTGTAGTAACCAGTTCAAGGAAGTTCTCTGCTACTTCAAGGCAAGCCATGGTATGCATGGTTATGTTTAAAGGTTCAAGAGTGAATTTGGAGGAGAAGAAACTAAAGGAAGTGATACGTATTTGAGAATTTGTAAGAGAGCTTTTGGTTTTTAGGTTAGCTTTGTTCCGAGAAACAAGAATGGTTGCCGCCATGGGTTTTGTTGATGAATTGGGTTATGAATTAATAGAGTTTGGGTCTGTTTTGCGCCTGAAAAACAGTAAAGCTTAGGTGTTGTTGTCGTGGGATCTTAAGTTGATGAATGGTAAGATGTAGAAGTTTTTAGAGATCTGATAATATTAGAATTAATGGGTTCGAGTTGTAATCGAATATGGAATAATAAATTTAAAGCTATAAAAGGTTTGAAGTATGCAGTGAAGTAACACCTCTCACCTGCTCGTAAAAAGACCACAGAGAAAGCCTCTCTCAAAAATTCTCTTTGTACATCAGTTATTGAATAGTAATGGGTCGCATGCTACTTATAAAATCATGCGCTAACGGTATTTTAACGTCGTTCAGTATTTAATTTTTATTAATAATTTTAATTTAAAAATTAACAGCTAGTAAGGTCAATGGTTTGACTTGACAGTCAATGACGGGTCTAGGTACCATCCATTAATTTTCTAAATGTTGGGTACTAAATTTAGATACCGGTCATTTATCAGGTATCGGTTAAACAGTCAAAAATAAATACTAAAGTTGCACAAAAAAATATACAAAATACACACTCAAAAATGTTAAAGGGTGGACACGTTCACAAAAGCTAATAGATGTTATTCAGTACCCCTAGAAAGAATAATAATATCACTTTTATTTTATAGAGACAGAGGTAATAATATATATGGTTTTAAATCTTCTTCGTACTAGAAATAGGAATAATGAGGTATATGATTTTAAACCAAATCATATTATACATGGCACTGACGGATTTATAAGAGGGCTAATTGGAGCTAAAGTCGAGGTCAAGCCCTCAGTATTCTTTTTTGCCTTTAATATTTCAGTCCAAGTTAAATTTAGTTTTTAAACCCACCTGGGTCAGTGCTTGCTACTTGGACAAATAAAACAGTAACCGCTATTACGGGAGTTGGAACCTGACCTTACGGGAGTAGCGGTAGCCAAACGAGAGATAGATCAGACACACAGAACAGCCGATAATCTAAACAATATTATAAATGGAAATGTATAATTGGTTACATTCTAAGAATCATGTACAGACTACAGAGTATTATAAACATTAATTAATAACTGCATCTATAAAATATAAATGCATAAAAAGGTGTGTATGAGAAGGAAAAGACACGGCCCCTCCGACAAAGATTTGGAAGTACGGACAGTCTCTTCCATCCATCCATCCCTAACTCCCAAAAAATGAATGAAAATAGGTGGCAGAGAGTATACTTATGACACTCAAAGGCCATTCAGATTTTAGGTTTTGTTTGGTAGTTGGTGTTCCAAAGGAAGGGAATGTAATTGTATTATTATATGATATTTTGTATCATTATTATTATGGACATAAGCAATTATTTAATCTCGCAGAATATTTTTAGTTTGATTATTTATAAATTATATACACAGTATTTCTTGGGAGGAAATATTATTCGATTTGGACAGTCTAAAATTCTGTTCTGTTAACCTTTTTTGAGTTTCAATTCCAAATGATCCTACATTTTTTTTTGTGTGTTAAATTCTTTGTGTAGCTGGGTATCCGTTATTAAAATTTTCAATTTGCAAAGTATTGTTTTCGTAACAACAGTGTTAACACTTCAATACATCTGATAAAATTCTACACCAATTTATCTGTGGGCGGAATGAGGATTGAGACTTAAAAGTAGAGGGGAACCAAAAATCAAACTTCACCGTAATAAAACTAACAATGAGTGAAATGATAATTTTAAATCGATATAAATTAATCTAATCGATTAAAAATCTGATTCTTATACTTAAAGCCAGCAGATTAAGTCTCTGCTTTAAAATTTGGGGATCTCTTAAAAAAAATACTCTCACGTTTTTTAGAACAAATATACAAAAGTAAAAAAATTATAAGTTTAGAAGATTCATGAAAATATGCATTAATACATTTTATAGATAAAATATAGAGAGTTATACACCCTAATTCCCATACCTGACCCCGACCTTATTGACCCAAAAAATTTCTTACCGGTTACAATTAACTATGTTAATCTAGGTGGAATATGTTAAAGACTTAAAGGTAATGCTACTTCCCTCGTCAAATGATTCGCATGTGGAGTGTAGCACTCATATAGGTGATTTCTGCACCCTTCATCAGATATTGATGGCTGCACGCCTTGGCCCTCTGCAACCATCTCTCACGCTAAGGAAATGGTCACTATTAGATGTAGAGGAGGGTCTATTCAAGTTATTTCAGCTGTATATATATGTCTTTCTTATATGCCCATAATATACCTTCTGTACTCATCATATCTTTTTCTGGACCCCCTAATGATTGTGAGCCATATAAACGTAACCGAAAGGTGAAAACAACTAACAAAATTTTATACGTATAGAGTGCAAATTAACAGAGATTGTAATTCTTGTTATAGGTTATACCTTCAACTTTTAGTAAACCTACCTACCAGTAAAAACATGTTTTCTTCATCACACATGGCTAGCATCTATTGGGCTCATGGTCCATTCAATTCAATCATCCCTTCCCAAATTTAGATTGTTCCAAAGCCTTGCCGTAGATAAGGCTCCCTCTTTACAGGGGTCTTGACTTCTTTGAATTTGAGCCACCCACCATTTGTTGTTTTCTCTATTAATTTGAATCTTTGTTTTGCACTTGTCTCGTTATCAGTAATGAAGCTATACTTATAAATGAACATATTGAAGCTCAATGAGATCAGCAAATCATACGATATGTATAACACCAACCAAACATTTAGTCACAAATAATTTGGAGTAGGCTAAAAATAAAACTCATATAAAAATTACTAAAATCAAAAACATAAAAAATAAAAAATAAAATAAAATAAATAAATAAATACAATAATATTAATATAAAAATTACTAAAAATAATTCAGATACTAATTATATTAATAAATCCATCAAAATCTTAAGTTCTAAGTCTTTGATCCTAGGCCGTTAAACCGAGTCCCAGCCTCTAAACACCTAAATAAATCTAAATCATAAAATATATATGCCCCTGAATATTCAAGTACTGATACGAAAACTAGTACACTTACATACAATAACAAATTAGACTGGTGATGTATGCACATGCGTTGATCGATTTTCCGTTCCTCTAGACCTTTAAAGACAAGGAGAAGGGGTGGTATATATCACTTTTTCTCGATAATAAACCTGTTGATGGTGATTTCACCTGCATATATATGTACCGCTCGTTACCTGCGTCTACCTTATGAGTACTTCTTTCACCAAGTTAGTATACATACTTCTACTAATGGAACTCGAGATGTAATGGACTCATTACCCTTAAAAGGTAAAAATTTAGTTCAATACACATAAAGTTGGTCATGACTTTTTTTTTTCCTTGCGAAAAATTTTACATTATAAGACGCAGATTCGCAAGTGATATGCGTACAAAAATGCAGATCATAATCCAATTTATTAATAATTCTTATTAATTGTACAGAACTTGGAAAACAAACTTAATTTCCATTGAATAGACATTACGTACATGACAATATACAGAAAGAAGTTACATTAAGACACAGATTCACCGAGACATGTTGAAAAATTGGATTAAAGTTGAGGATGAAAAAACACCCACGGAATAGTGTAACACTGACTTCAAGAATCTTTTGATTTTTTATATTATAATTTGACCCTTCCAAATATTTATGAGTGTAATACGTCAACGAATTATGCTATCAGGATTCCATGAAGCCCTAACACCATAATTAAATTCAAGGGTTGTACTTCTTTGATCCGATCAAGAATAAAATGTTTCGAAGTTTCTGGTGATGCTATTAGAAGAGAAAGAAAAGAATACACATTTTTGATGTTTTTGAATGATAATCAATTTATCACTACGTATATGACATTTGTATTTTTCGAGATACATGTTCATCGCCAACAGATACCTCCAGCAGACACCAACAGTGGCTATTGGGGAAACGACACATCTCTTAAATTCAAATAAAAACCGAATTAGATCAATCATAGTCTGGAGGAGGGATGACATTCCCCGGGACCTCCGTCGTAGCGGTAAACAAAATGCATCGCTTTTAACAATATCCAACAAAATATGCATATACGAATATAGGAGACGCAGATCACCATCCAATTTCTTAATCGTACAGAAGATGAAAAACTAGATTAGTTTCCATTGAATAGACATACACATGAATATATACAAAATCCAAAACACAAATCCCTTAATACAGCTATTTTTTGCATCATACAAATCAGTACTAGCTACTAGTTAATAGTTTAAGTTAGTCAGATTGTGTCTATTTGAATTGAATTATTGAACTCAAAGTTAGAAATAAAACAAAGTACTAGATGTTAAAGATATCTGTATCACAAATAATAAAAATGTAAGAAAAAACTTAAACCTAACCCTAATTAAAACACACATAACCCAAATTAACTCAAATTAAACACATAAAGCAACAACAACTTTTGTTAAATTTGTCCTGAAAATACTGCCACCACCTTTTCTGCTCCACTTTGTGATAAAGCATCAAAAGCAGAAATAAGAAAGTAAAGTAAGAAAAGAAAATAGAAATAAAAGAAAGTAAAAACATAAAAAAGGGAATGAGTAAAGAAAGAGAGAAGAGATTGATAGAGATAACAAAAGAGAGAAGAAGCTAAGCTAGAAACAATAAGCTTCTTATCATTCTATGTGTATTGAGAACTCATTGTAGTTAGAACAAGAGAAAAAGTTGAAGAAGAAACTAGCTAGGGTTTGGGTTTCTCCATATGATACAACAAATAAGCAAGTAGTGAAGCTATTATTAGAACTGGTGGTACTATTCTTTGAGAGTGGTTTGATCAGGATTGAAGGAAGGGAGGAATGAATAGAGGGTTTTTAGAGAGTTTGCCAGTGCAACAAATGATGATGGGTGCAGGAAATCCAAATTGGTGGAATATTAACAATACAGTGAAACCACCACCACTACTCCATCCTCAACTACAACCAAATCCTTCAACAACAACATCTCTTTTGCCACAATACCCACCTTCATCAATTCCTTTGAACTTCTTAGAAAATGATCATAATCATCAAGAACTTCCCGAGTCTTGGTGTCAACTACTCATGTAAATCTCTCTCTCGGGTTTTCCTTATGAAGTGGTTCTTGGAATTTAGATCTGTCAGTATGTACTTAGAATTTGGCAAACCACTGCCGAATAAGGAGTGTTATATGCGAAAAGTCATGCATGATCTGTTCTCTCACGTTAGCTAAAATTTGTTTATGCAATTACATGTTTTTCTTTATGCATGTTTGATCTCTCTCTGACTGACTCTGTCATATTCTTGTTTGGTTTTTAGGGGTGGATCACCAATTGTAGAAGAAGGAGATGAAAGATCAGGTTTGAGTAATCAATATAATCAACAAGTTAAGAAGTTAGAGAACTGGGAAGAACAAATTTTGTATCCATCTGAAGCAAATGATAATAATAACAATTCTATAGTTGATCATGTGAAACAAGAGGTATCATCTGAAAGCGCGGCTTATGTTTACGATCTTGTTAGTAACGGAGAATTTCATCAGACATCAAATGGAAGAGCAGTACCTAATTGGTCTCCTCATCATCAAGTTATGCCAGTTTCATCTCCAAGTTCTTGTGTTACTAGTTTCAGTAGTAATAGTATGTTGGATTTCTCTACTACAAAGTCTGATAATACTCATGGTACCAAACATCATCCACAACCTGATCATTCGTCTGAGGTACGCAGTTTCTTCGTGTCACTAAAGAATGATTTCAGCTTCTACTAGTCATCAAATTCGCAGTAGCTACGAAAATTAGTCAGTCGCACCCAAGGGAATTTCGACATCTATTTCTTATTGCTTTTCGCAACATTTGTTGGTCTCTGGGTCTGTGTTTCTTTGAGTTTTTGGCTCTTTGAGAAGTACTTTCGCTTACTTCTGATAAGCTCTTCAATATATTTTTCATTTGCCGATCAAAAAAAGCAAAACCCATTTTAGTAGTTCAATTGTAGTACTACTTTAGTATTTTACTTACATATACACTTATATCTCAAAATCTATTGGTAAAAAAATCTTCTAAAATATTTTCTTCATTTTTTGCCATTTTTGTAGTGTAATAGCACTGCAAGAGGTGGGGCATTTAAGAAAGCTAGGGTTCAACAATCTTCTACACAATCTACTTTCAAGGTAAATTTATTACTCTATTTTTGTGCTTTTCATGACTTACCAGTACTTTCCTTATATATCTTTCAATTCATTAACCAAAAATGAAGAGAAATACAGTACTAATGGTTAACTGAGATATTGGTAGAAAAATGAAGAGAAATACAGTACTAATGGTTAACTGAGATATTGGTAGATCGTCAATGATGTAGCAGCTTAGCAGGGCAAGAGCAAGAAGAACTGCAAATTAGCCTTAATTCTCTAACTATCTGGGATTCTTACTTAAATTTTTTGTATTATATACAGGTGAGAAAGGAGAAATTAGGGGATAGAATAACATCACTACACCAGCTAGTTTCTCCATTTGGGAAGGTATACTACTAATCCAATTCTCTAATCTTAATTAGCTCATACTAACAATAAATAAAACACTTAAAATAAAAATGAATAATTTGTGGGGTTTTTTTATTTTGCAGACTGACACAGCCTCAGTCTTGTTAGAAGCTATTGGGTACATTAGATTCCTTCAGAACCAAATTGAGGTTACATCTCTCTCTCTCTGTCTGTAGTGTCTCTCTTTCATTCTTTCTCTATCACTTTTAGATTTTCAAACAACAAGGAATCAGTGTGTAAGAGCACGCACTTAAAGTTTTTTCATTTCTCTCATCACTTCTTTAAAGTTGATTTTAACAACTTCTTTTATCTCCTTGTTCAACTTTGTACATATCTCTGTAACTCTATCTCTCTCTCTTTTAGTTTTTATTCTTATACTTGTCTTTCTTTCTCTCCACCCATGAACATGTAACAGGCCCTGAGCTTGCCGTACTTAGGCAGTGGATCAGGAAACATGAACCAACACCAACTACATCAACAACAGTCTGTAAGTTAACCTAAACACAGCCTTATGTTATTTTTTTTTCTTTTCCAAAGCAGCAGCAGCCCACAAATCACTCTCACGTATATACAACTCTACATAATTGATACATGATAATATGGGTATGGGTTCTAATTTTTAATTTTTTTAATTTTTTTTATAGATTCAAGGAGAAAAGAATTGTATTTTTCCTGAAGACCCTGGTCAGGTAAAGTATTTATAATAACACTTTATTGGATCCATGGCCTAACTATCTTCCTAATTCCGATAAAGAAGAAAAATTAAGTATTGATTCTTTGAGGCCTCTTGATTCTTATCATCAACACCCCTTTATTGTTATTCATTCTAGGCTTTTGTTTACTGTTCCTTGGAACATTATTATTAGCTTTAAGTTTTACTACTATTTTCTTATTGCTAAAAGAAAAAAAAAAGTTTTCAGCTTTATTGACTTATAAGTATGAGTATATGTTACTAAGAACTTAAATGTGAAAGTAAATTTATAAAGTGATAGCTAAGAATAATTGTCATGTTTTTGGAAGAAAAAAAAACTTAATCACTACGCTAATGATGTTTGCATAATTGTAATGCTACAGCTCTTACATGTCGACACCAATAACATGAAAAGAAGAGGAGTTCCTGATCAGGTATTGATTCCCGTAGATTATTTTCTTCTCCCTGCATTTGTTTTTCAATATCTATAGTATCTGGACTGGACATAATGTATGTAACCTAACAAGTGCATGAGGGTTTGAGTACAAGGAGGCAATAACAGCCGCTTACGAAATCCTCGAAACTACTACTAGCGTGCGTGTTGAAGATGTCCTTGTAGTACTTTGGTAAAATCTTTTGGGTGTGATATACTAATAATTAATGATCTGAGTTTGAAATTCTACAGGCGACAACACCTAAATTTTACATAGAATTTAACAACCCCCTTAATTAACATGACATGTATATATAACTTGAGGATTGGAATCATATTGTCTTATGCTATCCTGTTCTTTTAGTAGCTAGTACTATCATTTTTAGTGAACACACAACAACTAGTATTTCTAGGGTATAAATTGTACTCCCTTCGTTTTAAAATGGCCGACAAAGTTATTATATTTAAGTATGTTAAAAAAATAGTATTGTTTTATAGATAAAAAGTCAAATATATTAAGATTATCAATTTGTCCATTTGGGGACTTCTTTTTTCCTATTTCTCTTTCCTAGTTTTATTATTTAAACATAAAAGAACCACTTCTCTCAAAGAACAAATATTTTTAAAATATAAAAATATACTTTAAATGATTGATTTTTTATTTTTTGTGTTAAACCAAACAAGTCTATCATTTTAAAACCGAGAGAGTACATAATATCATTTCATTAACTAAATATCATATTAAAACAATAGTTTTGAAGTCAAATTCCGTGTTCTTTTTGATGAAAATTTTAGGATTCTGAGAATGCACCCAAGATGGACTTGAGGAGTAGAGGGTTATGTCTAGTTCCACTCGCGTGTACACTTCAAATAGGAAGTGAAAACGGGGCAGATTTCTGGGCTCCAACGCTTGGTGGAGGTTTCCGATGAAGCACCTGGAAACACAGGTGTTAATTAGGTCATCAACAGCACATACAGTACGGTGGTACTGAATGGACGAAGTTTCAATCGGACGGATGAAGCTTTCATGGAATGATGATATAACATCATGAGCAGTCACTCTGCTAAGAAAAAGAATCAAGGCTGATTGCTCATGATGCTATGCATTTATCTAATTATCAAAGATTTGGCAAAAATAAATATGTAATGTGCTGTATATTACTAGTTAGATAGTTAATTAATAGGGTTTTCCTAAAAGTGCATGGCCTCTTTGTAGTGTTATTACTCTGATCTCTCTCTAATTCGAGATTAGTTTGTTGGGGTTTTCTATCCTTCAATGATGTATCTGTATTCTAATACAATTGCTTTGCTGTATACGTAAACTCTAGCAGTAATTCAAATGTTAAGGTTAATTACTTATCTGTCATAGAGAGTTTTGTTAGTAAATTAAAGAATCACGACACATGGAAGAGGATCAAGCAA
>JAJJMC010015296.1:8978174-9030349 GCA_023531435.1 Papaver californicum | reverse complement strand
TATTTTTCTTAATTTTGTTATTCCATAAATTAAAATAAATTAAATAAGGATGATTTGTATTTTTTGTTAGATATGTTCGATATTTTTTACACAAAATTATTGGCAATAACTAATTATGGTTATACGAAAATAATATACATATCCAAAATTATAAATGTTTTATAACTTTTAGGATGTTGTTTCCTAAACGAAGGATTTTTTTTCCCCTAAACCGAGTTTTTCTTTTTGGAATTATTCTTAGTCATCCAGTAGAGACATATCAGACTGAATCTCAAAGTTTTAAAAGGCTAAAAAGGAATATATTTGCTGAAGTACAGGAAGTTCAGGGAATAAAATTAAAGATCGATAAAAAGAAAGAGTTTTTGCTGTGTGAAAATAAGAGAAGCAGTAGAGAGAAACTTCAGCGAAAATGGGGAATTCTTAACCAAATCAGCTCAAGAGGGGGGAAATCATCTTTTATTTCTTTGATTTTGAATTCATAGGACTTAGATCTGAAAGTTGAAGAAGGATTTTTGAAAAAATTCTTCACAAAAACTTTACCTTCCTTCATCAAAATATGATTTTTTTCTTCTAAAGTTTTGTTTCAAAATCAAGTTAGATCACAGATTTACAGTCGAAAAGCCTTGTTCTACAAACCCATTTAATCAATATTAAAAACATTAATTAACAAAATTTTGATACGATTTGGGAACTTTGCCCTCTGAATAAAACCAGATAAGCTTCCATCTATAGTCTTCATCTTCCATTTAACGAAGTTTGCATAAAGATTTTATAGATCACTCACCGAATTGACTTGTTGGTTGCAGGGATATATGGTTGAAGCCTTCTCCTGGCATGAAATTTTGGTGAGGGGCCAAGAAGTCAGATAGCTTCGCCGAGTAAAATTCATCTACCAGGAAGAAGTAATTGAGAAGAACGAGTTCATCTTTACAATCGATTAACAGAGAGAAAGACCCGTGATTACCAAAAATCTAGGCCTTTGGATCACAACCAGATAAAGTTAGAAACATAGTGTAATTTGATATCTTATAATGAAATCAATACATATTAACATTTTGAAGATGTTAGTAATAAAAACAAGGAATTTGTACTCGAATCAACACAAGTATTTAACGTGGTTCGACAATCAAATTATCTACATCCACGGGTAGTAAAGATTTGTATCATTTTTATTCATCATCATCATGTGTTACAGAAAAATGTTATGCTATATAATTATAATCATGTTAATCAAAAAGCAACTGAACTAAGAATTTTACACAAGTCTCATACCTAAACTCTTTGCTCTGATCCTATGCATTATGTCCAATTTTTTCTTTAGATTTTCCAGTCCCTATTCCTGTTTATGAGCTTGGTATTTATAGCCAACTTGATGGGTCCATCCAATCTACCTTTCCACCTATTTGTTATTATCCAGCCTTTGGAGCGAAGTGTAATCCCGCAGGATTTATTTATATTTCCCGCAAGGCTCGATCGTGCTTCCCGCAAGACTTAGCATGCGTACTGCTTATTTCCCTTAGTTTCTCGTTTGATGTCTCGCAACTCTTCTGCGGACTTGTACTCAAGTTGTTGTTTTTGGATTTGGATGAACGTTGTGGTCTTATTAGGATCATTGCATGTCTGACATGTGGCCCTTAAAAGTGACTTGTCATGCTTTTGTTCTTTTTGTTCTGCAACCTATAAAGCTGATACGTGTCTCTCATGCACCGTTGTTTATCATTTTCCTTTACTGTGTCAAGCTTTCCCGCAACATGGTTGTCAGTCAGACAGTTCTGTTTCGAGCAGTGTGTCATGCTTTCCCGCAACCCACGTGTCGATCATGCAACGAAGCTGTCAGTTCCAAATCTTATCGAATTTTCAAATGTCTGTTTCAGTACTTCTCAAAGGGTTTTGTTTCAGTGTTTCTTGTTCGATCATAATTTGTTACTTCTCCAATAGTTTTTGAACACGTATAGTTTGGAATTTATTCCCTCACAATTTTCCCCCTTTTTTCTTTTGAATTTTGACACATGGAAAAAATTTAGAAAAGGAAAAATAATTATTACCCTTTCGACTTTCACACCTGCAATAACTTCTCTTTCCACGTTTAACTTTACTATTTTTCCGATTTTTACGCTAGCGGTAACTTCTTTTTCCACGTTTCTGTCAGTTGACGATTTCGAGGAAATCAAATCTCTGATAAAGTTTCTCTCTCTTTCAGTTTTCGACGGTTCGTCGGTTTCAGCCCTCTCATATTTAATGTTAGTCATATCCCTCATTTCATTATTTATATCCTTTGTCTTCTTCTTCTTAAAGTTTTTGTGATTTTCATTATTCTGAGCTTTTCAAAGATTCCTCAGTGTCTTTTCATTCTCCTAAACTTTTGTGATTAAGGATTTTTGCATCGGGATCAAGTTTTCTGTTCATTCAATCATCAGATTTTCTTCTGTCTTTTGCTTCGTTACAGGTAATCCTCTTAATGTATTTGTTTATTTCTGTAACTGAATCTTTTAGAGTAATCAGTGATGTTGATAATGTTCTTATTTATCTATTTATTGTTTGTTGGAGTGAATGGTGATATTGATGATGATGATGTTGATGATGTTCTTGTTTATTTGTTTATTGTTTGTTGGAATGAATGTTGATAATGATGATGATATTTTAGTTTTGATGTCTGGTTGTTCTATCATGATCTTTTCTTTCCTTGATTATAAAATCTGTTTACTGGTTTATATCTTGATTCAATGAATGTCTTGTTGTTTTTCTGCTTTTGATCATAATGTACTTATCTTCTTTTATTTTCTTATGTAGATAAAAAAGTATCATGGCTGGAAAGAATAATGGTAAAGTTACTGGTGATGCTTCCCATCAGGATGATCACCCTTTAACTAGGAAGTCATCCCGTTATCCTGTGTCGAGGAAGAAAGGATTAGATGAATCTGGTAGTTCAAGAGGTCATCCTTCTGACTTAACAAGGTCCGTAAATGTTCCTATTGCGACCAGCAGTCCATCTCCTAGGAATAAGCGGTCACATGAAAGCTTGAGCTTTAGGTCGATGAATCTTGAGGAATTTAAAAGTAAGCACAATCTTCAGCGATTCAAAGTTTCCTTATATGATCATGCTGAAGAAGATGAAATTTCATTGGAGATGATGGAAGGGTTTAAGTACAACAACAGGAAGCTGTTAGTTTCTGAGGGAGCATTGGGTGTGGGCTTGCAGCTTCCTTTGTACCAGAGCGAGAATCCTTTTCAATTTGAGGTTCTCGCAAGCCTTAGCAAGTCCCCACATGGTTTAGCCCGATCTGTTACCCAATATAACGGGAATTGGTGGCGCGTGTTGGATGAATGCAGCATGCGAAGCCAGGGAAAAACCAACTTCACCTGTTATGCTCCCGACCCTACAGAATTGAATATTACACGGTCGGAAACTTTCATGCTACATATGCGGACAACATTGCTATGAATAATTATAAGAGGTGGAGTGTTGGTCCGGGCCGCAAAGGTGGTGATGGATTCCTTTTGCTATAGGAGATTGATAATTCCAAGTTGAAATTCATTCCTTGGACGCAGGTTCCTTTAAAGGAAAAAATCCGTGAAGATCATGATTTTAAGTGGTACCGCACTCCTCTAGTCATTGAAGGTTCATGGGTCTTCGGGTTCGTCCAAGAAAGCGTGGTTTATAATCTTCTAACGGATTTTGATAATTACTGCGCTTGGCAGTTGAACTTTAATGGTTTCAATTTTTCGCTTATCATTGTGGTACGTAAAATTCTCTTTATCCTTTTATATTATGCCTTAAGCATTGTTAAATTTCTTTTCTCTTTCTATAGCCGCAAGCTGAAGGGAGCGAAAAAAGGTGATTCGGGGATTAAGCGCAAAGCCGCAACTCCCGCTTAAAAGGTATTGCTTTATCCAAATGAATTCTAATAATCCTTATGAATTTTATTTAAAGAATTCTTACGGTCCATTGATAGGGTCGGAAGAAAGCTAAGGGTATACCCCATGCTTACACTGACATGGAGGAAGGAGAAGTTCGAGACTCTTTCCCTCGTCAACCAATTTTGAGAGGTGAGGGTAGCTCTGCTCCAGAGAGACATGGAGAAGAGCAGAACATGCCACTTCAAATAACAATTTTGAGTCTGCGAAACAAGTTGGTGCTGCGGTGGAAACTTCTAATGATGCGGTCAATTTTTCGCACCAAACTGTTGTCCCTCATTCTTCTTTTCTTTTTCAATTCTCTCCCTTATTTGTTGATGAACCACTTGAAGCTTGCAACAAGTGAAGATGGTTCATCCGATAAAGAGGGTCTCCCCGCTCAGGGTGAGTCAAAAAATAACGTAGTTGGAGAGGGCGAGCAGGCTAACGCTGCGGTAGCAGACGAGTCGGCTAGTACTAGAGAAGTAGAAGGTGAATCGACAAGCATTATGGTAGAGACTGCTCCTACCGTAGATAATGTTGCAAGCGTGGCTGTCGTTGATGCAGTGCAGACAAATCAAGAGATCCCGCAAAAGAATAAAGGCCAAGGAATTGCGGGAAATTCAAATCTCTTGGCTAATGAGGACGAAGCCTTCCGTTGGTTTATGTCAAAGGAGCTTTTATCTGTCCCATGTGATTTTTTGCCGGTGGAATCAGATAGTTCTGCGGTCTCACATTTGCGGGAGTGCATTCGGTCTGTACCGTATGACATAGTGAAAGATGCCTTGCTAAGTGGCCAAGGTCAACCCTTC
Organism: Papaver californicum; assembly: GCA_023531435.1. NCBI lineage: Eukaryota > Viridiplantae > Streptophyta > Magnoliopsida > Ranunculales > Papaveraceae > Papaver > Papaver californicum. The sequence goes on along the minus strand of JAJJMC010015296.1, from coordinate 9,025,643 downwards.
GACCCCACCTTTTACATAAATCAACCCTCTTCTCTTGCGGAGACAATTGCGCTCGCGGATGGGGAAGTATATTCTTTTCCGCAACAAGCTCTTCTGCAGGTATTCTTATTGTTTAAATAACCTTTGATTTCGCCTTATTTTTACTTTTATTTATAACTTTAGTCCTGTAAATTGAAGGTTGCCCGGGGCCAAAACGCCGCACATATAACGTATAAATTTTTCAAGGCGCGGTCCATGATGATGGAGACCCAATTTAGGACTGTAGAAGAAGAAGCTGTGGGTTTGAAGCAGGAAAATGACGCGCTTCATCAGCAATTGCTTGATCTTCAAAATCAAGGTTTTATACTTTTCCTCTCGTTATTTTTTTTATTTTATTTTACTTGTTTCTGAATTACTTTATGAGATCAGCGGGGGATTCTTACCTTGTGACTAAGCTGCGACATAGAGTTATGCGCTTGACAAATCATGTTGTAAAAGTCAATAATGAAAATATCGGGATCAAAGCCAAATTTAAAAACCTTGTCGATAGATATGATCTGGTCACACTGAAGTACGATGAATTAGAATCGAAGCATCGGCTTTTATATGGGGAGAAAATCCGCAAGAAAGTGGAAGTTGATGTTAATTTATCGTGGACTAAGGATTGCGTTCTTGAAGCACGGGCACGATCTGAGAGATTGGAAGAAGAGAATCGCAAACTCTGTGTGGAACGTCAGAATATCCTTGCGGGATTCTCTCGTTCTGGATCATATCACAATTCTCAGTCTTCTTTGTACATATCACAACTCATTAAAGACAGAGACGACTCAACTTCAGAGGTTCATGCTAAAGGGAAAGCCCTTGAGGATGCTCTAGTTAAAATCCGCAGTTTATTTGATTCCGTTCTTCATCGTGAGAGTGACATTTTCCGTTTGCATAAGGAAATGGAAAGGTGTACATCCAAATTAAATCAATTGCGAAATAATGAAACAGAGTTAAATCAGTGTAGCCAAGATCTTCAACAGCTCACTGCCAATTACCATAAGATTTCAGGAGAATATGAGTTTCTTGATGTTTCTAAAGATGCAATGGCTCTTGAATTAGCAGCGTTTGAATCCCTCGTAAGAGGTATCCTATTTTACCGCATATTTAAAGTTTAATATTATTTCCGCATTGATTAACATGTTATTTTTGTTTCACGTTTTGAAGAAACATTCAAAGATGCGGCCGCAAGAGCTGCTAAGGCTGAAGGAGAACTTGGTGCTGCAAACGCTAAGATGGAAGAACTCAACAAGCAGCTGGAAATTACTACTGCCAAATCTAATGAAGCGCAAATTCAGCTAGATCTTGCTTCTATCAAGGCTAATGAAACGCAAACTCAGCTAGAGCATTTATCCTCTAAAACCAAAGAGGCTGAGGACAAATTGATGCATGAAACTCTGAAGAATGAAAGCTTAGTTCGGGACTTAGCTTCAGAGAGAGGGAAATTAGCTTTTTGGAAAAGGAATGTCCAAAATTCCGCAGCCGAAGTAAATCAGTACAAGAAGGAGCTTGAAAACAGAAAGGCTTATATTTTTTGGTTGAGGGTCGAAACTCGAGCTGTAATTGCAAAAGCGGTCAACAACACTCTTGATAAAGTGAAAGCCGATGTATTTTCCAAAGTCTATAAGCGCAAAGAAGTTCCTCATAATCCTCCTTTTGATGCAAATCTTCACGCACCTTAGTTTTTTCCTTCTTTCATATTGTACTTGCACTCTTATTTTGCCTTGTATTTTTGCCCCTGCAAAACAGAATTTTAAATATATATATATATGTATATTGATTATTAGTGCATTCAATGAGTGTGTATTGATTTCCTGAAAGGCAATTTTGTACCTTGGGTTACTTTGTGGATTGTAGCGCATGTAATTTCTCTTTGGCCAGGAGAAAATTAAGATGCGCTCCCTTAGAGCACTTCCTGAAATGGAGAGTACCTGATACAATAATTAATGTCATGTTAGGCACCCCTGTGACGAAAGATCCAATAGTTATACACTCATAGACATTTACATGGACTTTCTAGAGAGATTGCATTTTTTCTGCTTTACCTAGTATGAAGCCAAATTATTGTATGATTGCATTGAAGGTTTAGGGGTAATATGATTTGAAATATTGTGCATTCCATGGATGCCATAAAATTTCTCCATCCATATTCCGCAATATCTTGTATAATGTGAAGTCCTACCCATGTAAGTACACACTCTCTTGCTTTCTTATCCCTTTGATACTCCGGGATTTGCCGTAGAACATATTTCCCTTCTACAAAGTTCCGCAACTTCATAATGAATATTCATAAGAATTCGATGCCCTTCTTTTTGTGATAAACATTGAAGTATCAATTCCAAAAAAGACATGCGGTACAGAATTTTAATCCACAATTGATAATGATTTATTGCTTCTTTTCTGGCTTTTACTTTTCATTCTTTCTTTTTATTTTGTTGTTGTTGAACTCATTCCTCATTCATGCGAGTTTCTACGAGGATACAAGACCTCGCAACATTCTGATCCCCTTTTATTTCCATCTCCCCTTGCGGCGTTGGAAATCACAAGTATTGGTGATATGTTGAGGTTACTCCTTTCAATTGATGGACCCAATGTCTACCAATAATGGCGTTATATGGAGATGGTTCCTCTATTATACTGAGTTTAGTCAAAATGCTTATTGGTTCTGCCATAACATCGAGTAGAATCTCTCCTTTTGGTTTTGATGCTACCCCGTTGAACCCATAAATAGTGTAGAAAGAAGGTGTAATTTGATCATCCTCCAATCCCATTTTTTGGAATGTGTCATAAAATAAGACATTAAGGGAACTTCCCCCATCCATGAGGATCTTTTTTACGTTCCACCCAGACACCGGTAGAGTGAGAACCAATGGATTATTATGTGTCTCTACTTCCTGATCAACCTCGTCTACTGAAAAAGTTAACGGGGAAGCCATCCATTCTTCCCATGTTTCCGTGACTCTTCCCGCAACTTTGAAAACCTTATGACTGCGAACCCTTTTACGCAGCTTCTTGTCAATGGCTGTGCTCATAGATGATTGTCCGGAATCTTTATAAGAAATCATATTTATAGTTCGGTTATTTTTAAGAATATTTACAGTTTTTCCCATGTTGATTCTTGTTGGAAGATTGGGCAAGTAAAGGAATTCTTTCGATTCTCCCATATCAATCAATTTTTGGACTTGCATTTTCAAATTCTTGCATCTGTTTGTAGGATGGCCATGAAAACAATGATATTCGTAATATTCTTTTGATCCCTGTGTGTATGATAGCTGATTTCCTTTTGTCCACGGCCATTCAAAATCTCGTCTGTTTTTGATGGCGTTCAAAATTTGCGTATATGGGGTATTGAGTTTGGTATAAACTCGATCCTCAAATTGGTTGTTGATATTTTCTTTCTTCATACGCCCTGCCCCGTTTGAATTCAGTATTATGATTTTCGCCTGCAACCCTTTTTCTGGAGCTCGTTGATGATTCTACAAAATTTGCCCTTATAGCTACCCTATGATGTTGAGAAATTATCCTCGGATGGTGTTTTTGAATGTCTTGCAATCTTGCATATTTGTCAATAATTTCCCTGAGACCCCCTTCGGTTTTGGGATTTTTATCATGAATATCTTCAAAGAGTGTGCTCATGCAGTTGGTTATCCCCCACTTGTAGCAGTTAATTGCCATCTCTGGAGTCACATTCTCTATTGCTTGACAGATCGCTTGCCACCTACCGGTGTAGTCTCAGATAGACTCCTCTGCCAAAGTTGCAAGTGCAAATAACTTGTCCATCCCAGCATCTGCTGGTTTATTGTACATATATGTTTCTAAAAACTTACGGGTCAATTGAGCGTACGAATGTATTGACCCTTCCGACAAATTATCATACCATGATAATGCTGACCCTTTCAAGCTTGATGGAAAATATCTGCACATGATAATATCATCTTGTTCCCAACGGGTCATGTTGCGATTGTAGTATTTCAAGTGTGTCGCTGGGTCCTTCGCCCCATCATAACACTCAAAAATGGGAAGGTTGCACTTATGCGGGATTGACGCATGCGCAAGGTGTGGAGGCAATGGTGTTTTGCTGGATTCTTTCAACACTTTTTCAAAGTTTTTATTTCTTCTCTCATTTGTTTCATATCCTCAAAATATTTTTTCCATTTGTTGTTTTGTGGCTCTGAATCATCAAAGTATTGATCATCCAGTTCGTACCGCTGATTTTTCTTGTTTTGTCTTGAATTAAAATATGTATCATGTGCGGGTTCCACTAGTATCACTCTTCGATCTTTATTCACCCTTGTTTTGCTTTTTGAAGATTTGTTTGAGCTCACTTCTTGCTCCTGTATTCTAGTTACAGATGCTTCTGCATCCTGTTGGGCCTTTTGTTTGAGCAATTGGTTTTCTTGGGTTAAAAATGTAATTTTTTTCTGCACAAGTTTGTTGTTCCTTGCGCTTTTCATTCATTTCTTTTATCGGTTGGTGAATGGGATCAATTCTATTTTGAGACATTTCTTCATGCGATTGATTAGTTGATTGATCAATTGGATCGTTTGATTGATCATTCAAAGGTTGCGGTGCTTGTGATTCTTCTACTTCTTCTCTTTCTTGAGCAATCTCTATGGCCTGATTTCCCAAGTTTCCCATGTTAACATCTTGTTCTTGTATGTCTCTGTTTGCTACTGTTTCCATTTTTGTAGTCTTTTTTGATGTATTATGATATCTTCTTGATTCAACCTTATGTTGTCGTTGAAAAGTTTCTTTGTCAATGTTCTAAACAAGAGCTCAGATAATGAGACATGTGATTCGTGAACTTGTAACATCCGTAATATGCATATAAAACAGTTTGAATGATAGAAATCATTTAGTTAAAATTTGATATATCAAGTAAAAGCTAGATGACTTTCCAATTTATCTCAGATTTTACTTATTCATTAAATCATATTTTGCAAACATATCAGAATCAAATTCAACAATTCAATTTAAAGCTTATTTTACTGTTTTGATAAAAATCAAAACTTGATGGGTATAATAAAATTATAATTCATGCAGTCAATTGATCCGGTAATACATAAATTTCATGGTTTCGAAATATACTCTTTTACAGATTCGCTATAAAACATGATATTTTGATAAAAGTTTATAAACAAAGTTTTCATTCCCATGATTAAGAAAAAGTATATGATGATCAAAAAATATCAATACAATGGGTATGTATTAATCAAAGAAGTATGGTATAAAATCACATCAGTTAATTCCATATAAACATCTGTTGAAAAGTTTTGAAGAAAAACTATATGTAAGATTTTGAAATATCATTTAAGAAGAAACTTACTCCTAATTTAAAATAACGAGTTTCATAGGTAATAAAATTCATGGCATGAAGATTTGGAAAAAGTAGAATAAATTCTTTTACCTATCCCTGTTTCTAGCGCCAAATTGTGATTACCAAAAATCTAGGCCTTTGGATCACAACCATATAAAGTTAGAAACATAGTGAAATTTGATATCTTATAATGAAATCAATACATATTAACACTTTGAAGATGTTAGCAATAAAAACAAGGAATTTGTACTCGAATCAACACAAGTATTTAACGTGGTTCGACAATCAAATTGTCTACATCCATGGGTAGTAAAGATTTGCATCATTTTTATTCATCATCATCATGTGTTACAGAAAAATGTTATGCTATATAATTATAATCGTGTTAATCAAAAAGCAACTGAACTAAGAATTTGCACAAGTCTCATACCTAAACTCTTATCTCTGATCTTATGCCTTATGTCCAATTTTTCTCTAGATTTTCCAGTCCATATTCCTGTTTATGAGCTTGGTATTTATAGCCAACTTGATGGGTCCCTCCAATCTACCTTTCCACCTATTTGTTATTATCCATCCTTTGGAGCGAAGTGTAATCCCGCAGGATTTATTTGCATTTCCCGCAAGACTCGATCGTGTTTCCCGCAAACTTAGCATGCGTACTGCTTATTTCCCTTAGTTTCTCGCTTGATGTCCCGCAACTCTTCTGCGAACTTGTACTCAAGTTGTTGTTTTTGGATTTGGATGTACGTTCCGGTCTTATTAGGATCATTGCATGTCTGACATGTGGCCCTTGAAAGTGACTTGTCATGCTTTAGTTCTTTTTCCTCCGCAACCTATAAAGCTGATACGTGTCTCTCATGCACCGATGTTTATCATTTTCCTTTACTGTGTCAGGCTTTTCCGCAACTTGGGTGTCAGTCAGGCAGCAAGGCTATCTGTTTCGAGCAGTGTGTCATGCTTTCCCGCAACCCACGTGTTGATCATGCAACGAAACTGTCAGTTCCAAATCTTTTCGAATTTTTAGATGTCTGTTTCAGTACTTCTCAAAGGATTTTGTTTCAGTGTTTCTTGTTCCATCAAAATCCGTTACTTCTCCAATAGTTTTTGAACACATCACAAGACCCATACTGAGAAGAACAAAAAAAGAACCAAATAGCTGAATTCTCCGTCGGAATCAGTGATTGATATAGGAACTAAACTCATTACCATCTCGCTGACCTTCGGTGCAGGGTCCGCAGAAAAATTTAGTTCGCAAACTACATAAATGCCAAAGCATTCTTACCAAGGAGTTAACCTCCCTATACAGCCCAAATAGAAGCTGAATACTCGTCAAGACTTCTCTGCAAAAAAGGTGAAGCAATTATGGCAGGACTAAAGATAAATTTTTGGTGCTACTATTCTATATAGCGCATCGCTGCGAAGAATGACTTTTGTCTGTTTCTGCGAAGAATGGATTTCATCCGTGCCCTAGTGCAAACTTTCAAGAATGAGCGAAGATCAATATAATCTTCTTTTCTTCCTAGGTAACTAGTGAAGAATTGTGGGGCATAACCTCGCAACGAACTCTTACCATCACGAGCTTCTGGAACTGAATTATGAGATTATTGACAGCAGCGAAGAACGTTCAAACAGTGCCATAACCCGGCTTAAACGAAGAAGAAAGGAAGGTTTCTTTCAAGGGAAGAAAAGAGGGATTGTCTCAAGGCGATTTCGAACTAGCTTACAAATTCCACCATCATAATTATGTTGAAAATTTTGAAAAGTCGATTATGTAGCACCAGAAATCAACCATGGTTGAGTTGACTAACTTTAATAATGTATGCTGCTCATGATGGAGCCAAGTGTCGTTACCAAGCTGAAACAATTGATCGAGCTTAATCACCACTCTAATAATATTATGATTCGCTGAAAAGTCTATTTCGTGGGGCATATAGCCCAAGAAATTTATCATCACCTCGCCGGTTTAGCGAGAGAGAGCTTGGCTTGCCAACAGAATTAACTCTCGATGAGGAAATTAAGTTCATTAATCCTGTCACCAATAACTACTTCGCTAGGGAGAAACACGACAGATTCGCCAAACAAATATCCATGCTAGCTTGCCCAACCCATGGACGGAGAAATCAGAATAGGACTCTCGCCAGCATTAATAACCAAAGAAAGAGCCGAACTCTAGTCACTCTCAATACCAAGGCTACATCATAGTATAGTTCGCCGTTACAGGTGCGGCGGAGCATCCTAGATGGTAAGTAAACCACCATACACTACTCGTCAGGACATGAATTCTTGCCGAAACTTCGCAGAGAAAGAAGAGATCCACAATTCATGTTACAATAATAAGCACTTCACATTCCATCGCTATCAGAAACCGAACAGGTTAAAATAAATTGAAGAGTAATCCCATTCCGAGTAAAAATATCTGTCTCCAGCGAAGTAACTCGGGAGGAGCATCCTATCATAAACAACCAGCGAAGTACGGAAAGTTCATGACCAATCCACGAGAACCAACTTCTTGCGAAGTACAAATCCGGGACAAACCAATTCCTTGCGAAGTGCTTACAAAATGTAAACCCTATACAACTTCAATTCGAGGGGATCATATTTTCAGACTTTGGGTCACAAGAGAAATATGAGGGATACTGTAGCGCTGACCAAGGAAGTAAATATGGACCAGATACCTCTGAGAGATGAGCTCGTGGCATCCTCAAAAGTTGGCCATCTCTGATCATCAAAAAGGATTCCTTTCTCCACACATCAAGTAGCTTAAAGACCATCAGCGATACATAGAAGAAGATAAGCTTTATTTATCTTATATCTTTATTCCTTCTTACTGACGTCTTGATACTTTAATTGCCTTTACTAGCTTCATCTTCTGCATAACAATCATGCCACGTTGGATAGAAACATGCTAGGACATGTTGCTTGTGAGGTTTGATCCTTTATTTGCTCTAGGATTGCATGTTAGTCTCTAGTGTGGTGTAGTCTGAAGCCTGTTTTATCTCAATTTATTTACACGAAATTGGTATAGGATGTACATGAGGTTTAAATAACCATAAGATCATCTACTTTTTCATATAATAGAACATCTTATCAGTGTTTGTGATCCACTTTCGCTATTCAATTTTGTTATTAATCGACCTTCTTTCAGCCGCCTTTTATCTCCTTCACATTTTTCATCTCTAAGATCTGACTTATTTTTCTCTCTAATGCATAGATGAACCCACCGAGCCTTCCAGTTTTGTAAGCAGTGCAAGAGAACAATTGAATCTCGTAGACTTGGCGAAATAATCATAAATCATCTTGCAAATCTTAACAAATACAAGGATCAGAGAGACATACCTGACTTGTTGTTACCAGGAAGCTTACAACTAAACCAAGTTACGAGGATTGAGCAGCTTAAGCATGAGTTGTCGAGGGTGCGAAGAAATCAGTCAGATTCAGTAAGAGGACTTCGTAGCCAAGAAGGAATAGCTGAGGAGATAAGCTCTCTGGTGGAGATAGCTCATTGGAATCAGTCACTAATATCTGTTATTGTGATTTGGGGCAGGATCTAATTCTTAAGGCATAAAATCCGAGGAATCCTTCACTATCTCGCTGATTTAGTAAGCAGGAAAGCTCAACTTGCCAACAGAACCAGCTTTGAATGAAAAGATGGATGCTTAAGATCGTTACCAGAATCACAATCAAGGAAGAAAGCTTAGCTCGCTAATCTCGCTAACAGAACTATTTCGCGAGCACAAACCAAAGCAGCTTCGCCGAGTAGATATCCTTGCTAACTAATTCAGCCCAAGATCCAATGCAGCATTCACCTACAAACAAGGCCTTATATATTCGACAAGAACAAATCCAAAATTCATCACCTCCAAGTTCGTAGACAGACAAGACATGACCAGCCTGCGTTGGATTAGAAGGTTCGAGGAGTATAACTGACCTTATCTTCGCTGGGAAGCAGAGCCCTTTCACCAGCAAACCAAATTCCATGAAGTGACGAAGCTTTGTTTAAAGGAACAACGTACGAACTAATTTCTTCCGAATTACTCTTATACGAAATAACTGCTTCCGAAGTAGTAGGGTCAGTCAGACTTCATACCAAACCCCTTGTTAGATACATACTGTGAAGGATAATAGTCCCACATTAGTCCCACATTACTGATATCCCTATAATAAACTTAAAATACAATATAGAAGGGTCACTCAACTCATTGTCAATTGTTTTTGAGTTGGATGCGCACAACTTTAACACATACCACCTTCAACGGTATCTCTTTTCCAATCCTGATTATTCACATTAAAAACACTAATTCCAATCCTGATTATTCACATTAAAAACACTCCATTAGTGTTGTGCCAATGAGCCATGTGTTTCTACTTTTTCATCTTATACCAAAAAGAATTGGGAACTGATAGACTTATTGTGGGTTAAATCCCACGGTTTGTCCTAACTCACATAGAGTGACCTCCTCTCCTTCCATCCCCTGTGGATTGGCAGAAAATGGGATTTGGGGTGTGTGGGTGCCTTTTCAGTGAAAGGCGGGATAGACCTTGGGATTAAAGACACACGATCAGTTTAGCATTTTTGATAAGGATATGCATGTGCCATTTCCAACAGTATAAAGCCGGACAACCATTCTACCCATTCTACCCTTACCATTGTAGGAAAACACTTCTAACCGATAAGATACCAAGATTGTCCAAGATATTATAGTAATTTATTTAGCTTCCAATTTATTTGTTTTTTGAATTATTTATTTAATTTAAAATCCAACCAGTTATCAAAGTAATATATTGCCAAAAACAACTAAATATTATAAGATGACACTCAAACTGCAGCAGGAATACGGTTGGGCAAAGAATTTCCTGCCTCCTGTGTTACCTAGGATGTCACCAATCGTAAACCCAACAATCACTACAAGATCAACAACAATTATAGAAGTAGGTTGGATTAGACCTAAATTTGATTGAATGACGATTAATACTGATGGGGCAAATTGCAAGCACAAATTTCATATGTAGGGACTCGGTAGTAAGAACGGTGGTAGAGATGACACAACCTTTAGGTATCACCACTACATTGATAGGTGAAACATGAACCATGCAAGTGGAATCAAGAATGTAGACAGAAAGAAATTGGACAGAGGTGCAACTCGAAACAGATTCGGAAAACCTGCTATCATTCATAGACTCTGATGATAAATCTACTTATTATATAGCAGGAATGATTACCATAATCAAGCAGAGAATTCAAATCCCACAATGTATACCATCCAGCACAACTACAAGAAAGGAAACCAAATAGCGGATGAAATGGTAAAACATCCAACGGATGACAGTCTATCGGAAAAAATTTCTATAAAAATTTGAAACCACACGACCACAACATTTTTAAATTAAATTATATTAAATAACTATATGTGTACGACATATCCTTATGTAACCGCTTTTCAATACACTTACCGATATATTTCACGCTTCGGGAAAAAAAAAAACTTTATTCAAAATTACTCATCTAAATCAGGCAGATACATCACTTGAACCCAGTGACGTTGGTTAACCAGGTTAAAAAAAAGTATCATTCACCGTTATTAGAATTCTTCAAAAAAAAAAATCATTATTAGATAATACTTACTTTTAAAATTTTAGATAAAATTCCTATAAATGAATCATATTCCTGACCTTTAATCTAACTACAAATTACAAACTTATAACACAATATGCTTATTTCTAATTATTAACTAATAATTAATAATTATCAATTATCAATTAATTCAATCACAAGGGATCCATCTGATTCCTTGAACCAAACAAGTTTAATAGGCCTGTAATTGGATTTTTCAGGGTTAGATTTCTTCTAATTTTCATTTTTTGATTACACTAGTTGAGAAGTGCAATAGAATTAGATTCCGAGGGAATTGCAAGTTATTCTTTTAGGAAATGATAAGATTACCCTTTTTAACAAAGCCATATGTTAGAGAAATTTTAGTCTCATTTTATTTGAACTCGTGTGGGAGAGAAAAAACCCCAACTCGAATTGGGACATCTTTCATGGCAAAATCTTATTCTAAATGTCATCTTTATCTAAAAATGTCTCTCACTCTATTGAGCTGCAGTTCCCAAAACCCTAAAATGCAATACCATCTTTTCTAGCCTAGATAATTCGGTAGCATCTTGTAATTCTAAATCCTAAAATAAAAATCGATGAAAGTGTTTAAGCTCCAAGTGCAAATCTGACAGTATTAAGTTATTGGACTGGTAAATAATTTAATAATTTTAGTATAATTTCACGTGAGTTATTATAAAGTTGAGTGAATAATAATACTTTTAAACGAATTATATGTTAATAAATGAGAATAATTAATATTTTAATAATTGAGGACTAAATTTCTCAATTTTAGATGGAAATCACATATTATCGTACAAAAAAAAGTTATCGTAACACTAATGTAAGCGATGTTCTCATCAAATTTAACTAAGATTATTTGATGAGAATTTTTTGATTTCTATTAGCAAATGTCAAGGATATGTTGATTTCTTAACTCTTGAACCAAGACCAAGCACTATAATAATATATTTTGTTTGACTTTAGATACATTATAGCTAAGAGAAAGTATTATGGATCATATCTTAGCTGTAATGTGGCGTAAAGCTTTGGCTTAGCTAGTGAGGTATAAAAATTAGTATTCGATCATAGCTAATAAATGACCGATAGAAACCCTGTAAAGTAACATTTTGAACACATCATTTAGACTTAATATTTATGTTTTTAAGTGGTGGTCCCAAATATGTAGTTGGCGGAAAGTCAGTTTTAAGCACATAGGCTAAAAAAAATTTCATTACCTTATTGGTTGGTTACTGATAGACACATTTTAGTGTCTAAATTGCACCTTCATTTCTAGTGAGTTAGTATTCGATTTTGTGTCTATTACGTGTTTTTATGCTTTTGTAGGTACATTAGAAGAATAAAGATTTGTGGAAAAATTGGCTCAAAAAGTGTTAAAGGCACCCAGGAAAATGGATCAAGGCACCCACACTTTGGATTGGGGCACCCTTGGATCGGGCTGAGCTGGATCGGGCCAACTCAGCGGGTCAACTCGGCTGGATCGGGCTGACTCATCGGGATCGTTGGAGAAGCTGCTGTGTACGCTGTTCAATCAATTTTCGAGTTGTTTTCGGCTCCAAATCGTCCCACACGCTTGAAGGTATCTCATACAAGTCATAACACGTGAATAGATAGCAAAGAATGCCGAGAAATCTGCTCGGGAATGTGATTTTGGCCGGAAAAAGGAATCACTCTTTGATTCGGATTTGGGAAGATTCTAGAGTGTTTTGGAGAATTCTATTAGGTTTAGAACTTTCCCTAGGGTTTCTACAACCTATATAAACCAAGAGAAGCCAAGAAAAAGAGGAGAAAAAAGCCTAGAGATCGATTCCGTCAATTTCCGGTCACTTCCGGTGATCGCCGGTCACTGCTGCTGCACCGGCCGGCGTGTTCTTCATCCCATCACTGCCGAAGAAGAAGACTAAGCAACATATATATCTGTTGCTGATTCAAACTGCTCTGTTGCCTTAGATTTCAGACCTTTGTTGCTTAGAATACTTTCTGTTACAGCTGAACCCTCTCTTGCAACATTTATAAACGTATCTGTTCAGCTGTTGCACTATTATTTCACCTTGTAATCAACTTTTTGAGCAATGAGAAGATCTTTTGAGCAAGTTTTCTTCACCATGGGCTAAGTTTATTTACTGGGATGATGGATAAGGTACTTTTCTCAATTTTATGTGATTTAATTATTTTCTAATAATTATTTATAATTCTTTTGTTATTAGAATTGCATAGTTTTAAATAGTGAAAACGGTTTTCTTTCAACAGTTGTGCTTTTGCTTGATGGATTATGCTTGGTTAATTAATTTTGATAGTCCATGCTTGTGATTTACCTCTGTTTGTTAGCCTAATAAAACCCATTTTGGCAATTACTTGTGCTTCAATTAATTTAATAAGAATTATCTGATTAATCACATAGGTTGTTAGAATTACCTGATTCCTGATTCCTAGTCCTTTTAAAATTATTCAAAAATCATCTTTAGGTTATTTAGTCTTTTTCTTACTCCTGGAATTTTCTAGAGTTAATTAGAATCATTATTTTCTAAAATCATTACCTTCATGAGTTAATTAGAATCGAACTCTTTATTTACCACTTTCTAAACCACATCAGTTACCTGAATGTTTTTTAACTTGGGCTATAATATAACTATAACCAATCAAAACACCCAATCATAATGCATGGTCTAACAGTGAATCACATCAACGCAATGCATGATACTCGAGCAAACATTAAAAAACACGTTTGTTGTTATAAATATCGGAAATGCTATATTCCTCCCTGAACTCCTCCTTAATCTGCTCCGTATCATATGTGGCAATGTGTTGTGGCTGAAATCACGTGAACATCTTTCTCTTTTCTATTTTTTCTCTCTGTTTGTACTTTGTACTAGTTCTATCGGTTATCTTTCCTCTTTTTTCACCTTAATGAACAGATTCTTCGTCCTCTAATTTTCAAGAATCATTAAAAAAAAATCACGAGAGTTTAGAACCCTTAAAGTTTAACTTTCCCATAACACACGATGATTTAGTCCCCATGGAAAACACAACATCTTAACTGAAATTTGAAAAAAAAATGCCAAATTTAAAAACCCTCCTGAACCCAAAGTTTAGATGAAAGAATCAACAATAGGTATTGATCTATGAATTGAATATCTAAAAATCTTAAGACCTAAAATGAGTGAAGTCAAAAGATTATCATCTCTCTTATTTAAGTTTCCATTATAAAGATTGTTAAGTTCAAGTTAGGGTTGTTTTATGGGTTAATAGTTTATATGGAGATTCTAAATCTGAGTTTACTGTAAGATTTTTTAAAAATGGGTATCTGAACATTTTCATGTTAATATCCAAGAGACTTGATAATTTATTTCATCCACATATAAAACTTGGAGAATTTAAGGGCCACCAAAAACTAATTAGGGACTATTTTTTAAAAAATAATACAATGAATGCGGCTAAGGGATGACCTAGGGTATATAAAAATACTAAAATATCCTTTTACTTATCAAATAATTACCACAAAACCTTTCACTAATAAAAGTTTGAAACCCTAAACTTAAAATCTAACATGTTATAATCGGTAGTTTCGTGTTTGTGTTAACTACTGATTATTGTGTTGTTCTTCATTGTCCATGAACTTCATGCACAAACGGGAGTTATGTTTAGTCATAAACTAACGATTATATTGCTGGACAAAAATTTAGTGGTAATCGGTAGTTTCGTATAAGGTTAAACTTCCGATTTAGCAAGTTAGTGATACTCAAAAACATCCAACACAATCGGTAGTTATTTTTACACATAACTACCGATTATTCTACTGGATGCAAATGTACACATAATCGCAAATTATTATTTTTACGTAACTAGCGATTGGAGTGTGTTCATATGCACAATCGGTAGTTATGTAGAGCCCGAGCTACCGATTATGCACAATCAATAGTATAGTTGATTTTTTAACTACCGATTATGAACAATTGGGTGAGTTTAATGTACAATCATTTAGAATAAAAGTACAATCAACGGCTAGTTTTTGAAATTATCCTACAAATACACCTCTCTTTTCTCAACCAAATACCACACACACCTAGTTTTATACATTGTACAAAACTCATTTAAGCATCTCCTCTTTGTAACTCACTCCATACCTCTACTTACAAGCATGGCAACATTTGACTTAGCTGAAGATTTGTCTATAACCAAAACATGGTACAAAGAAACCCTACGTGAAGATGTCATAGCTGGAAGGGTTACACCCGAAACCTTTTGGGGGAGGATCTACATCAAATATGTGCGAGATTATGGAAATCCAAAGCGAAGATCTCTACAACAAATTCACGATAGGTACCAACTTATTCGAATAGGGATAGCTGATTATTTAGCTATACAACAATGCATCTTTAACTGCACACATTTAGGCTTGTCGATCCAACAATTTGTAAGCATCTTTTACATAAGCTAAGTTCTAAGATCTTCAATTAATAACATAGTAAACTTGATGAATTATGTTCTTTTTGTTTTATGCCTGTGTAGGAGGATCTCGCAAAAACACACTACTATCAGGAAAAAAGAGAAGAATTCATATTTATTGAAAGCTATGAGTTCATGAAGTCCAGAGTATAATCACTAGTAAATGTTTAACTTTATCTACCGATTCTGAAAAATTTTCAAATGTTTTGTCAGAGTTTGGTTGTAATCGGAAGTAATTGCTTAACTTTATCTACCGATTGTGAAATTTTTTTAAATTATTCTCATAGTTTGGTTGTAATCGTAAGTAAATGGTTATGTTAATATACCGATTCTGGGAATGTTACTTGTTTTTGTCAGAATACTTATCATAGTCGGTAGTTTAAGAAATTCTTAAACTACCGATTGTAATTGTACAAAATGTTAAAATTTTACAAAAAAAATCGATTTCCAATTTGGGGCTACTTATCATAATCGGTAGTTTAAGAAATTCTTAAACTACCGATTGTAATTGTACAAAATGTTGAAATTTTATAAAAAAAAATCGATTTTCAATTTGGGCTACTTATCATAATCGGTAGTTTAAGAAATTCTTAAACTACCGATTGTAATTGTACAAAATGTTAAAATTTTACAAAAAAATTCGATTTTCAATTTGAGGCCACTTATGATAATCGGTAGTTTAAGATTTTCTTAAACTACCGATTGTGATTGTACAAAATGTTGAAATTTTTTAAAAAAATTCGATTTCCAATTTGGGGCAACTTCTGAAACTACCAATTGTGATTGTACAAAATGTTAAAAAAATTTAAAAAATTCGATTTCCAATTTGGGGCAACTTACATAATTGGTAGTTTGTACAAAATTTAAACTACCGATTGTAGTGGAATCGGTAGATATATTACTCCTTTATCTACCGATTATCATACGTTCATGGAATTAAATGCATGTAAAAAATGAATTAGTCGTTGTGAACAAAACATTCCATTAATATTTTTTTGTATATATTCATATGTTCAAACATATTCAGAATTAACTATTCACCATCCTAGTTCAAATCAATTACATTTTGTATTGAACTTCCAAAAAAACGATCCCAACGTTTCATGTTGGACTCGTACTGCTTCAACCACTCCTTATCACATGCTTTTTGAAACAAAGACCACTTCATTCCATCCACGACCCACTTTTCCTCGGCCAACCTTTTCTCTTATTTTTGTTCTTCGACGGTTAGTTTACTAATACGTTCATCCTCTTCCTTTGACCTCTTGGTACCTATGTTTCGTTTTTTAGCTTGGATATGATGTCTGCAATTGACTTTGATGTTGCATTGAATGTGCCACGTACAAAGCAAATTCTGGGCTTCCGGAAACACAACCTTTATTGCATTCATCAAGCCTGTATCGTTATCCGTTACAATAACCCTTGGAAAATTCTCGCCATTATAGATCGACCTCAACGTTTGCAACATCCAAATAAACTCACATCGTTCTCAGCATCCATTAAACCCCAAGCCACGGTAAATATGCACTTGTCCGAAGTGTGGCAAGCGATTGTGCAAACAAAAATTCAAAAAAAAAAACAATTTGGGGCCACTAACATAGTCGGTAGTTAATAAATTTCCTAATCTACCGATTATGAAAAAAAATTCAATTTGGGGATTTTGTATAATCAGTAGTAAGTAATCTTCACGAGACTACCGATTGTCTTATTATTTTGGAACAGACGTATAATCGGTAGTTTATGGAGTACCATAAAATACCGATTATGGTACGTCCATGGCATTCAATGCATGCAAAAATAAATGTTTTTTGTTGCCGATCACATACAAACGCATACAAATTGAGTTTTGAGCTTCTTAACACAATACCTGATTGTTTGATGCATTATTATCTTCATTTTGATGTGATTCATCGTCTAGGTTTTCTTCCACACCAAAATTTGGATCATCCAACAAATAACCCAAATCGTCGTCTCTAAACGTGTTTGAACCTTCAATACTATGTTCTTCATGTTCAATCTCATCTTCTTTGTCATACCCATCCATGTTTATGATTGAATTTAGTCAAAATTTAATTTTCCAAAAATTCTTCTCGTTCTTCTTCTTCCTCTCTAACACACTCTCTATTTCTATTCTAAAACTAAAACTTAAATTCATCATTTAACACTAAGTATAACCAAATTAATCAAAATTAACACTAATTAAGCGAGAGTAGATTTGTCATTATAGAAAATAGATGGATTATGGATTTCTTGAGCTTACTTTAAAATGACTTTATTTTGTTTTATTACTAACCTTTAATTAGTTTTTGGTGGCCCTCAAATTCGTTACGATATAAACGGTGATTTAGAGAGGAGTGCGGCATTTCCGTATAATGAGTTGAGAACTGTGGTTTGTCCCGAATGAGACACAGACTAATGGGACCCATCCCAAAAAACTAGCCTACTAATCTTGAAAGTGTGTGGGATGATAGGTTGGATGGCGGTGATTTTCTGTTCCCCTCGGGACAAACTACGTTCATTGTTGATAACTGGGATGTTCCTAAACTGACGCAAGTTACATAATGACCAAAATTGTTAATAGCCAACACCAGCTATATGTCAGAAAATTTGGACTCGTTAAACTCTTTGTCAACTATTTTTGTATTTTCTTTGGTATTCTCTGTCAATTTCCAAGTAGTTTCACAATCTCATTGAATTAGAAAGACTACCAAATTTCCAGTTTATCATTTTGCTCATCTTCTAACATCAAACAGCATCTTTGTTCTCACGATAGTATCGCACAACTTGCCAAATCATATTCTAAATAATATTTTCATATTTTTAACGGTCTCGAGGATTATCAATATCTGCCCCAATATCTAACCTGGACAATTTGGGATCACAAGTAATAATTGTACTATATTTGATTATACTTCTGACTTGTTTTTTATTAGGTTAATTGCTTATAATTTTGCAAATACCTACTGTGGGAATAGAGGACATCCAGGATCAAATGAAGAATGAAGAGCAACAGGATGAGCAGATCTTGCTTTTGAATGGGCCAAAGACTTGCAGTGCACAAATGTGAGAATCAAGGCTGCAAGTAGGGAAATTCTTATCTGTTTCAACATGCTATATCACCAAGCTGTCCAAGGAAGATTTACCTTAAGTTACTACACTACCAATTATCTATTGTTTTTTGTCATTAATCGGACTTTCAAAATTTTAACTATAATTTTGATATGTTTATGGTAAATTTTTGAGCTAAAATAAATTTCAAATTTTAGGAGATTAACCATTAAGTTGTGACTCCAAATTTTAAAATCCAACCACCAATTGAGGTATGTTAACTTTGTTTGACAAATTCTACGTGAATTCTTCGTCACTTTACCCAAGGATTGATTGAAAAACGCCCGTTATTTTAGAAAAACGATTGTTCAAATGGCCACGTCTATGTTACGTGCCCATGAAGATCACCAATATTCGTGTTTAAATAATACCGATAATAAAAAAACATAACGTTATTTAGACCCGTTATAACCAAGGTTTGAAATAATTTAAAAAATATTTTGTTTTTAAAAGTTGAGCCCAAAACTGATTGTGCTCTAAAATGAGCCTGCTTGCTAATTTTAGTAAGAAGAGCTATATTAAAATTGTGAGGCTTTTTGATACCTAACCCACCTTAGGATTTTGTCCTATAAATACTTCTCCAATTTTTTGTATAGCCTCCCTTGCTTTTTGAGTTGTTTTTTTTCCACCAAAAGTCACGCTGAATTCGGTCAAGACAGTCCAAAGTAGATTTTGGTAGAGCAAGATATTGCATTTGATAAGTGGGGCACAACTGTAAGATACAGTTCTACCTGCTTGGAAAAAGAGTTTAGATTTCCATCCTTGATGCGAGAAATAGTATTTTTAAATCAACGGCTCTTTGTGGTTTTTATCAAAGAAAAGCGGAGTTCCCAAATCTCTATTGTTTTTTGTCATTAATAGGACTTTCAAAATCTTAACTATAATTTTAATGTGTTTATGATAAATTTTTAAGCTAAAATAAATTTCAGATTTTGAAGATTAACCATTAAGCTGTGACTCTAAATTTTCTAACATATAGTTGCTACTAAAACTAACAGTTGATTTCATCAACTTGACACATTAAAAAAATATATATATATACTGCTTTAAAAAAGGAAAACAAATTAAAAAACAAATTCTTTTTACAGATATTGTGTACGAATCACACAAAAACCATCCTTTCACATCTCTTAGAACGATGGGGCCTAAAATTACCCCTGTTAATCTTAAAAAAGTAAAACTCACTCATGTAAGTATCGATTTTTTATTTGGTTCATACACACGGTCTGTGTAGAACTACTGATTAAAAAATTACAGGCTGCTATAAATTTAGGCCTAATAATCCCAAAGTGGCTCAAGGTGCAGAGTTGCCAAAACAATATTGTTAAGGGTCAACACGCGCTCTTTCCCAAACCAACAACTATATGTAGAAAATTTGGATTAACAGCTCAACAGATACACGTATATTTTTGTACAGTGCCTTTGAATTTTGACTCGTTAATTCAAAAACTCTTTGTCAACTATATATATTGTTTTCATTGGTATTCTTTGTCGATTTCTGAGTAGTTTCACTATCTCATTGAATCAGAAAGACGACTAAATTTCCAGTTTATCATTTTACTCTAGTGCCCTTCCCGCTCAGGGCTTATAAGGTTGTCCACTGTGCGCGGTAGTCTGAGATTACAGTTAAATTGATCTTCCACCAATCTAGAAGAAAACAAAGAAATGAGGATGTTGTTCTCGCAGTTGCTTCGTCTGTTATGCTTGATATTCCTCTGTTATGCTTGATATTCCTCTTATCTGTAGTCTCTTGCGTAAGGTATGTAATAAACTGCTAATGCATAAGATATTCTAATTAATCATCTAAAGTTCTCGATCCACATAACTTCTTCTTCTTCTCTTTTTAAATGTTTGATCCAAATAACTTCGGAACACTTGATGCATTTTCAATTTTAATTTGCAGAATTCCGCCGCCGCCACCCACTCAAAGTGGCCGCCCTCATGATAAACCAAGGCCAGGACCATCATATCCAGGAAAGCCAAAGCCAGGTCCACGTCCATGATGAACAACAACGAATTAGTCAACTTAACTACCACAGCTTTTGTAATGCGAATAAGTTTCTGACTCTCTTAGACTCTTCCTCTTATCTTCTTCTACTTCATCATTGCATCTTTTAGTATTCTATCTTGGTCATCTCTTCTTTGCAAAACCTTCGGCCTTTCTCTTAGTTCATATCCCATATTTTCAAATTCAGTCAACTGTTTTGTGTAAGTTTCTACTTCAGCAAGAAATATTGATGGATCAGCAGAGTAGTGAAGTTCCTTAACAAGCATAAGAAAAGATATATCCCACCCTTCTGATAAAAAAAAAATTAAACCTCACCCCTCTAGCATAATTCCTTCTTTGGTTTTATCACTGAGGTTTGAAAGTGGATGGAAATGAGGGCTGTGGGATTTGTTTGAAGAAGACTTGATAATACTGAACCCTAAGTTCAGGGGAGAGGGATGAAGATCTATGAGTTACGAGAGAAAACCTCATTGAAAGATTAGGAGAAGGGGTTGACAGTGATGGGTTCCATGAACCTAAATTGTTCAATGCTATAACTTGCAGAATGCAACCTGTTCTGGAAAATTGTAATAGGAACAAACCTGCTTCTTTAATATTTGAACAAACTTATCATCGATTATTTGATAAACCTACATTCCAACACAACCTCAGGGAACTAATTTATATACTGCAAGACAATGAAACCACAAAATCTATCATCCTAAAATCAGCATGTTAGGGAATTTTAAACCTAAGCCAATTTATCAAAGATACACTTCAAAGGGAACATCTCAAATCCAAGAGCTAAAGATGTTATTTTAAATCCAGTTTCATCAACGGAGTCAGACCAATACAAAGCCAAACACAACAGATTGGCAAAAGAACGAAGAGAATTAAGCTTTTTTCTGCAAGTGCAGGGAGCAATTATCCAACCGACACTCTTAAACTTATGAGTAGGCTTCAAATGACACACATGGTGAAGTTGTAAAATAAAGTAAAGGTTTAGAATATTCCCATTGTGGATGATCTCATAGCGTTTAAGAATGAAAATGTTCAGGGAAAAAAATGGAAGGAATATAAGAACTTCTCCACCTGAGAGTTGTTTTACCAACTACGCATTAACGGGAACAGTATTCTAGACGTAATTAGGGAGGAGAAAGAAATAAGATTCTAATTCAACTGCAGCAACCAGGCTCTCTGGTCATTTAGGCATTAGTCTTGAGCCTCATAACTGTTAGAGTTAAGTAGAAAGTATAGGAAAACCCATGCAACTTGTAAAGATCTCATTGGAAGTGATTGCGCAAAGCACCCTAAAAAATGGCTGTTCCTAATTGTGTTTAATAGAAGCGAAGAGTTAATAGTACCTCTTGTTCACAAATATCTCCGCAGATGGAACTAAATGAGCAGGGTACTATAAACCATTAATGCAGTAGATGCTCCTACAGCTAGGCCAGGTAGTGACTACATTTTATCAATCAATACATTAGCCGCTACATCTGGTCATGTGTTGCATTAGATGACCACATTATAAGAATCAAATCTTATACAAGATGGATTTACACAAGGCAATTGCTATGAAAAAATCCTGGATCTCTAGATCACCATTTCCAATCTAATCACAACTACTAGGGGTTTCTTGAGCAAACATTACCTCCAAAATTGCATCAAATTGTCAGAATGTTAGCTTAGGTATATACTATACACATAAAGAATATCATGCAAAAGAAAAAAAGAAAAGGAAATGATGTTCAAGCGAGCCATGTTTGACATTACACGATTAAACTTAAGTTATGGAGTTTTTTATATATTACTCTAAGCTAGTATTTTCGGAAGAAATAGCAAGTGCAGCTGAACTTGTGGTGGCTGATGATGGAACTTGGAACTAACTGAATCAAAGTTAAACAATTGGATAGGTCATACAACTGTGGAAGTAGGTATAATGTGTGTAAGGTACCTTGGCTAATAGTTTGCAAACGAACATCATTGTTCTGAATCTTGGTAGTAGTCTGCAAGTCACCTTGCTAATTAATGTTAGTCATCACAGATAACTTTGCCTATTTGACTCTATTGTACTAGTGATATTTATTGATGAATGAAGACAAACCGCAGTGCAGTTACCTATTCAAACTACCATGCAGATAAGGTCAAACAAACTGCAAAGTTAATGTAAGAAAGCACAGAACACTCCTATAAACTTGGATAGATGATATAAAGACAGAATAACAGTAGTCTACATATATCACTAAGACAATGTCAATAGCATTAAAGTTCACACAAAGGTTACTAGTTATCCAAATTCAAAATGAAACTCAAAGAAGATTACCAGTTATAACTAGGTATCCAGGGCCTCATCTTCTTCTGGCTGCTCCAAAAGCAAATCACGGCTTTGTGTCTCCTTAATTTCAACCGACCCCATAATCTCCTTATCTTTTCCCCTTAATTCTTTCAAAGAAAGTAAGGTATCCAGGGCCTCAACCTCTTCCGGCTGCTCCAAAGGAGTAACACGACTTTCTGTCTTCTCAATTTCAATCGACTCCATTATCTCCGTATCTTCTTCCCCTAATTCTTTTAACGAAACTAAGGTGTTCTTGTGAGGAAATATTTCACGAATAAAACATTCCTTAAAATCCATTACCCTTTTCGGGGTAGAAGATTTCGGGTCGTAAATATTTAAATGAAACATACTTGTTAAAACACCGCCACTCTTTGTAAAGGCTACTAAATTGCTTTCTTCAAGACTAAACTCTTTAGTCCAAACCAATGCCTGATACCCCTTTCGCTCTTTCATGCCATGATTATCATTCTTCTTTGTCAATAGCCATATGTCATACCATTCTCTTTCATCTCCATCCCCTTCATCTCCTTCGACACGTCGCCAAACAGCAATATACAAACACCCATCCAAAACTCCGATTATATTATAAGGCCAATGACCGTTTGGTGGCAAAGGAGGTGGTGACAGATGTTCACAAAATTTTTCGTCAGCCAAATCAAAGGTAAAGATCGTTTGTAAATTATAGCCACCGATCCAGTAAAGAGATCCATTGGCAAAGATACCTTGTGGTAAAGAAGCATAATCTGATTGGCAGAGGTCAAAATTGAATCTTCCAAGGTTTCTCCATCCGCTTGGACTGCCTAATGTGTATATGTGCACTTCTATAAACTCGGGCTGTGAGGAAGCATGTACTGCTACAACTTTGTACTTATTTGTTAAAGAAAGGTAACCAAACCCGTGAGTCCACATATACTGATGAGTATCACAATCCTTTGTCTTGATTTGAGGAAGCATGATATATTCTCTAGTGATGGGGTTACAAATACAAACAGATGGGCTTCCGGTAAGACAGAGAAGACCATTATAAGTACCAACAATACTAGTATTCCTACCGAACGGAGGTTTTAAATTAACCCTTCTGGTTCTCTCAATACACGTTTCTGAGTCATGATTCTTGTTATATTCAACATATGTAAATTCTAGATTATCATAGTCCCTATATTTCTTACTAGTTGAAGCAAGAAAACCCAACTTACCAGAATCATCAGCAGTAGAAGGATGATTGAGACGATGCAAGTGCATTTTAGAGAATAGTGGATGAAGAACAAGATTTCCCCAAGATCTGCATACTGATTTGCATTCAAGAATCGATTCAATTGGAAGTCTACTTAAAATGTCCAATGAGATCTCTAATGGTAGACTGCTGAAGCTATTCATGAAACCTTCTTTAATTTTCACAGAGAGAGAACACACAGAAAGGGATTTTCTTGTTCAGGGTTCAAGAAATGGTGTGATGGAAAATGGGGGTTTTCGTCTGTGGAAAAGAGTAAAGCAGGGAAATAAAAAGGAGGTATAGTGGTGGACGATTTATACGTACGGAGAGTGTTATATCGATGATGTACGTGGAGTGTATACAGCACGTTAATAGACAACAGATTAGCAAATTTGCGTTACCAACGGAATTTAGGGTGAGGCTTAGCGCCGAGATCACATTGAGATCTTGATTGACCCTATGGTTGATTTTAGGACACGAGCCAAGTATTAGGCTTCTAAGGCCAGGCCCAATGGACAAAAGCAAATAAGCTAATTTGTACATTCCGAACTACTATGGACATGATAAATATGAATTGGCCAGGCAAACCGACATATTTATTTGTTTGCCTACTTCTTATATAACTTCTGATTTTGATTATGGTCTTTTATTATTATAAATCAAATAGTTATTTTTGATTTATGTAATTTCTATTTAATAGAAGACGTACAAGCTTAATATTCACGCATATAACATATCCTATAAAAATTCCAGATGATAAATTTAAGTAACCGTAGACCCATACCATTACCGCTTTATCTCTTAGTTTTGGAATCACAGACCTGCAATGTGCCTTTGTGGGTTTGCTGCATGTATGGGGAATGACCTGAACTGAAAAGCAATAGAATCATGTAGAATCCCTCAACAATTTTATTTTCACTTTCATTCAATTCTTCAGGTATTTCTAACATTCTTACTGTCCGTAAACTAATAAATGTACAGTTACATTGACTCTTAAGAAATAACAATTCCCAAAGGGGATTTCGCATCTTTGCTTTAAACATTTTGTTCCCAGACTGACGCAAGTTGCATAATGCCCGAAATTTTTAATAGTCAACACGCACTCTGTCACACACCAACTATATGTTGAAAATTTGGAGTAACAGCTGTACATCTATCCAGTGCCTTCAAATTTGAGTTTCATATCTCATTGGATCAGAGAGACGACTAAATTTACCGTTTCTAATTGCCTTCAAACTGTACTCTCGTACCCCCTCCCACTCAGGGCTTATAAGGTTGACGGTTGTCCAACTGTGTCTGTGTGTGGCAGCCTGAGATTACAACTTTAATTAATCTTCCACCAATCAAGAAGAAAAGAAATACGAATGTTTTTCTCACAGTTGCTTCGGCTGTTATGCTTGATCCTCCTCTTATCTCAAGTCTCTTGCCGTAGTAGGTATGTTATCTAATCCTGAACGCTAAGTTCAGTGCATACAAGAAATCTGAAGTTCTCGATCCAAATAACTCTTTCTTTGGTATATATATTTGGAATGTTAGATCCAAATAACCTATTCAGATTCCAGAATACTTATGCATTTTCAATTTTTATTTGTAGAAATCCACCACCGCCACCACCCACTACCACGGGCCGCACTACCGATAAACCAAGGCCAGGACCTCCGTCTCCGATGAGGCCACCGGGTCCACATGTATGATGAACAACAACAAATTTGTACCCATAGAAAATGCACGATGTTTCTCCATTTTTACGTACGTATAACATTTTGAATACTGTTACTGCTGACATTTCATTCAGGAATTTTTGAAGTTTTACTACTCAGTAGCCATTTATTCATTCTTAAATAGTTGGCTCCCTCCTTCAATCTGTATGCAATACCGTTTTCTTCGTAGTATTGCTCTTCCAGTTCAAACTCAGACTATTGTTTGTCTGGAGATGGTAACATAGCCAAGAACTTAAATTTATCATTTGTTAGAACTTGCCTAAAACTGATTGTTAAGGCTTGTTACCAGCTTCATCACATGAATGTCAAATATTTGCAGGATCTACAAACTCAAATTGAAAACCACAAAATTCTAGGTAGTCTCTAGGTTAAATTGAAACATAAATGAACTTCCCAGTGCTCACAGTATAGAAAGACGGATTATATTAAAAATCTTTGAAATTTGTTTATTTCCAATAAAACTCAAAACCCACAAAAAGAGAACAGGACACAGCACAAAAGTCATTTCATTACAGGAAACATTCACTTGAAGATACATTCATTTGGGACAACATTTTCTTACCCAATTTGAACCTGAATAGTCCTAGGCTTCTTAGGCAATTTCAGAACAGTAATGGTAAAAACACCATCTACACAAACAGCTGAATTGTGTCAACATTTGCATTCGCAGGCAGTATAAATTTCCTCGTAAATTTCCCAATTCTTCTTTCCATCTTTACGTACTTAACCTCTTTCTCCTTCTCGTCTTCTCTTTGTCTCTACTTTTTTTTTAAAGTATGAAATTGTTTATTAGAAAAGCTATTGATTACACATGGGTAAGTAGTACTCATTGAGTCATTTAAAACAAAATGGTTGATAAAAGTTGGGATTGTCTGGTCCCAGATTGTTGTCGAGAAATTGCCTGCCTGACTGCCGTCAGCTACGTAGTTAGCAAGTCCATTGGCCGCCTGGTTTCCTTCTTTGTAGTTATGATGAACAGTGCATTGAGGTATTTGCCGAATTCTTAGCTTTATCTCTTCAATCATGCTTAAGATATACCAAGGTGGCTCCATGGTGGTGGTTGTAATTGCGGTCCTCGAAACAAGTAGCATACCCCAAGTTTCTGTTGTTAAGGCAGTTGTAATTCCAAGTGGTTGTGCCAAGGCCATAACTACTCTTGTTTCTGAATTCCTGCAAATACATCATGCACCTGCTATACCTGGATGGCCCCTGGTCGCTCCATCTGTATTGATCTTAATCCAGTCCAAGTTAGGACTAGTCCATCCCACCGAGATGGTTATTGTTCTTCTTGCATCGTTTGCAAAGCTAGTAACTAGTGGTTCGCCAGGTAATACCGGTGGTAAGGTTTTCTTTGTCCAAGAAAACTCTTAGTGTTGTGTAATTGCTCTTACCACTATATTATCCGGTATTGATTGGGTATGGCGGAACATATATTCCTTTCTAGCCATCCAAAGAAACCGTAAGAGAAAACAGATGGAGGTTATAGTTTTCGGTGGACACGATTGTTTTAAGAGATGAATTATGGTAGTTTGGAAATTTATGGATGGTAGAAAGGTAGTACTAGTATTATGGTTTCTCCGGAGGTGATTGAGGAGGGTGTTCCGGGATGAAACTGCAATTGTACAACGTATGAGTAGATGATCGACTGTTTCTGGTTCCGTGTTACACTGAGGGCATAAATTGGAGCTAATGAGTTGAATTCGAAATAGAATGGAAAAGGTGGGAATACATTCATTGATTGTTTTCCACAAGAAAAGCTGAATTTTTGGTGGACATGATAAGGTCCACAAGAATTCGGAGGCCGGGAGTGGGTTTTGGTGGGTGTGGCTCATTTCTTGGGTTAGATATTTGTATCCGGATGTTGTAGTGTATTTTCCAGATTTTGAGTGCGAACAGATGATCTTGTCCGGGGGGGCTGTCTTGGGGAAGGTGGATGTTTATAATTTTGTTGGTCGCATCTGGTGGGAAGTTATCTAACTTGTCATGTATCCAATTGAGAGTGATAGGATCAATGATAGCTGTAACTGTTTGGATTGGATAGCATTGGATGGGGTCAATATTTGCGAATTGTGGAATCCAGTTGGCTAAAAAGGGGATGAGGGATGCTAATTGTTTCCATTGATAACTGGATGGAGAGGGGATGGTAATGGGGTTTTGGAAAATTGGTTGATGTTTAAATTATTTTTCATACCATAAGATGGCCCAAATGGAATTAAGTTGATCATGTAGATTCCAAACCCTTTGCAGAAGTAATATTTTATTATGAAAACTACTTTTCTTAATGCCAAGTCCTTCATAAGCAATTGGTTTGGATAGATTTTCCCAACCTAAAGGATGAAGTTTTTTCACAGAGGAATCATGGCCCCAAAAGAAATTTCTAGTGATACGATCTATCTGGTTGTGCACATGGGTAGGAAGAATTTGTGTTTGCATGAGATTATTAGCGGTTGGAGTTAGAGAAGTTTTAATGAGTACTAACCTTCCAACCGTCGTCAGGCATTTTTTCATCTAACCTTTTACTTTTCTTGTTATCCTTTGGAGAAATAGTTCGAAGATGTGTCGAGATGATCTTCCTTGTTTGAATTAGACCCCTAGATAGATAGGGGGTTTGAAGGAGTTGGTATATTGAATAGCTGATGTATGTTATCCACTATGTTCTGATCCAATCTTGGGCTATATATGATTGATGATTTGGAAGTGTTAATTACCTGACCTGCTGGGAGCTGTAAGATTGAAGTACGTTCTTGAGGTGATTACTACTTTCCGTTGATGCTTTGAAAGTGATTAGGAGGTCATCCGCAAACATTAGATGTAATATTTGTGGTGTCTTTTGGGATATGCGGAACCCTCCTATAAGATTTCTATTCTCCAAGTTTTCCAAATTTGTGGATAAAATTTCCGCACAACTTATAAGGATATAGGGGGATAGTGGGTCGTCCTGCCTTATTCCTCTAGTGGGCGTGATATACCCGTGCGGTGTACCGTTGATGTTGACTGAATATGTGACTGTTGTGATACAAAGCATTATAGATTCCACAGATGTTGCTGGAAAGCCCAGTTTTGTGAATGTTGTTTAGATGAAATCCCAATCCAAACTATCATATGTTTTTTTGTATATCTAGCTTTAAAGCTATTTTAGGAACTTTTGTTAGGGGGGGATTTGATGTAGTGGAAAAACTCTCCTGCGATTGCTATACTATCATAAATTAATGTTTGAGGAACAAAGGCACTCTGGTAATGGCTTATTAGGAATGAGAGGATCGTCCTGATACGATTAACTAGAATTTTGGCAATTATTTTATATGTGACGTTGCAGAGACCAATTGGTCTGAATTGGGATGGTTTTGAAGGATGTTCTATTTTTGGGATAAGTGTGATATTTGTATGATTCATGAGTTGGTGAGTGTTTAATGAACTAAAAAACTTTGAACCATATCTATTAATTGAATGTGAGTGGTTTCTCATAAAACTTTGAAAAACTTACTTGTGTAGCCATCCATTATAGGAGCTCGCTCTGAATCTATAGAGAATAGAGCTTGTTTGATTTTCATTGGGGTTACATCTTCAGTTAGCGTAGCACATTGCCTGGGAGTTAGTCTATGAGTGATATCTTTGAATAAATCTTCTTCTATGGTTGTGGGTGTAGATGTATATTGTTATGTATAATGGTCTAGAATGATCGTATAACTTCATCCTTGTTTGTTATCCAGTTGTTTTGGGAGTCCTGCACTTGATGTGTATTATTATATCCCCGATGAATGTTTTCTTTGGTATGAAAGAAGGTTGTATTATTATCACCCGATTAGTAGGTCACATGGCATTGGAGCAGGGTTAAATGTTCAATTTTGAGTTCTTTTTCCTGTTATAGCCAGTATTCATGCTCATCTCCTTGTTGATTAGCGCATTGTTGCTGCACTAACCTAATTTGTATTGTCGATTTCTTGATCATTGTTGGGAGGTGGCCAAAAGTTTGTTTATTCCATTGAGTAAGAACTTGACTGGTTGTTATGAGTTTCAATTGCAGGTCCATCGATGGTTCTATGTCTGTTTGTTGAGTCCAGGCATTGTTTACCATTTGCCCTAATTCCGGGTGGGTGAGCCAGAGATGTTCAAATTTATAATTCTTTGTTCCTCTCCAGTCCATCATTTTTGTTTGAAGCAATATTGGTGCATGATCAGAAGCTATCCTGGGGAGATGAGTAACTTCTGCATGGGGTTTAGTTGTTCTTCAATGTTGTGTTACTAAGACCCTATCTAGGCGTTCTAGAATATTGTCTTTTCCCAGTTGATTGTTTGACCAAGTATACGAATCTCCTCTGAATCCCATATCAATAAATCATAATGATTGATCATTGTGAGAAAATGTTGAGTTTGTGCATACGTTACCTGTCTTCCTCCTTTTTTTCTGACTAGTCTGTTATATCGTTGAAGTCTCCTAATAATACGTAAGGAGTTGTGGAGTTGATATCAGGGAAAATTGTTGGAAAATCTTGCCAGAAATCTCTTCTTACCTCCGGATGGGGTGGGATGTAAATACACATGCACAACCATGGGTGGTTAGGTGGAAGTGGAGTGATTAAGGCATGCATGTAGCTTTGAGAATTTAGTAATATACACACATTTAGATTGCCTTTACCGAATAAGCATAATCCCCCGCGTCTTCCGATTTTGGGAACCGAAAAGTGATTTTGAAAGTTTAAGAAATGTTTAAGGGAGTTCATATGGTTGTTATTGACTAAGGTTTCTGAAAGAAATAAAATCGAGGATTTGTGCGATGAGACTAATCCGCGCAGGTGTTGTGTTATTGCTGGTTGATTGGCTCCTTGACAGTTCCATGCAAAGATATTCATCATAAAGTCAAAATGAATTTTTTGGAGAGCATTTTTTTCTTGATCATTCAAAGAGAATAGATCAAAAAGCACACAAGCCGTGTGCGGGAGGAGACAGCCAACAAAGAGCAAAAATCCAACAGAAACAAAAAAACTAAAGAAAAGAAGTTTCTAAGAATACAAGGAGTATCAACAAAGGAAGACACAACTTGTGAATCTTAACAATCGGAGAGCAACTTACAGACCGCAATGAGTGACAATTGCCTATTGTCAATTAGCTGACTCGTCAACATCTTCTATAATTAAATCATGGTGGATCGCTAAACATTTCTTCACGATTTCCTATTGTCAACTTGCGAGATCGCTAAACATTTATTCTCGATTAGTCTTTATATATGGAAATTCTCCATAAAGAACCAAACTCGACGAGTTTATCTGTCGAGACTTTATTAGGAGCTTTAGATTTAGGAGGCTTTTTCTTTTCTATGCTTGAAAGGGAACCATTTTGGAACGTACCTTTACCTTTGCATTTCATACTCAATTTCATACCAATTCCTGCAATTGGCTTGGACGATGACCACTTGCGATACTTACTTTTGAGTCTTTCAAAACTAACTGGGAAGTGGTTATCTCCCCTTCTTTTTCTTCTTCTTCTTCTAAATCATGAAACTTGTTATGGAATTCAAAACCAGGGGGAATGTCAGGATTTGCACCTTCCACAACCGGTTGACCATTTTCAGGAATAATATACGGGCTCGCTGTATGAATCTGTAAGTGCTTTTCTTTTTTCTTTTTGCCGGCGCCTTTCTTTCTTTTAAATGAAATCCACTCACCAAGAACCTTTTCTTGTCCAATTACCCTCTCACCATTCACACATCTATGCAAAGCAGAACTCTTGGCCTCATCATATGTCTTATATTCAGATTCTCCATCATAATCTTCACAATTATCAACTTTAAGAGAGTCTTCAACAGTCATCTCATTAACCCGTTGTTAGATCTGAAAGTTGTCCCTTCTGTCATTACCATCTCTACAACCTCATTTCCCTGTACCTGCATATTTTCATTTATAATGGTATCTATTCCAGAGCCATTTACTCCAATCATTTTCCCAAATCCATCAAAGCTTTCACCACCTTACCAGAGCTTTGGTTCTCTTTCAATGCCCCAGCGCTTTCTTTAGCATTCTCTTTTGTTTTAGGCATCCACACTTTCTTACTAACCTTAGGACATTTAGCACTTGAGTGGCCAAATGGAAAAAAATTCTTAGGACATCTTGAAGGTTTCCAAGTATATTCAATTGAAACCTTAAATTCTTTGTCATCATATACAACAGGAATAAAAGAAGGGAATTCACTACCCGCCTCCATTTCGACACATACTCTAGCATATCTCATTTTGGTTCTAGACAGAGTATGGTGATCAGCAAATAATGGGACTCCAACTACACTAGTAATCATACTTAGCTCCTTAGCATTCCATAAGTGAGTTGGAACATTCCTTAAGTTCATCCATACATGTATTGATTTCATTTCATGAATGTCTTGCTCAATAAAAACTTTCCATGGACGAATTAAAAATAATCTACTTGAAATAGTGACTGACCCTAATTCCATGGTAATAACTCTATCTTCCTCTAACTCAAACTCAAAGATGAACATCAGTTCTTCATGAAGAGTCAATTTAAAAGCCCTTTTAAGCTTCCATGTTTGTTCCATTGTTTCTTTCACTTGGTGAAAAGGTAATCTACTGCCCACAAAAAACCCAACTAGAAATTTATCGCACACCCTAAATTCATCGACTAAATCAGAGGGAGAGATAATGGATTTCAACTTACCATCCGTTGAATGAGGTTTATAAAAAGACAATTTGGAGGTAGTTGAATTCACTCTGCTGTCTCTATCATTGTTTCCCCCAAAAAGAGCTTTCCATTTTCCATTTTTAAGTTTTACTAAAATCCCAATCGAATCTCCATTCATATCAGCTCGATCCTTGTTGACTCCAACATAGACTCCCCCACTAACAGTAAGAACACCATTTGCTCCAGCAGAAGGAGAATTTGAGTTCAAATGAGGAAAATCCTTCATCCCAAAAATAGTCCCTAAATCCATCACAATAAGAAACCATTCACGATTCAATTTCTAGTCTGCTTCAGCATCTTCATCTTTCGTATATTTGTTGTGAAGCTCAGATGAAAAAAGGGGGGAAAGCTCATAAAAACCCTACGAATCACTTGATGGCCTTTCTAGTACAAGCGAGGTTTGTACTGAAGTTCTTCGCTGAGACAAGTTTCCCCAAGTGAACACACTTATTGTTTAGATTGCGAAATAATATTTTTGGAGAGCACTTTAATAAGTAGTATGAACCGCTTGATAGTCTGTATGAAGTATGAAAAGCTGAAAAGCACTTAAGAAGTATGAGATGCTAAAGAGCCCTTAAAGAAGAAAAAAAAATAAGCAGCGCTGATGAATCTTTAAAAATAGAACAGAAGAAAATCTTGACGAAGTAAAAAATGACCTTTAAGAAAAGGAGCAGGCTTTGGTAGAAGGTCGAAGTTCAGAGAAAAAAGTTGAAGATCCTTCTTTAGGAAAACTAATCTTCTATTATCCTCCAAGGAAACAAGTCCCAGTTGAAACCTACAAGATAAAAATATCCGGTATTATAAGCCCACAAGAAATGCAAGAAATATAGTATAAACTATGAAGAACGAGAAGTAAGTAGTATAGAGCATTAGGATGTTTTTCTTTTGACGAAATAGGATGTAAAGAGAAGGTCCTTGGACTACTTTTAAAATTTGAAGTATTTTTGTGAATACAACTTTCAGGAAACTAAAAGTAAACGGATTGAAATAACAGAACAAATAATCAGTTGAAAAAACTAAATCTAAGAAGCAGTTAGAATGTTAATGAAATGAATTCAAGAGACGTTAGACTAACAATACCTTTACGTACTTGACACTTTTTTCCAGCTAAGGTCATTTTTATCCTAATAGAAGAGATATAGGTCCAGTTTGGTCAAAAGTCAATCGAAGTTACTAGACAAAACCTTTTCTAGTACAAAATGTTTATCCAAAAGAAAAGAAAATAGACGTCTCTAGAAGAAGCCAGTATTCTTCAATCTTCTGGAACTATTGAGATTGTCTAGAAACCTTAAAAGAAAACCCCCACAAACAGACCTTAATCCTTCGCTATCTATATATAAGAGATGAATTCTATCAACATAACCATCCAATCTAATTCTGCACCATAAATAAACATTCAGAAAAATCTCTCATAACCTAAACAAATTCTCAGAAAAAAATTTGTGTGTGAAATTCAAATTCAAAACCAGAAAATCTCAACAATGTCGATGATTCCAAGTTTGTTTGGTAACCCAAGGACAAACGTTTTCGATCCATTCTCACTAGACGTTTGGGATCCATTCCAAGGCTTCCCATTTTCAGGTTCCGGTTCTTCCTCTTCTGCACTTTCCTTCCCTGGTTCTGAAATCTCAAAAGAAACTTCGCAATTAGCAAACACTAGAATCGACTGGAAAGAAACCCCAGAAGCTCATATATTTAGAGCAGATCTTCCTGGTATTAAAAAAGAAGAAGTGAAAGTTGAAGTCGAAGAAGGGAGAGTACTTCAGATAAGTGGCGAAAGAAATAGGGAGAAGGAAGAGAAAAATGATAAGTGGCATAGAGTTGAACGCAGCAGCGGTAAGTTTTTAAGGAGATTTAGATTGCCCGAGAATGCAAAAGTTGATCAAGTTAAGGCGTCCATGGAGAATGGAGTACTTACTGTGAGTGTTCCT
Source organism: Papaver californicum (assembly GCA_023531435.1). NCBI lineage: Eukaryota > Viridiplantae > Streptophyta > Magnoliopsida > Ranunculales > Papaveraceae > Papaver > Papaver californicum. The sequence continues at coordinate 8,991,261 of JAJJMC010015296.1, read as the reverse complement.
AAAATTGTAGAGAAGAAGCCCCAAGTGAAATCTATTCAGATTTCTGGTTGAGTCCCATTACCACTACTAATGAAATGTATCTCTGCTCTGCTTAAGTCCTGTGTTGGGTTTTAGTATGTTGTGTGAAATGTGAACAATAAAGAAGATAGTGTTGTGGTAGTCTGCTATTAATTAGTGTCAGTGTGTCTGTAAGGTCTGTAATGGTTTAAACAAACTTTTCTTGTTAATGAAAACTATGAGCTTGTTTGTTATCTGTATATGTTTTCGTGTCCCTGGAACAGAATTCATGGATTTATTCTTCCTTAATTTGCTAAAAATTCATGCTCATTCTCTTGCAAATTTGGCATAAACAAGCTAGAGAGCTTCAAATTGGAACTTCGTATGTGTTCAATCGGGTGTTGAAATGGCACATAGGTGTCTCTTCTGCAGCATCGAAGCTCCTGCATTAAGCTGAAGATAAAAGTTGTCCGTTACTCTCCTCTAGTTTTGTCCCTGGCTTGGTTAGCCCTTTTGAAAAAAAATAATTAAACCTCTGGAACCTAGAAATTGCACTGAATTTCCATACTGAACAGGAATGTAGTGAGTGATTAATGTAATTCTCATCGTTGTTTTAAAATGGACATCTTGAGATTAGCTCAGATCCAATTCTTGTTAGTCTTTCTGAGGTTTGAAAGTGGGAAATGAGGGTCCTGTGGGATTTGTTTGAAGAAGACATGATCGTACTGAACCTTAAGTTCAGGGGAGAGGGATGAAGATGTATGAGTTGCTAGAGAAAACCTCATTGAAAGATCAGGAGAAGGAGTTGACAGTAATGGGTTTGGGAGACTTCAAGACAAGTCTTCCAGTGGAGTCCGATTTTTTGTTTGACGCCATCGATGGTTTCTCTCAAGTGATTTTTTTCCTAAGTGATTTTGATGATCTTTGGCTGATTTCACTATGTTCTCAAATAGAGCTGTGAAGAACTTCTCTTCTCTACTGAGTTGTATTTATACTACATAGACTTAGTATTTACTACTACTCGTTTGATACTAATCCGGTGGGCATTGGCTAAAATGGGCACCGGTATTTTAGCCAGTATGCGAGACCATGTGGCTTGGCAAATTCGATTTTAGATAGTGATAGTTGGCAAATTCGATTTTAGATAGTGATAGAATTAGTTAATTAGTTAAATAAACCTAAATTTTATATAAATAAATATATTTTAATTGGTGTTATCCGTTTTTATATAAATAAATAATTTTTTAATTACGTAGGACCAGTTACTATTTTAAAATTAATATATATACATATATATATTATGGTATTGATCTGTGCCGTAAGGATACGGGTTTTTAACTATTGTTGGGGGTGGAGATCTATGATTTTTTCTTATTGTACATAGAAGCATCTATAAAATTTCTTCTTATTAATACTATGGTGTGTAGTTCGATTAGAATATTAGGTTTTTGGTATTGGATGTTTATCCTCACCAAAGCACACGAAAACGATTGTATATAATTGCATTGTGCCTTCTGCAAGCTCCATCTCTCTATCTTCTATTTTTATTATTTAAATATTTTTTAAACCACAGTGTTAGTGCTTACAACATCACGTAGTGAATATTTACAAAACCATTCAAAAAAATATTAAAATGGATAAACATAATAATCAACTCGACATTTTGTAATTTGACAATCATCCCTCAAAAGCAATTATTGCATAATCATTAAAGCGGTTATTGTTGACCATGATGGTATCTTATGGTCATAAGTAAAAATTTGTATGTAGGGAAATTTTCTTGCAGCTTATGTTAAAATCAAATGTTAAATCTTTGGCTTGTACCACATTGTATTTCTGATTACCAAATAATAATTTTTCTTATGTAGAAAAAATATATTATTCGAACTCTAATGTGTATAGAGAAATAAATTTTATACAACGCAACATTCTAATTCTAATGTACGTGAAGAATCAAATTCTAGTCATAGATCAAATTATATTTTCATATTTAATGTAGTTCTTCCAAACTACATTTTCATTTCTATCGGAATTGAGAAGTAAGCTTTACATGATGTGAAGATTCTCATGTTGTTTTATACGGCTCTATGAGGTTGTGCCTTTGTTGTGCATCCTCACTCTTTCATTGGCTTAACAATCTGCAGAATATAGAATTGTACAAACGAATTAGTAAATTTCACTTTGTGCCATACAATAGTGAATATTTCTATTCATACATATTGTTTAGCAATATTGTATCTGTCGAAATGAAAGTTGTAATTAACTGTGCGTTTGAAAATGGTTGTGATAGGTTACCCCGAGCCACTGCACAAATCCTTGAATTAGTCAACTTTGTCTTCAAAAATCTGGTATTATAGGGATTTTTTTGATTTTTAACCACCGGAAAAGAAATGGTATATGTAAAATCTATGGGAAAAAGGATGGAGAAATAACAATCAAATTGATGGCCGCAATAATATTTTCTCTTAATCTTCAAGAAAATGCATTCTTATACATTCGACTTATTTGATTGTTAGCATAAATTTTCACTACTATCATATGGGTTTCCCTGTAATCTAAATGATCATTGATTGTTATAGAAAAGAGAAGCCGCTTTCTCATTTGGTAATAAGAATTAACTCCACAAAATAAATGAGATATTAGGGTAAGTGCCAGCACGACCTTGGAAAAAGCACTTGTCCCGTCTAATATACTATTACCAATATTCGGGAAAACAACGGGCTGATTTTCATGTTCAACATTTGAGGGTCGATCTCGACCGTTCTTTATACGTATGAAATATAGATCTCCGACCATATAGAAAAAAAAACGTTGCTTCTTATAATAATTAAAGAACTTTGTAAGACGAACATATTCCTAAAATATTAGCTTCAAATGCGTTATCGTTTTGTTTTTATAGAAAAAAATAGTATCTAAAGCGTGAGATAATACGAGAATAAAAGTGTAAAGGGATCCTCCCTCAAAACGAATTTATGATAGAATTTGACATGTTTGTTACAAATATCATCTCACACATTCATGCATGAAAATTGCAGCCGCATGGATATCAAAATCTCTGTGCACATGATAGTATAAAACATTTTTGCATAACAATCACCTCCCACAAAGATATACAGATTTACAAAATATAATCTAACCTAGTGTGGTAGTTCCGAACCAACCTCATATGGTTTTAGCCAAATTTTGTGACATCACGTCCTTGCTAAGATTAATTTTCCAAATCGCAAAGAATGTCATACCCAGAGAATCCTATTTTAGTTCCATTCACTTAATCCCACCAGCTTATAATTTCTCCGGGTACAAAAACAAAAACAAAAAAATCCAACAATCAATTCAACCCTTTAGTAATGTATATCAAAAATAAAGTTGTGTGTTGAGATGAATACTATCCTACACTTGCTTTCATCAAAAATGCATGACACCCAACATCCCTGCAGCTTTTCATGTACTTTATTCCAGAATATTAGATATTTTCACAAAAGAATTTAAGAAATCACACTATTTCAAATCAAGAACAATAAAATTAACCAAAAACAAAAATAAACAAAAATCCATCCACCTCGTTCAATCAGCGAATATAAACTGAACCCTAGTTAAACCCCAAAATCACTTATACATATAAAAAAAAATTATATATATGAACTCTATATAAGATAAAATAAATAAAATTGAAGAAACCCTAATTTGAGAAATTGAAATCAGAGGGGCGTAGTAATGTTTGTATACCTTAGAATGTATACAACCGACAATCAAGACCTAATCGATCATCTTTAATTATCGTTGCGACATAATAACCACCAGGATCACCTCCAATAATATCAACATCATTCTCATCACCACCCGACCCATTGAAGATGCTAGGGCTTATCTTTGTTCTTCTAGATCACGGATAAAGAATCAAGATCGATAATTTTTGTTCTTTGATGGGTTTCAGTAGATGTAGGGCTGCACATACCCGAATCAACCCGTCAACCCGTCAACCCGACCCGCACCCGTCCATTTTGACCCGGCGCGCTGATAAACGGGTCGGCTGCGGGTGATAACTTTCATTACCCGCCTTCTGGCGGGTCGGGCGCGGGTGACACCTTCTCTCACCCGACCCACCCGCCCAACCCGCCTGAAAATAAGAAAATTCCTATTTGCTTCTGAATAAGCTTTTAAACATTACTCCATTCTTATGAATCTTATCCATTCCCCCTCTCTCTCTCTCTGAAAATATCTCCATGGCAACAGCAGCAAGAACATCATCGTAAATCCTAATCCAATCTAAAAAGCTATCAATTTTATCAGCATCAGCATCAGCATCGACATCATCAAGATTTGTAACCACAAGAAATCGATCGAGTAAATCAGAAGGAGGAGGAGGAAGTTTAATAGAAGTGAATCTAGAAACAGATGGTGAAAATGAAATACTAGGTATGAAAAGACTTGAAGATGCAATTTATAGGATTGTTGTGCGAAGATCAGCACCAGATTGGTTACCTTTTTCACTTGGTTCTTCTTATTGGGTATCAGTGTACCACCTAAAAAAAGACCTCAGGATTTTGCTGAATTGATTGGGAAATTAGTCAATCCTTTGTATGAAGATGAAACCCTTTCGTTAACTAATGCTAGGGGTTGGCCTTCTACTTCTTTTTTCATTGATGGTAACCTCTGTTTTGCCCTAAATTTATGATTTTTATTTCCCTAAAAGTCATTTCATTGGTTTGGGGAAAAAATATTGGTTCTTATTTGCAATTGGGTTTCTTGATTACTATCAATATGTTGTGGATTGAGGTAAAGATTTGTTTTTTATTTCATGTTTAGGGGAATTGGGGGTTTTCCCTTATTTGTACACTGGATTGTTGTTAGGTTTGTTTGCATGGTAATAACTTTGTGTATTGAAAAGATGTGATTTTTACCACCAAATGATCTACTTTTGTGAATTCGATTTGCCCAACTTAGGTGATTTGTTGCATGTCTATGTTGATACTTGTAGCATTATTAAAATCTTGTTGGAGCTTCAGTTGGCTACAAATAAATGTGGGCGTGTCGTATTAGATGTATCAACACTTATGAACTTATTTGAGTGAAAAATCAAGTGTGTTTAAACAACAAGAAGAAGGTTTTGTTTGATGATTTATATTGAAGTTATGTCTACTTCTCCTACTTTAGTTTGTGGTGAGAAGAAACATTGGTGGCTCACCGCTCACCAACAGGAAGGTACCATTCTTTGGGGTTTTCAGTTTATGGTTCTTTTTACGATTTCATACTATTTTTTTTTATCAGGTTGTGAATTTTGTTGTAGAATCATTATGGGTTTTTCTCTTTTGGTTGATCAAATGTATTCACAGATAGTGATATGGGGTTTTCTATGTTTTTTTATTTATCGTAGAAATTGTTTGATTAATGTACTGAATAAGTTATTTTGTTTGGTTTTTACAGATTGTTGATAAATATGTTAAAGATGCTAGAGTACTGATAGCAACACAAGAATACTCAGAGATTTCATCAGCATTAAATCTACTTGATGCAGCATTAGCATTATCATTATCACCGCGATTTGTAACAGCTCTTGAATTAAAAACACGATCTCTACTTTATCTTCGTAGATTTAGAGAAGTTGCAATCTTGCAGACATGCTTCAAGAATATATTCCAAGTTATAAAATGGTTTCAGAAGAATCATCTCATTCGTCTGATTTGAAGTCTTCTTCACAGCAATTATCTAGAGAGAGGGTTAAGTAACTATGTCCTTGAATTCTAATGGTAGTAGCTATCAAAACATATATTCTTATGTCCTTGAATCTGGGCGGGTGACCCGCACCCGACCCGCCCTACGGCGGGTTGGGTGCGGGTGAATATTTCAGTCACCCGCCAACTGGCAGGTTGGGTGCGGGTGGGGCTAAACCCGACCCACCCGACTCGATGTGCAGCCCTAAGTAGATGTCTAGGGTTTGTAGATTTTGTTGATCGGAATGAGAGAGAGCTTAGAACAAAATCATAAATGAAAGGTTAATGAATGTAATGAATTAATGAGATACACGCCTGGGAGAAAGCAAAGAAGGAAGATGAAAGAATAATGCCTATAAAAGTAAAACCATATCTTCATAATCATGAAAATTTCAGGGAGACTGGAATCTGGGCCATCGTATGAAGGCATAAAACGTGAGGGAATTCTCGGTCACGATTTCTGTATGACACAAACTGAGAAATGACATCCATTGATCGCTGAAAAAAAGAGTTTTTGGACGATCGGGATTAGACTGAGACCATTTTTTGTACATAAGATATAAAATAAATTAAAATAACTAACTTAACTAAATTTAATATAAAAATTATTTTTATTCGGCCTATGTTGAGCCGATCGTCTCAACATAAGAGGCTCAACATGAGTCGATCGTCTCATATTGATTCGATCGACTCAACACAAGCCTCGCTTGGCAAACTCTTACAAATACCCATTTGCCAAACGAGTTTTTATATTTGCACATCCCACTGTGGGGTGGTATTTGTCAAATTAGCCAAAATGACCACCCACTGGAGTTGCTCTAAACCGACTAACCTCATCTGTTTTGAGATCCTGAATTTAGTTATAACTAGTTGGAGGAGATGACTAAATAGTCTCTGTGCAAATCTTTTCACTCCATATCCTATATTCTAGTCTAGAAACATCCCTGAGTTGAGGCTCAAAAGAAAATTGCGCAGGTATTCCAATCACAAATCTCAAGTCTTAAAATAGTGAGCTGTTTGTTATTCACAATCTTCTATCAAGTTAACAAAAAATATTGTACAGGTACCTCCCTGTAGCAATCTTGACCTTTTGTCTATTTACCAACGACAATGACTCAATTAACTAAAATGTTGTATAGTCCATTAACAAAAAAAATAAAAAAATCAAAGGGCTTTTACAGAAGTGAAACCAAAGTGTCTATGCATACTTACTTTTTTCAGTTGATTCCAAATATGCGGACCTCGTGCATGTTTGGAAACTTGGCAACCACCAAAACAAAGACAACAAGCGTGGTCGAGAAAGAGTATGGGTTGTTGTAGTCAGTTGTGCGAGGTTATTAGCTACCTATAAAAGAAATGGCGTATGTTATACTTGTAAGTAGAAAGGAAACCTGGTATCATGATACATCCATGATGCTCCCAACTTGTCAGCTTCTATAGGCTGATCCAATGAATAACACATAGAGACAATTCATGGACAGAATTCAAGAGGAAATGCTAAAGTGAGGAAGACAATCATGTAGTTAAAATCGAGATCACTGCAATATGACCATCCTAAAATATTTAGAATATATGGTTGAAACATTTTCGCATAGTTGGGTCATTTCTTTCTTCAAGATGGTTCAAGATTATTCTTTTTGCTGTTCCATTTTGGCAAACCTACAATTCAGGGCAATCACTGAGAAATAACCAATATACTGCAAGAATATAAAGTCATCAAATATATTAACCTTATGTGAGCCTGAAAGAGGTACTAGGCCACATTGACCTTCTAAATGTTGCAGAATGCAACCTGTTCTGGAAAAATGTAATAGGAACAAACCTACTTCTTTGATTGCCATTCGGTTGAAACCTAAATATCTCTAACGTAAATATTTCAATAAACTTTTCATCGATTATTTTATAAACCTACATTCCAACATAACCTCCGGGAACTAATTTATATACAGCAAGACAATGAAACCACAAAATCTATCATCCTAACATCAGCATGTTAGGGAATTTTAAACCTAAGCAAATTTATCAGAGATACACTTCACAGGGAATATCTCAAGTCCAAGAGCTAAATATTTTATTTTAAATCCAGTTTCATCAACAGAGTCAGACCAATACAAAGACAAATACAACAGATTGGCAAAATAACCAAGAGAATTAAGCTTTTGTCTGCAAGTGCAGGGAGCAATTAGCCAACCGACACTCTAAAACTTATGAGTAGGCTCAAATGACACACATGGTGAAGTTGTAAAATAAAGAAAAGGTTTAGAATTATCCATTGTGGATGATCTCATAGCGTTTAAGAATGAAAATGTTCAGGGAAAAAAAAGGAAAGAATATAAGAACTTCTCCACCTGAGAGTTGTTTTACCAACTACGCATTAACGGGAACAGTATTCTAGACGTAATTAGGGGGGAAAAGAAATAAGACTCTAATTCAACTGCAACAACCAGGCTTTCTGATCATTTAGGCATCGGTCTTGAGCCTCATAACTGTCAGAGTTAAGCAGAAAGTATAGGAAACCCCACGCAACTTGTAAAGATCTCATTGGAAGTGATTGCGAAAAGCACCCTAAAAAATGTGTGTTCCTAGTTGTGTTTAATAAAAGCGAGGAGTTAATAGTACCTCTTGTTCACAAATATCTCCCCAGATGGAACTAAATGAGCAGGGTACTATAAACCATCAATGCAGTTGATGCTCCTACAGCTAGGCCAGGTATTGACTAAATTTTATCAATCAATGCATTAGCCGCTACATCTGGTCATGTGTGGCAATAGATGGCCACATTATAAGAATCAAATCTTGGTGAAGCATACAAGATGGATTTACACGGGGCAATTTCTATGAAGAAACCCTGGATCTCTAGATCACCATTTCCAATCTAATCACAACTACTAGGGGTTTCTTGAGCAAACACTACCTCCAAAATTCCCATCAAATTGTCAGACTGTTAGCTGAAGTATATACATAAAGGATATCATGCAAAAGAAAAAAAGAAAGGAAAAGGAAATGATGTACAAGCGAGCCATGCTTGACATTACATGATTCAACTTAAATTATGGAGGAATTTATAAATTACTCTAAGCAAGAAATTTTGGAAGAAATGGCGAGTGTAACTGAACTTTTGATGGGTGATGATGGAACTTGGAACTAACTGAAACAAAGTTAAAAAATTGGAAAGGTCATACAACTGTGGAAGCAGGCATAATGTGTGTAAGGTACATTTGCTGATAGTTTGCAAATGAAATCATTGTTCTGAATCCCGGTAGTAGTCTGCAAGTCACCGTGCTAATTAATGTTAGTCGTCATAGATAACTTTGCCTATTCGACTCTATTGTTCTAGTGATATTTATTGATGAATGAACACAAACCGCATTGCAGTTACCTATTCAAACTACCATGCTGATAAGGTTGAGTCACTAACAAACTGCAAAGTTAATGTAAGAAAGTACAAAACACTCCCATAAAGTTGGATAGATGATATAAATACAGAGTAACAGTAGTCTAAATATATCGCTCACTAAGACAATGTCAATAGCATTAAAGTTCACACAAAGTTTACTAGTTATCCAAATTCAAAATGAAACTCAAAAAAGATTACCGGTTATAACTAAGTATCCAGGGCCTCATCTTCTTCTGGCTGCTCGAAAGGAAAATCACGGCTTTCTGTCTCCTTAATTTCAACCGACCCAATAATCTCCTTATCTTTTCCCCTTAATTCTTTCAAAGAAAGTAAGGTATCCAGGGCCTCAACCTCTTCCGGCTGCTCCGAAGGAGAAACACAGCTTTCTGTCTTCTCAATTTTAATCGACTCCATTATCTCCGTATCTTCTTCCCCTAATTCTTTCAACGAAAGTAAGGTGTTCTTGTGAGGAAATATTTCACAAAAAACATTCCTTAAGATTCCAAAACCTTTTCGGGGAAGAAGATTTTGGGTCGTAAATATTTAAACGAAACATATTTGTTAAAACACCGCCACTCTTCGTAAAGGCTACTAAATTGCTTTCTTCAAGACTAAACTCTTTAGTCCAAACCAATGCCTGATACCCCTTTCGCTCTTTCATGCCATGATTATCATTCTTCTTTGTCAATAGCCATATGTCATACCATTCTCTTTCATCTCCTTCGACACGTCGCCAAACAGCAATATACAAACACCCATCCAAAACTCCTATTCTACTATCAACCCAATTACCGTTTGGTGGCAAAGGAGGTGGTGACAGTTGTTCACAAAACTTTTCCTCAGCCAAATCAAAGGTAAAGATCATTTCTGAATCACCGGCAATCCAATAAAGAGCTCCATTGGCAAAAATACCTTGTGGTAAAGCCTCATAATAAGATGATTGGCGAAGGTCATAATTGAATCTTCCAAGGTTTCTCCATCTGTTGCTACTGCCTAATGTGTATATGTGGACTTCTATAAACTCGGGCTGCAAGTAAGCATGTATTGCTACAACTTTGTACTCATTTATGAAGAAAGGTAACCAAACCCGTTACTCCAATACTGATAAGTATCACAATACTTTGTCTTGATTTCAGGAAGCATGATATATTCTCTAGTGATGGGGTTACAGATACAAACAGATGGGCTTCCAGTAAGACAGAGAAGACCATTATAAGTACCAACAATACTAGTATTCCTACCGAACGGAGGTTTTAAATTAACCCTTCTGGTTCTCTCAATAGGCGTTTCTGAGTCATGATTCTTGTTATATTCAACATATGTAAATTCTAGATTATCATAGTCCCTATATTTCTTACTATTTGAAGCAAGAAAACTCAACTTACCAGAATAATTAGCAGTAGAAGGACGATTAAGACGATCCAAGTGCATTTTAGAGAATGATGGAGGACGAAGAAGATTTCTCCAAGATGTGGATACTGATTTGCAATCAAGAACCGATTCAGTTGGAACTCTACTTAAAATGTCCAATGTGATCTCTGATGGTAGACTCGTGAAGTAATCCATGAAACCTTCTTTAATTTTTACAGAGAGAGAATACACAGAAAGGAATTTTCTTGTTCAGGGTTCAAGAAACGGTGTGATGATAAATGGGTTTTTCTTTTGTTAGGGTTAGAAATGGTGTGATGGAAAAAAAATGGGGGTTCGTCTGTGGAAAGAGTAAAGCAGGGAAATGAAAAAGAGGTGGAGTGGTAGACGATTTATACGGAGAGTGTTAGGCCAATTCTTATGCATCCATATCAAATGGGTTAGTTTGTCCAGCCACCTAACTGGACAAACAGGATACACCATTATGGAAAATATTTTGAGCTATGGAAACCATGTCGAGCGATATAATGTTGATCGCTAGCGGCTATTTGATTGCTGACGATCAACACTATGTCGATCGACATAGTTTCTATCGTCCACGACTGACTCCCTACCGCCTATAAATAGCGAGCCTCTCCTTCATAATTTTACATCTAAAAACACCAAAATCATTTAGAGTATAAAAAAAATACTGCAAAAAAAACTTTTGCCACGATGAGTTTCTTAAGAAATAAAAGTAACAAAAAAGGTCAACCAACAGGCGTTCCAAATAGTGGACTGAACCTGAATCAGGATAGAGATGAGGGGTTCCAACAGGTGAGACAGCTTGCGTGCACTGGTGTAATGGAAGTTCATATATCATGCCATCAAGAGAGAACTCGGTATACCAAGCTAAGATGTGGGTTAACTGAATTTAGTATCGTGTATGGGTGTCTCACTGAGGCAGTTCAACAAAGAATCCACAGATATCCGTGGTATCGCTTATATTCTTTAAGCACTAAGCATCATAGGAATGTTGTTGTTCAAGTAATATTAGAACGTTGGTGGAAGACTACAAATACGTTCTATTTTAAGGATTTCGAATGCGGTAAGTTTGTTTGTTCTCTAATTAATATTACTGCATTTTTATTTTTGGTTTTATATATGCAAACTTTAGATTATGCGAACATTATGTTGATGTAAACTTTAGGATTTAGAGCCGAAAATTAAATTCAAAATGTTGTTTGTAGGAGTTACGCCGTTAGGTATTTATATGTTGATGGGAATACTCTACGAGGGAAATATGGTTTCATATGATCAACAGAAGTGGCAAAGACAAAATAGATGGCAACAACTCCTTGTATTGTACAGTGAGGATTGGGAAGGAAATGATATGCACAGAGATATCCACGCTGGTGGAATCAGAGTCTCTGGGTTGAAAGCTTTTTTAAAACGCTATGCATAGAAAGTGAAAGACCATCCTTCAGAAGAGAAAGATGAGCACAATGTTGAGCTCGAAAGAATGTTTGTGTTATATGTGAAAGGACAATGTCTTTTTCCAAATTCTAGCTCAGTGACACCTCTTGGTTTTCTCGAAGCGCTTGAGGCCTTAGAGTTAGCTCCAGGGTATGACTGAGGTTCTGCACTATTATCTTCAATCTACATCAGACTCGGGAATTATGCGGGCGCCAAACCAAGTTTGAATTGTTTTTGGAGAATCTTGGAGGTAAATGGCTAATTAGTTTATAATTTTCTTATAAAATTATAATGCTATATTTGATAAATAATTAAATTTCCTAATGTTTTCACAATATTGATGGTATACTTACTTCCGTGTTGGTGAAGCTGCTCTTTTACAATAAGTCGTTGTTTTTCCAATTATAGAGAAAAACCAGTCTGACAACTGGTTCCCACTTTAGCCAGATGACGGTCAACACTCTGAGATGATTAACAGGATTCAACAAACAATCAGAACAAAGAAAAACTTTATTCATATGTCGTATGTGGATCATCCAGAGTACAACACTCAAACTGCTCAAAGGATGTTTGAGTTGAGTTTACGTCGATCGGTGTTTTACAATGTTGAATTCGGGAAAGGTGTTTGGTACTTTTGGGAAAAACTCTTTCTACGGCTTCAGGGGAGAACAATAAAAGCTATCAACCCACTTCCAAGCGGGGAGATTTCCTTAGAGGATTACCGTTTGTTGTTGCAAAATATTCAAGAATGGACTCATGTTAATGACTTGGTCGAGGAACCTGTTCACGATTATGATTATATCAGTTGGTTCGACAAGATTAGCAAGCCTAACATTGTCATGGATCCGCAACATGTGGGATTTATGGATGTGTCATCTCTAGGTATATTGCTACTTGATTTTGCGTTTCTTCCATCCCAACATCCACCAGCTTCTTCGTTAGCTACCTTTGTTTATCCCAATGGCCAAGGAGATTCATCTTCTTCTTCATTTATGCTACCGTTTGACTGGGAGGTGCCAAGTATCAATCTACAATGGGAGCGTATAAGTGTTCCAGTGATTTCTCAAGCTATGGATCAGACGTATCCGTGTTGGGGTTACAAATGACAGAAAAACAGATGCGGGAAAGGTTGAACGATTATGATTGGCGATCACAGCAA
>JAJJMC010015296.1:8825917-8970842 GCA_023531435.1 Papaver californicum | reverse complement strand
GTATAAAGAGGACCATTCCGAAAGAATGGACCACCACCAGGAGTTTCTAGAACCCCTATATCGTCAAGGACACCATGTGTCGTATGAGTTTCTTGCACGACTTCTGGTGTACCACTTCTTTGACGGGTTCTATAATTTGCACGACTGGATGATTTTGTAGGCATTTCAAAATGCACGTTTTTCATCATTTGGGTCATATGCTGCAAGTAATATTTTTTTATTTTCTGTTATCGCAAATGAAAGTTGTTCATCTTACTCTGCCACTCCTCCTGTATAGCTTGTACCCCCAATATGGATTAGTTTAATCGAGAGCTTGAGAAGTAATTGGAATAGTGATAGTCTTCCAATCAAAAGGTGGCATAGTTTACGAAGAAGGTGAACCTCTCTGACTACTGAGATACACAAAGGCAACAAGCGTCGATGGTGGAGGTTGGGAAAGAAAAATATCGACATGCATCAAGTGGCAATCATCCTAAAGTTGGCATATCCATTCCATCCAAATTTTGCAGCTCCGTAACAATATTAGGGTTGCAAATTATAGGCGTTACAATGGAGCTTGAACTCAGATTAAACTCAGATTCTTGATAACTCCTCCTAAATCGATAAGGACCCAAACACAATCCAAATTAAACTCAGATTCTTGATTATCCGAAACAGGGAAGAGTTCCCTTTTCCGACTGTAAATGGGATTTTGAACTTGTTTTTCGGCTTGAGAATACTTACACTGACGTGTTTTGATCTGTCTTGCTTGTTTCTTCGATTTGGTAACTCAAAAACACCTTCAAATCCCTTAAAAATTGACTCCTAGGCAACTCAGGTCTCTTCACGTATAATAGAATTGGTTTCCTGCCTTTTCCGAATTTGAATTGAAAAGGAGAGGTGCCCCTATCCAAAGCACAAGTGCCTTTATCAATTTTTCGGGTGCCTTTAGTAATTTTTCTCGGGGGGTGCTTTTATCACTTTTTAAGCCAATTTTTCCACAAATGTTTATTTCTCAAAAATACCTACAACCACATGAAATCACACAATAAGTACCAAATTGAGCACTAAAAAAACAAAGAATTGAGAACAATTTAGACACAAAAATGTGTCTATCACAAGACAAACAAGTACAACATGTCGTTGTTAAACAGATGTGGCCATAATTCGGACAAACAAACTTTCTCGGTGGCATGGGTTTTTATGGATCGGGAGAACGAGGTGAGTTTATTTGGATGTTGGAAACCTTGAAAGAGATTTACTGTAGCGATCAAATGCCTAGGATCATAGTGACAGATAAGGATCATGCACTAATGAATGCAATAGAGGTGGTTTTCCAGGATGCCAAACAATTTCTTTGTACATGGCACATACAATGCAACATCAGAGCATATTGCAGGGGCTATATCAAGAGGCCAAAACCACAAAAGGGTAATGCTTGTGAGAAGGATGAGGATGATCGTTTTAGAATTCTAACTCGGGAGGAACGAGAGGAAGAGAATATAAGAATGGCACAAGAGTACAGAGATAAGTGAAATGGAAAACTTTTCAACATCATTGGGATTTGATGGTACATTCGATGTTCGAGGTAGAGTACAAATCTAATTTGGAGAGTTTCAAATATGTTTGGACAAAGGTTGCCGAGAAAGCGGTGGTTTATTGCGTGAAGTAATTGTTGGATCCGCACAAAGAAAAGTTTGTGTACGCGTATACCTACCAACATATGCATTACAATAATGAGGCGACAAGTATAACGGAAGGGTCTCATGGACGATTGAAAAAACTATTTCGGGGGAGTCAAAATAATGTGGTTACGTACAAGAAGCTATCCATCAATACACCATGGAGGATATAAACAAGATTCAGATCCAAATAGAAGATAGTAGTATAAAAGTTGTGACCACGTACTCCGATGATTACGGTATGTTGCTAAGGGGTATTTCTTATAGGGTGCCGTAATGGGCTATCCATTATATGATAAATTATTATAAGTATTTTGAGGATAAAGAGCAATAGAGAAAGAAGATTGTTTGTTCTTGTAAGACGATAATGTCCATGAGGCTCCCATCTCATCGCATTATTTCTAGTAACCCCCAAGGGATTCCATTTGAGCTCATCGATCCGTTTTGGAAGCAACTTACTTTCACACCAAGCCCGATAGAAGATGCAAGTCAATCATTTGTAGATATGGATATTGGGAGAAAATTAATCAAGGGCTACTCCAACAAGAACAATTTGCAACGATAAATTTTGATGGCCGACTTGGTCCTTGTTGTTCACCCACATATGCAACCGGTTCAAGAACCAACTAAGCTATCGCCGGCGGGTAGACCACCTACCAAATTGGATAGAAAGCAAGAAAGGAAAGAATACAAGGCGGCGATGAGTAACAAAAAAAAACCCTTCACTACATGAGCATACTGAGGCTATGTATGAAGAAGCTCCCGCTCCAGAGAAAAAGGGTCACCCGAAGAAGCAAAAAAGTGGGCCAAGTAGGCAAGAGAATACCGAGGCTATGTATGAAGAAGCTCCCGCTCCAAATAAAAGGGGTCGCCCGAAGAAGCAAGATAGTGGGACAAGTGGGCAACAATCCAAGTAAAAGAATCAAAGGGATCCCATCGTGCCTTCGCAATAAAGTCAAGCGAGTACAAGACGAGTACGAGTAAAAGGGGAAACAAGACAAAAGGTGTCCATGGATCCCCCTTAAGAGCCGTTGACTATAAAATATGCAATTGGTTATCAAGTTACATCTAGGGATGTGTGGGATAGACCACATCGAACATGTTTTACGATATTCCATGAGAATCTTACGAAACTCCCTTCAATCACTCATCCCTACGTATTATCTACCGACAACGTGGATGGGGATGAAAATTGTAGATTTTACGTTGCATACGAACAAATAGGCCATTTAAGTTTGGCGGATGATGAGAACCTAACCCAATGCCAATATTTTAGAAAGATGATGGCCTTACGACTACAAGAAGACAAGGAATTATACATCTCGGTGATAAGGGAGGGTACAATGGAAGATAAAGAAGTTGAGTTTGAAGAATTGGTTGCTCGTGTTCAAGGGTCGAAGGGGGATGAACCAATTACCAATATTGGATGACCATGCCTCGATGCGGCCATCTTTTGGTGGATACGTGGAGTTACGTTGTTCATTATTTGGTCAGGGAACATCTCATACCTTCCCACCAAAGAGAACAAAGTGTGATGAATCGCTTAAGGATCGAAGAATTGTTATAGTCAATATTAACAACATATATTTTATCGGTATTAGGTTCACTTATTTTCCAGGTTTTACCAACAACACCTTTAAGGAATGGCTGAAAAAATACGAGTCTAAGTGTCTAACATGAAACTTTGGGATGAATTGATCGAGCCGAAACAAATCAAGGGTACAATGGTGTTGAATTAAGTATTTGTCTTTTGTTAATAAATGAACTATCGGATCTCCACGGTTTGTAGCTTTCATATATTGAACAACCACCCTTAATGAATGAAATGGATTTTCTTTTTGGTTACTTTGAATTTTTGTTGGAACTTTTTTAAACAAAAGCAATTGCAAGAAAAATTGAAAAATGAGTTACTCAGAATCGGTGGATATGACACATATGTATCGACCGATTCTGAATCATCTTTACCAGATAGTCAGTCAGAATCGGTGGATACATAACTGTCTTGTCCACCGATTCTGAATTTATTGCAAAAACCAACAATTGTTGCAATAGGTGCAGCTGGAATCAGTGGACATGTATGTGCATTACCCACCGATTATGGATATCAATTGCCAAAAAATTGATATTGTTTACCACCAATAATTTAACGTAACAACAAATAACTAATTTCAAACAAAAGTTATCCGAATAAACAAAAGCAATTGATAACTTTTGTTTGAAATAAGTATCCGTAATAATAAGTATCCGAATAAACAAAAGCAATTGATATACAATAAGTTCATCCATCCATCCATCAACAAAATAAAAATAAATATCCGAATAAAACAAGAAAAACTAGGTAATGCAACAAGTATTAGTTTAGGATAGCCAACAAGTATTAAAAACATTGATTAGGTATCAGCCGCAGGAGGAGCGACACCATCAGCTCCACCATTAGCAGCAACAACGACAACATCATCTTCAGCAGCATCCTCTTCAAGTATTGCATCTTGGGCTCTCCAACTAGCAACATCCTCTCTTAAGATGAATGCTATTTCAATCACCTCCTCAAGCTCTTCCATTACCAACAAACACATGAGTTCTAGGACTTCCTCTAGTTCGGTATGCCTGGGGCAGCTGAGGTCGCGAACAACCTTCTTCTATGGCCTCATATCAATGTCACATTGTCTTGTTGGACCATAACCTCTTTTGCAACCATCCATAATGACTATACAAATAAACAATTTGAACAACAAAAAATTCAATCAATAATCTCTAGTTGAAGCAGTTAATAATCAACAACAATAATCTTTAGTTCAATCACAGGCAAAAAATTGTGTATAATGAACATAACAAAATCGTTG
This sequence comes from Papaver californicum, assembly GCA_023531435.1. Classification (NCBI taxonomy): domain Eukaryota; kingdom Viridiplantae; phylum Streptophyta; class Magnoliopsida; order Ranunculales; family Papaveraceae; genus Papaver; species Papaver californicum. Next base: position 8,966,338 of record JAJJMC010015296.1, on the reverse strand, counting down.
GATAAGACCACCTTTATCCACCGATTCTAACTGTAAAAGCTATCAGAAAACACATCAAATTTTCATATATAGAATCGTTAGATATCTACAATAATAACCAATGATTCTCATCAGGTAGTGGTAGAAACATGAAAGCAAGGGAATCAGTGGATGATCAGGTGTTATCCAACGATTCCATTATAAAAAAAGTAAGAAAAAAAAAAGACCAGAATCGATGGATAATAAGGTGTATTATCCAACGATTCCAGTATGGAAAAAGTAAAAAAAATAAATGAAAAGGTAGAATTGTTGGATATGATCTGCCACAAATGCTATTAAAAGAAAGGATTTATAGAGATTTACCTTGTAGTTTGCTCCGGATGATGAAATTTTGTTTTTGGAAAAGTTAAGGTTAAAGTTTTTAGATTTTGGAGTGAAAGGAAATGAAAAGTTTTTTTTTTGTTTGATTTGGATTATGAAAGTTTTTTGTTTTTATATTTTGATTTAAGTGTTAGGGATTATTAATAAGTAGAAAGTAGTTTAGTAATTTTTATAATAGCTAAATAATATCCCTTATCCCACACTCTAGTTAAGAACAAAATTTAGTAGGGCGAAAATAATTTCCATAAGCCCCAATTTAACCAGTTTTTTTTGACATCCTTACGAGTTGCAAATCAATCCTCATTTTACAGTTAACTTTGTTTTATATTGATTACTGACTGTATCTAACCTAGTTTAGTAGTACCAACCGGCAACTGCCAACCATATTAAACCACTATTACATTCAGAATCTCGGATACCGCAATGGAAAATAGTACTGTACTATGATAAGCTAAAAAGTGAGTCTAAATCCAACCTAAAATAACATGCAGCCAGTGGTCGTACAAAATGTAGTCAATCTCGGATCTCGGTCGTGTCGCGGCCAGGACCTTGACACCTTGATCTCGGGGAGATTATCGGTGAAATATCGGATAGATGTAAATGTTAGATTTATTTCAAATATAATACATAAACATAAATTTTAAGAAAGAAAAACAAATAATGAGTTAAACAACGAGCATATTACAACTCTAATTTCAAAGTTTAAGACCAAGTTTGACCAACTCTAATTAAACAACAAGCTATGTGCTGGAGGCAAAAAAGAGATGGTCACTCAGGCAATAACACAAACATGTTATGTACCATTTTTCATCCACTACAGCTGCAGATTTTCATAACTTCTAAATTCTTTCTAGTTCTTGCAAAGATAAGTTTAAGATAAATCCATCATTCAGAAGCCATACATTCAATTCATTCATCAAACAAAAATAAGAATCAACCTAAACCAATTTTTCCTTTCAAAGCTATCATCCTACCTTCCTTGACTTGATTAGGTCTCAATTCGGGAAGAAGAAGAAGAACAATGCAGACAAGAATCGAAGTTTCGTGCATTCGAATCAAAGATAGAGGAGGGGTTAGATCATTGGCTCGGGTTGGTGATGGAATTCATCTAGAATTTTGGTAACATAAGTTTTTTTTTATAAATCAGATTTCGAGAGCCATGATGTCATTAATAGCTTTGGGTCCAACTTTTTTGTCAAAAAAAAATCAAAAAAAAAAATTCAAAAAAAAAAAATTCAAAAATTTTTTTTTCAAAAAAGAGCTTTTGGGTCCAATATCGGCCGAGATACGGGTGTCGTGGCCGAGATACGGGCATCGCGGCCGATATTTGCGTTCAAATCGCGGGGAGCGAGATCTCGGATATCGTCAAGGAAAATGACCGATACCTTGAAAATCGCCGCAATCTCGGCCGTAACGGTCGAGATTGACTACATTGGTCGTACATAGCTTTTCTTTCAAAGGAATTCATCAATTTTAGATCTAACGTCCCGATTGCGTCTAGATTTGGACTAACACTTCATTTGTCTTTTACTGATTCGTCTGAATGAGATGTTAGATCGTTTGTTTTTTATTTTTTCGGTATCTAACTTGTAATTTAACTTGACTCATACATATGTCTTAGAACTATTAAAGTTAGGTATCATTATGTATGTGATTCATTGTGCACAAATCTGATTAGATTTCTTCACACTTTTTATATAATTTTACTGTTTAATAATTTTTAAATCAGATATAGTAAACCAGATTCAGATGTAATAAATAAGATTTAAAAAAATCAGTCAAGGAAACAACAACAAACAACTCGTATGTCGACCCTAGTAGCTTCGGATTCATTCTCGTATCATTAAACTTAATATTCCATTAACGGTGTCGCATGTGTTTCACTTTCCCAACTTTATCCCAAAACAAACAAAAAGAATACGCATTTGCACGTGCCAATTGTACAAAAATGTAGGCATTATTAGGTCAATCAAAGCCGTCCTGGACGGCACTAGTGACTGGTCCTATTCCACTTAAATCCTCTTTCAAGTCCTAAAACATCATTAATCCTTCATAAATTTCATTCTTGCCCTCACTATTATAAGAAACAGATGCCAAATTACTAGGACCTTTGAAGGATATTCTAGTCATTTGAAACCCGCCAATAAACTTGCCGGATTTATTTTTTTAATTTGTCAACCAACCCCCCAGAACCCCAAACAAAAACACCCTTCCTCAACGAACTTTTCAGAATTCAGAACACCACCACCATAACCATGTCCTCCTCCACCACCACTACAACCACAACCTCATCACAAATTCTTCAACAGACAACAACATTCATAACAGAAATCCTCTCACAATCGGAACTCCGTCATGAAATTCTATCAAACATCCGCCGGAAAATCAATAAAATATCTACACTGAATTCACTAAACAATGCAGCTGATGCACTCGAAAACGCAATCTCATCAACCAACCCTACAACCACCGATACTCGTATCTTCGATTATCCGATAAAATCATTCAATCATTTCGCGTAAACAATCGTAATTGTTTTTTCTCTTTTTCTACAATCATTAATATATAGTCTCCGTCATCAACATGTTGATGCAGCAATTTCAATTCTTGATGTTTTCTACATTGATCCATTATTAGCTACAACAGAGATATCTCCATTCATTTTTGAAAATCTTTTTTTATTTTATTTAATTCCTGTTATTCAATTTCTTAATGAACAAAAATCAAAAAATTTACCATCCCAAGATTTTCAGTTTAGTACTAATACTATTCAACGGTTGAGATCGATTTCTTCTTCTTCGGTATCTGGAACTAGGACTTTATCTAGAATGAGTGAAGAACAAAGAGTGAAACTAAAGAGAGTAGAGAAAGAATACGAACAAGTTCTCGATGAGAACTGTAAAAATCTTGTGTTGTATTTTAAGGAGATACTTAAAAATAGAGATCATGGAAATGCTGAGTTCAGCTTTAATGTTCCTCCTCCGTTGATATTTTTCGAAAACAAGAAACTTGAAGATGATGATGCTAATAATGAAGATGGAGATTCAAAGGGGAAAGTCAGAATGGACGAGGAAATTGGATTCGGATACGGACGGTATAATGTAACGCCCATTTTATCTTTATTTTTTTTTTAGAATTTCTTAATTTTTGCTTCAATGTCTCTTCATTTGGTCAGTTTTTGATTTGTGTAATAAAAACCCAATATTTGGTGTTTGGTAGGGCGAAGAGGGGTACTTGCCCCTTTGTTTGGATATTCAGATTGATCTTTTCAACATTTATGTAAGAAAACCCCCAATTTGAGGAAATATGTTTTTGCTAGGGAAGAATGAGGAGGGGGGCCCTTGCCCCTTTTCTTTGGATTTTCACACTGACATTTTCAACATTTGTGTATTAGATTCTCTTGTTCTATAAATTATTAGATGAGTGCAACTTGGAACTACCATCATTATGGATTTTGTCAATGTTGGTGTACTGGTGAGAAACAAAAACAATATCTTTTGAAAGCATTGAAATTGAACCATTCAAATTTTAATTGTTCAAGAAAGGGTGTAATCTAAGGGTCCATAAGAGCTAGTCAGATCAGATGTTATCTGAAATGATAGATTTTTTTTTTTGTTGAACTTTATCTTGAAATTCTTGACTTCAAGGTCAACCCAATGATTTTTTATTTTATTATGAATGAGCTAAATGTTATGTTCATGTAACATGATGATACCTTGGTTTATTGTCAACAATGGCAGCCAATTTGGGCAGAAAGAGGAGATGAGAGATCAGTGGAATTCTATAGCAGAAGTAATAGTGCTACTACTAGTACTAGTACTTCTCCAATTATTTACCCAGAAAGAGTTTCTGCACAGTTCTTCACCAACCAGATTACTACTTCAAGATTAAATTCATTCAACAAAGGTAAATTGGAGTCGAACCTGTCTTCAGATTATGAATCTTCTTCTTCGTCTTCTTCGGAATCCGAGCAAGAATTAGAGGTATTTATATCATTTTTAAGTATTGAATTTGTGATTTTTTTTTTATGTTTTCTAATGGACTGATAAACCTATGCAACTACCTATTTTAAGGTTCAGTCATTTGTTGTGTAGGAAAACAACATAAAACAAGCATTGCTCGAACAAAACAAGATTGAGTTACAAAAACAAAAGCAACCTATGTCTAAGACATCCAGCTGGTAATGAACTACGACGACATTTAGCAACACAATTTCATCGTTAGCTTTTTCTTCTTATATCGGACTTTTAGCTGTTTTTTGTACTAGTTTCTTATATTAGATTTATATTCTTATTTTTCAGTTCTACTAGTCCAGTAATGGAAGGAGATTCTTCTCCTGGTAGTGGAGAAAAACATGCTCCTCCCAAAGATTTTGTTTGTCCCATAACTAGTAACCTATTTGTTGATCCTGTAACACTTGAAACGGGCCAGACTTACGAGCGAAAAGCAATTCAAGAGTGGGTTGAGAGGGGTAATTCTACATGTCCCATTACGCGTCAGAAGTTGCAGAGCACACAATTGCCGAAAACAAACTACATTTTGAAAAGGCTAATTGCTAGTAGGCTAGAAAAGAATCCTAGGCCTATCCATATCCAACCTGGTAATTCAATTTCACAACCTGATCAAGTCGTGTTGGATGCCATGAAATCTTTGTCGTCTCCGACTAGTGTAATCAGCCAAGCTAACATTGATGGTACAATAAGTGAGCTACCTCTTGTTATTGACCATCTTTGTATGTCGGAAATTCTGATTGAATCTGAAACAGCTGTTTTACAAATTGAATGGTATTGGTGTGGAGCTGAAAAGGATTTTGATATTGAAAATATGTTATCAAAACCTGCTGTCCTTAATGGGTTTGTGGATATTCTTTTCATTTCTGTTGATCCTAAGGTGTTGAGAACTACTGTGTTTCTCCTTACTGAGCTGGGATCACAGGACAAAAACGTCATTCAGATTTCAGACGCTCACTAGAGTTGACTCGGATGTGGATTGTATTGTTGCTCTTTTCAAAAGAGGTCTAAATGAAGCTGTTGTGTTGATTTATATGTTGAGGCCTTCTACAGCGAGCCTATTTGAGATGGGTGTGGTTGAATCCTTAGTTACTGTTGTGCAACAGAAAGCAGAAGATATGTTTGAGTTGTATTTGAAACCGAAAACTGCTTCAGTGCTTCTTTTGGGTCAAATTCTTCATAAAGGTGAGGAATCTAATAAATCATCAACAGTTGTTCAGAGCATCATTTCTTCAAATGCGGTTGGAAGTGTGGTCGAGAGGTTGCAGGCTGCACAGGCAGACGAAAGGATTTCAGCAGTTAGAATTTTGTTAAGATGCATGCTGAAAGATGGTAAATGTAGAAACGTAATTGCTGATAAGGCTGAACTGGCTCCTATTTTGGAGTGTTTCATTGGAGCAAATGATGGTGAAAAATTCGAGATAGTTCATTTTCTTAGTGAGTTAGTAAAACTAAACAGGTATACTACTTGGAAATAATCAGTTTGTTGAATTGCACTATGAAACATAAATCAAAATTGTGATTGAGACAATATCTTTAATCATCAGGAGGACGTTCAATGAGCAGCTTCTCCATATAATAAAAGATGAAGGTGCTTTCAGTACAATGCATACTCTCGTTATTTATCTGCAGAGCGCTCATCAGGATCAATCTCCTATTGTTGCCGGTCTCCTTCTTCAGCTTGATATTCTTGTAGGAACCCGACCTCTGTCTATAATCCAAATATTGAAGGAAATGATATTCTACCCTCTTTTATTCCAAATATGAGTAGATTGGTTATTGGGTTTCCGTATGCAGGTAGAGCCAAGAAAAATGAGCATGTACCGTGAGGAGGCAATAGATGTTCTGATTTCTTGCCTCAAAAATGTTGAATTTCCTCGCTCTCAAATAGCAGCTGCTAGTACAATTGTTTCCCTGCAAGGAAGATTCTCTTACTCTGGAAAGCCACTTGCTCGAACTGTTCTTGTCAAACATGCAGGAGTCGATAAGAAACACACAAACTTTAGGCGAACGGAACAGTATAGCCAAACTTTTAGCACATCTGAAGACAACTTGGTTGGTTTATTGAGATATTTCTTCTACACCTTATATTTTCCTCACTAGTTTTCTTAGTTCTGTTTTGTAATTGACGTTCACAGGAAGGTGAAAATGCTGCAGATGAATGGGAAAGAAAAATGGCGTTTGTTTTAGTCAGCCATGAATTTGGTCTTCTATTTGAAGCATTAGCAGAAGGTCTAGAGAGCAAATATGCAGAAGTAGCCTCTGCGTGTTTTGTGTCGGCCACATGGTTGACATATATGCTAGCAATTTTACCAAACACAGGAGTACGAGGAGCTGCTCGGTCTGGCCTGTTAAAGCATTTTGTCTCACTTTTCAAATCAACCACAGATACTGAAGATAAAGCTCTTGCATTGCTTTCTCTTGGGAGCTTTATCCATGACCCTGGTAGGTAGGCCTCTATTTAACATGTCTTTTCCCGTGTTTAGTTACAAGATCACGGTGATTAATGCCTTCACTTTGTGATTATTTCAGAGGGACTAGAGGAAGTAACTCTCCATATGAAGGATATATTTAAGGGTATAAGAGAACTCAGGAAAACTTCAACCATAGCGGCAGAGATGCTAAAAGTTTTTGCAAAAGGGCAAGACTCTAGAACTGTAAGTAAACTAAATCGAACAAATTTGTTTACTGATCTTATGAAGATGATGTAATCTGATACCTATTCTCCCTCATATTTTGGCAGCAAAATCTTTGGACACATAAAGAGTTAATACAAGTAGATTGCAGTAGTAACGGTGAAGTTTTATCAATAGTTTGTTTCAATGACAAAATTTTCTCAGGGCATTCTGATGGGACACTAAAGGTGGATAAAAACTTTTTAGCTATAAGAACGGCGAAGGAAACTTTTTTGATCTAGTAAGTATTTGAATCTCCTCTTTGACTCTGACATTACATTTAACTCTATTTTGTAGGTATGGAGTGGTAAAGGTAAACATCTTCATCTTAGTCAAGAAAGTCGAGAACATTCGAAAGCAATAACTAGCATGATAGTTTTATCATCTGGGGAAAGACTGTACTCTGGCTCACTCGACAAAACCATAAGGGTATACTCATGCTAACAACAGTTGTTTCAGAACCATATCAATATATTTTTAAGATTGAATTTAACGGAAAATACCAAGTCTTCACTTGAATCTATGACTGTTAAACAGGTGTGGTCCATTGGGAATGATGCAATCCAATGCATACAAGTTCATGATGTAAAAGAACAGGTTAACAATATATGTGTTGCCAATACCATTTCGTGCTTCATTCCAAATGGAGCTGGTGTGAAGGTATTAATACATTCTTATCATAATCAAGATTCATATGTGGCTTAAAGGTATCTGAAGCTTTAAACTCTGGATTCTATAATCTTTCCATTAGGTTCACTCATGGAACGGAGAAACCAAGTTGCTCAACCCCAACAAATATGTAAAGTGCTTGAAACTTGTACACGGGAAACTCTATTGTGGATGCAGTGATGGTTGCATTCAGGTACCTAATCATTTTTTCGGTTATGTACATTCTTCCAGTATGCTGATCGTATCATCTTTCTTACACTATTACTGGCTTAACTATGTGAATTAGGAAATTGATCTTGCTAGCGGAACAATAAGTACAATTCAAACTGGTAGTAGGAAGTTACTAGCTAAGGCAATGCCGATTTATGCCTTACAAGTTCGGGATGGATCGATATATTCTGCGAGTAGTCCTTTAGATGGAGCAACTGTGAAGGTAACCACCACATTAGATTCAGTTAACAATGGACATTACCACTAAATGTTTTCTTCGACATCAATTCACTCACTTACGATGCCTACATCAATTTTCATTCAATTTAGTTTGGTTATTTAACCTCGTCTTTTTTTGTCTTACAAAGATTTGGAGCACGTCTAACTTCAATGTGGTTGGATCCCTTCCGTGTAACATGGATATACGATCCATGGCTATAAGCTCAGAACTAATTTATTTAGGCTGCAAAACTGGAATTGTGGAAATATGGTGTAAAGAGAAACACACCAAAGTAGAATCACTACAAACCGGAACGAATACAAAAGTTATTTCGATGGCTATTGACAATGATGAAGAACTACTTGTCTTAGGAACTTCAGATGGTAGAATTCAGGTAACTGCAATCCCATACCAAACTCAAAATTACAGCTTTATTTCTTAGTTTTGGAATCACTCTGACTTGCAATGTGTGTTTGTGGGTTTGCAGGTATGGGGAATGACCTGAACTGAAAAGCAATGGAATCATGTGAAAGCCCTCAACCATTCCATTTTCATTCAATTCTTTAGGTATTTCGAAATCATTCTTATTGTCTTGTAAACATACATGTACAGTTAAATTGAGTCTGAAGAAAATAACACTTCCCAAAGGGGATTTCCAATCTTTGCTTTCAACATTTTGTTTACAAGCAAAATATGATGCTAAAAAAATGAGGTTTTAGCAAAACCCACAATCCTAAGTTGCAAGATTAGGGGTTTAGTAAAACCCCCAATTTCAATATTACCAAAACTAGCATTTTTAAGTTGCAGATAATTAGTATTACCAACAATTTTAAGTTGCAGAAATTGAAAGAGAAGATTTCAAGATTAAATAGACAAAATCAATAATTAAATTGCACTCAAAATCCCCTGGACATTAAATTAAAATGAAAACTACTCTAGATTAGCCCTAATATAAACTGATAGAATCAAACTTTGTTCATATGAACAGAATATTAGTAAACTAGCCTAATAAAATCAAAATCTCTCTTTATATCTACAGAGAAATTGAATACTATATATACTACAATAAAGCCTTAATCTTTACCCCTCTTCTTCATCCCTTTCCTCTGTTCTTAAATCCCTTCTCTGTTTCAGCAACCCCCAAATCTTTTCTTAAGACAGCAAAACAGATCTTCTCAGTCATAGCATGGCGAAAAACACATACATCAACATCCGTCCCCTCTTTCCCCCCTTTCAAATCATTATCATCATGAAATTTATTCCAATCACTACGGAGAATATATACTTTACCATTAGCCCAACTCCTAAACACCATATCAAATTTCTGTAATTGATTATTATATACTTTGACATTAATTCCATCTTCAAGACTCTCATTTTCATTCAGTAATGGCATTACTTCATCAATAACAAATGATTTTGGTAACATTAATCTTCCTTGAGAATTACTAACATCAGTATCTGTTAATTTTTTACTTGTTGAAACTACAAGTTTGTTCTCTGCTTTATGCATGATTTCTCTCTTCAATTGTTCATGATGAAATGGAATATCCTGTTGTTCTTGTAATGGAATTCTTGGAGGAGCAGAAACATTTCTTTTTCGTTTAAAAACTTGTGGATTTGTGAAGCTGTATAGAATCGTTGCTGCTGTTATTACTTCTTGGGTTGGTAATTGAGTTTTTCTTCCAAGGTTGAATGGAATTGTTGGCCTTGAGTATGGCCTGAAATGATTAAATTCCTCTGCTTGAAGGGGTTTTTGTGATTTTCTCTTCATTTCCTCTAACAGAAAAAGAAAATAATGGTGAAAAGTTATAATCTTTTAAAAGAAGAAGAAAAGGAAATGGTGAAGAATATAAACCTTTGGTGAAGAAGAAGGGAAAAAAAAATGAAACCCTAGATAAGAAATGAGAAAGAAAAAAACTTATATGTAATTTTTATTCTTTCCGTTTTTAAGGAAAGAAGTAGGGTTTTTTAATTTTTCCCGTTTTTATATTTTTAATTTTCCCATTTTTAATTTTTTACTTGATATCCAAGTTTTCTTTATACCAGATAAGTAAAGAAAGATCTTTTTACTAAAGTGATTTTTTTTTTATTATCCATGGAAACGAAGACCGTTGATTAAAATGAAGTTAATTGGTTATTATTTGATCTAAATCGTTAATACTGGTGAAAGATAAAACCATGTTTGTTTATTTTGGGGGACTTGTGTGATTGGGATTTGGATTTGATGACAGCCACAACAATTTCAGTTACACGCTATTTCTTCCAAATATATTACCGTTCAGTAATTTACAAATTCATCTAAGGCCAAACATGACTTGCTTGGACCTCACTTCCTTATTTTTATTTTGCATAATATCCTTTTTGTATATACCTCAGCTAACAGTCTGACAATTTGATGGGAGTTTCGGAGGTAGTGTTTGCTCAAGAAAATTGTGAATAGATTTGAAATGGTTACCTAGAGAATTTGATTTCTTCTTAGCAATTGCCTCTTGTAAATCCATCTTATACGCTTCACCAAGATTTGATTCTTATAATCTGGTCATCTAATGAAACACATGACCAGATGTAGCGGCTAATGTGTTGATTGATAAATGGTAGTCATTACCTGGCCTAGCTGTAGGAGCATCTACTGCAGTGATGGTTTGCAGTACCCTGCTCTTTTAGTTTCATTTGGAGAGATATCCATGAAAGAGGTACTATTAACTCCTCGCTTCTTTTAAACACAACTAGGAACACACATTTTTTAGGGTGCTTTTCGTAATCCCATCCAATGAGGTCTCTACAAGTTGCATGTGTTTTCCTATACTTTCTGCTTTTAACTCTTAACATTTATTATGCGAGACCGATGCCTAACTGAACAGAGAGCGAGTTGCTGCAATTGAATTAGAGTCTCATTTCTTTCTCTCCATAAATTCCGTCTAGAATTCTGTTCCCGCTGATGTGTAGTTGGTAAAACAACTCTCAGGTGGAACAGCTTTTATCTTCGTCCCATTTTTTCCCCTTAAATTTTCATTGTTAAACACTATAAGACTATCTGCAATGGGAATATTCAATATTCTAAACCTTTTCTGTCTTTTATCACTTCATTGTATGTGTGTCGTTTGAGCCTACTCATAAGTTTAAAAGCGTCAGTTGGCTAATTGCTCCCTGCACTTGCAGACAAAAGCTTAATTTCCGTGGTTCTTCCCCAATCTGTCGTATTTTCTGTTCAAATTATTTGGCTTTGTACTGATTTGACTCCTGGATGTAACTGGATTTAACATAACAATTTTAGGTCTTGGATTTGAGATTGGCTTAGGTTTAAAAGTCCCTAACATGGAAAAATAATCAATCAGAGGTTAATGGGGACTATAACTTGGATTCAGGCTCATATGAGGATGATAGATTTTGTGATTTCATTGTCTTGCAGTATATAAATTAGTTCCCTGAGGTTGTGTCAGAATATAGGTTCATCAAATAATCAATGAAAAGTTTGTTGAAACATTTAAGTTTGAGATGTTTAGGTTCCAACTATTTCAGAAGGCTTCTACCGTATATTAATCAAAGAAGCATGTTTATTTTTATAACAATTTTCCTGCACAAATTGCATTCTGTAACATTCAGGCTCATGGAACAAAAATATATCAGAGGTCAATGTGGCATAGTACCTCTATTCAGGCTCACATAAGGTCAAGATACTGATGACTTTATATTCTTGCAGTATATTGATTATCTCTCAGAGATTGCACTGAATTGTAGGTTTGCCAAAACTGCAAAAAAAAATCTCGAATGATCTTGAAGAAAGAAATGACCCAACTATGTGAAGATATCCTAGTACTTTCAAACCATATATAATTTGAAGAAGCATATAGGATATGGAGTGAAAAGATTTGCACAGGGATTATTTAGTATTTCTTGTTCAACTAGTTATTTACTAGTAACTGCCAATGAAGCAATCAGAAACGTACTTAGGTGGTACCTTGTGGCATACCTATATGATATGCCTACATTTATACTCCAAAACTGCCCAACAGTTGGTCAGTTTCTATAGCAAGCTATATATAATGTAATGCCTTACTTGTAGCCATATACCCATAGGCCTGAATTGCCTGATAGATATATCTTCTCTTTCCCTTGGAATTTTTCTTGCTTCACTATGAAGTAGCAACGTTTTTTCACCGGATTGCTATGGATGATTAAACTTTATGTGAGTTGGATATTTATAAAATCATTTTAGAGCCATCCTATATAGATAGCTGGTGATAGGGCTAAGATTCATTTTCAGAAGCTAGCCTAAGGGGGGCTGTTTAAAAGGGCTAGCCAAATAGCAAGGTTGATTTGGGTATCCAGACTTCCATCCAGCCTTCGATTATAAGCTGACTTTGGTTGACCGTCGAACAAATTTAATGTTCATTTTTCTTTTCTTGTGATACAATTTAAGAACGGTCTTACATGTTCCTATTTGATTTAATTTAAAAAATCCTAGTTCTTGTTGGTTGACACTGTGAATTGAGTTTGTTGTTTCAACGTCATGGTTGCCTTCGAGTGAATTGAAAGTTCTAGTTTGAAATTTGGTAGAAATTATGTAGACACTAGAGATTAGCTGGGGATTCAATTCAGGTGTGTAACTTGGAAGATTTTCAGTCCGATGGCTTAACTCAGTTCCAATCAGCCAAAGGGTACACATGAGTTTTATCAGGTAAGGGAAAGTGACTACAAATGACGGAAGCAGGAACATGCTTACCTATCTGATATGCCTACTTCATAGAGTCATAGGGATTAGATCGATTTTTAAGCATATAAACTACAAATAGAAATCTCTACAGTTTGCTTTTTCTGCATCATCAAAGCATACATACATATATGCATGCAAACTTTGTCAAATATCATCAGAGATAAGTACATGCTGTGTCGTCATATCACACAATCACATCAAAATGCAGATACAAGATCATTTTAAACAATTAAGATCTCAAAATAATAAACAGATGAGCTCTGGTTTAGAATTTAAGGAGTACTGAATACTTGAAGTTATTGTTATATAATACAACTCAGTAGAGAAGAAATCTATTAGCTGTTTTCATTTTAAGAAGTCAAAAAAATAATTACTTAGAGAGCATCAATGGCATCAATTCAAAGATCATCAAATTCCAAACTTGTTTTGAAGTTTGCATCTTCATCTTCTCCAAACCCATCACAGTCTACTACCCCTTCTCCTGATCTTTCAACGAGGTTTGTTCTAGTACCTCATAGATCTTCAAATCTCTCTCCAGAACTTAAGATTCAGTATGAACAAGTTTTCTTCACAGAAATCCCCCAGAACCCTCATTTTCAACCACTTTCACACCTCAGTGATGAATTCAAAGAAGGTGTTATGCTAGGGTGGGATGTATCTTTCCTTACATTTGTTAGGAAACTTCGCAACTTTTCTGATCCATCACATTTTCTTGCTGACCTAAAAACTTACACCGATCAGTTGACTGAATTTGAGAAAATGGGATATGAAGTATCTAAACTAAGAGAAAGGCTGAAGGTTTTGCAAATGCTTTGTGAACAAGATCAAATGCTGAAAGATGCAATTCATGAAGTAGAAGAAGAAGCAAAAGAGAGAGCAGGAAAAGCCAAATGCCAAGAGTTCCGTATACAGGATTTAGAAGAAGAGCTTAAGAAAGCCACAAACTCATTAGCATCTCAAAAATCAAACATTGAGAAGACTAATATGAAGAAGAGGAAGTATGTAGAAGATGCAGCCAAGAACATAAATGAGATCAAGAAATTTGTAAGTTTACCCTTGTAAGAATTAAATAATCATCTGATCAAGATAAGGGTGATGATCATAATCCTTCCTGAACCCTGCTAACTATAGTCTTTTTGTATGTTCTAATTTTTAAGTTGCCTATGTAATTAGAGTATCCTAATGTGATGATGATCATGAATGAAACTCTCTTTTTTTGAAATCTGTTATTTATTTATTTTTTCTTTCTTTGTTATATTTCCTAATACCCACCGGAGATGGAAGATGAAATGTAGCCGGAGAATGAAAATTCAATGACTTAAAAGAGAGCATGCTCAAGAGTAATGACAAACCTAAGCCAAGCCCAAAGTCTAACATGTGTAAGTGTTCTGTTGTAATTGAGGGGATTCCAACGGCTAAGATAGATTCATAGATGAAATGTCTTCTTACTTCGTTTGTCTTTAAAGAAAAAAGCATTCATGAACCCTCTTTATTATAATCAGTAGTAGTATCCTATAAACAAGACTATAACATATGCCATTCATGAGCTATTTCTCTGCAACAAGGTTTGAGGGGGGAGTCTGAGGGAGACAGAAAAGATGGGCAACATGAAAGACATAAATGACCAATGGATAACTAACGCGTCTTTAGAAAGAGTTTTGGATTATGATGTTTACGGTTTTTTTTTTTGTCATTATGGAGTGGTCACCAGATACTATTTATATACCCTGGCAAATGATTACTAAAATGGTAGGTGGATCACCATAAATTTTGAGATGAGGTATGCTTGGTTCTTATAAATTATGATGCAAATAATGATATAAAGGTTTATTAAGCAGCTTTTTCTGAATCAAATATCAATTTTCACCAAACAGTACTGTTGACAAACTAGAAAAAAAGAGAGGCAATATTGTAAAAAGAGGACAAGGAAAGAAAGGATATATCTGAAAATTTGTAAATTTGGCAGTAGGCACCCATTGTTGTATGAAGTTACCATGGAAACGGTTTTTGAATCTCAAGGAGGTCCAATAATTTTTGCACAGGTGAAAATAGAACTTATGCATGAGTTTATTTTGGAATTACTTGTGTAGTTGATTGGTCAATTCGGTAACCTATTGTGAGTTTGAAGAGTTATGTTTGATGTGTGTCGCAGATATAGAATGAGTATGGACCTATGGAGTATGATTTTGGAGATCATTTTGCGAGTGTTACACAGATTATGTTACTAAAAAAATGGCGGTAGGTCTCAGCGTTGGTGTACCGTGGGTCATGTGTAAATTCCAATTGCATATACTTGTTAACAGTTGCTAGTTTCTCATCAATAGCCATTGGTTTGTCAATGCAACACTAGAGAATTTCATATGTAATGAAGACAAGGATCAGTTCCGCTTCTTAGTTGCATTCAAACCTTTCATACCCACTAGCTAAGTAGGCACGAATAGAGAGAAATATAAGTTTGGCGTGAAAATTTTGGTTCAAAATAGTCTCAGCATCGCTCTCGACTATGATATGGTTAGACACCTAACGGTCTCTTGTCTGAAGTTCGAATCCCACTTGTGTCGGGATTGACGGGAGATTTTCAATATCTTTTATTGCATTTTCTTTATTTTTCTTATACCCGAAATAAAACTTTAATAATTTGAACATTATAATGACCCCAATATGGCCACTTACTTGGACCAAAAACTAAAAACTGGGTTGCTCCATATCTTAAATACGAGTATGTTTGGTGGGAAGCCTTCTTGCTGCAGTAAACTGAATCCAACAAAAACAAACCATAGGCATGAAAAATCAGTTGTCAGAGGTTTTTAAGTTATTTCTAGTTTGTATGTAATTTATCGAAGTCCATGGGCTTAACTTACATGCATTTAAAAACTTTCATTCCGATGACATTCTGTGGGTTGTAAACCCAAACATGTCATTATCTAACAACAAAAAACCCAACAAAACAAATTGTTAACAAAAAACCCATTTGAAACCAACTGTCTAAACTACCCTTCCTTAAACCACTCTCATTTATTCCTCCTCAATCAATTTGTAACGACATTATTTCCCTCTTCAACCACTTCCCCAATTTCACCCGTTCCGATAAAACAAAATCTTCAGAACAATCTCCTGAAATAACATAATCTTCATCTTCATCCATATCATCCTGATCGTCATCATCATCCTCATCATCATCATCTGCATCACCACTAGTACATTCAGAATCAGAATCAAAAACTGAATTTCTATTCTCAAGCGGTTGTTCATCATCATCAGTAGATTTACTCCCTTTCCCACATCCTCCTTGTACTATTAACTCAGATCTATTTATTCTATCACTGTCTATTCTATTCTCTAACAATTTCAACATAACCTAACATCGAAACAAAATCACTGAACAACATTAAAAATGGTGAAGAAACAAGAGAAAAAGAAAGATAAAAAGATTGACAAAAAACTTAATAAAACAGTTAAGAAACAAGATTCTCCAAAAAGTAAATCGAAGTTTCATTGTTCTTCAGTGATTATTTATGGTTGAAAATCAACATGCATCAATGATTTTTTGTTTCACAATTTTGTTTTCATCAATGAATTTGAGTAATAAGGTTTCATCTGTTTCGAAATCATTGGTTTCATAATTAGGTTTCATTGATTTTCATCTTGGTTTCATCTGTTTGTAGCATGGTTTTAGATTTCATCTGTTTTCACCTTATTTATTTACTTAATGGCTATTTTGATGGAACCAAAATTGGTTTCATCATCTTCAAATATATGGTTGGGACCAACTCTGTTAGTGTTTTTACTTAATGGCTATTTTGATGGAACCAAAATTGGTTTCATCATCTTCACTGTAGGGTTGGGACCAGTTCTGTTGGTGTTTTTTACTTAATGGATATTTTGATGGAACCAAAATTTGGTTTCATAAACTTCACTGTCTGGTTGGGACCAGTTCTGTTGGTGTTTCTTACTTAATAACAATTTTGATGGAACCAAAATTTGGTTTCATAAACTTCATTGTCTGGTTGGGACCAGTTCTGTTAGTGTTTCTTACTTAATGGCTATTTTGATGGAACCAAAATTGGTTTCATCATCTTCATTGTATGGTTGGGACCAACTCTGTTGGTGTTTTTTACTTAATGGCTATTTTGATGGAACCAAAATTGGTTTCATCATCTTCCTTGTATGGTTGGGACCAATTTTGTTGGTGTTTTTTACTTAATGGCTATTTTGAAGGCCCTTGTTGCTTGTCCATTTTGGTGTTTCTTCAAACCGTTGTACGAAGGTACGCTGCAAGAAGAAAAATTGAAGAAAAGGACAAAAGAAATTCAGATGATCTTAGGGTCATATTATAAGAGTGTCAAGCGTGTGAAACCGAATTGTTTCAAGTTAATGAGAGCAAAGAATATGATATTGAAAACCACACCTGAACAGTTTGCTGTGATTTTTAGTCTACAAATGATGAAGGATGTAGATATAGCCAAAGATGATGAGCTGAAGAAAAAGGTAAGCATGTTTACGTTCGAGTATTTTAAGGGAGATAAGAAGATGAGGAAAACTGATATTCTAAGAGCTATGATGGAAACTGCAGCAGATGAAACCAAAGATAAAGACTTCATCAAGCTATTCATCCTCTATCTCTTGGTTTTGATAAACAAAGGTGGGAAGAATCTGACTTCAAAATACTTGTACCAGGTATTTGAGATGAATAAAGTGTGTTGGTCAGATGTTTTTCATGAGTATCTAATTGAGTCGATAACAAAAGATGAAGAAGTTGATGATGTATCGGGTTGCGTCATTTACCCATTGGTAAGTTAATTTTTGTTTCTTTTGACTCATCAGTTGTTGTTTTTTTATTTTTCCCGAGTTTGATACTAATTTGAATGTTGTGTATTGTTTTTTTCAGTATTGGTTTGCCGAGATGTCAAACATCACCTTAAGACAGGATGGGCACGACATGTACGCAAGGTTCGCTAGATGGAACCTAGATGAAATAAGCAAGGCAATAGTGAATAATTTTGATGATCTTAGCAATAAATCAGAAATTTTCTCAAAGGTAAAAGCAACAATAGTTCTTGTTTGTTTATACTTTTTAATGTCTGAGAATTAAAAATTTCCATCATTTATTTGGTTCCACCTTATTACAGATGAAAACAAATGATGGAACCAAAAAAGGTTCCATCGTTTATTTAATTCCACCTTATTCCAGATGAAAAAATGATGAAATCAAAAAAAGTTCCATAACTTTTCTTGTGTTCTGAAGATGAATGTGGGTCACCGTCAGGGATCGTTCTAGCTTCCATATAATGAACAAGAAATACGCTTGGTCCAGCGTATAGAGGAAGAAACTATTCATGTTGAAGAGTACATTGATCGTGAACTGCATGTTAGTGATGGAAATAGAGAGGGTAATGCAAGTGAAGAGAATATTGGTGCTAGAAATGAAGAGAATGTTGGAACTGGAAATGAAGATAACCCTTACAAGGCAAAATATAAGTGGGCGGGAATTTTGATTGAAAATTTTACAACCGTTGGTAACAATGGGCTTTCTGAAGAAGATCAATCAATTCTGGACAAATATGATGCTGAGGAGAGGTTACAACCAGTGATGAAGACTTACGTGAGACATAAACATAAAAAAGATGAAACATAAACGGTTTCGAACCGTGAAGAAACGGTACCTGAAACGGTTTCAAACAATAAAGAAGATGTGGAGGTGATATGTTAAATCTTAGATGTGTTAAATATGATCTTGTGTATTTGTGTGTTGGGTTAATGATAGTTCCATTTGAGAATTATATAAAGTTAGATATGTTAATATATAACATATGTTAATATTGCAGGATATGATAAGCAAAGCTATAAATATTGTGGATGACATGATAGAAAAAGAAAGGGTTTTGCGGCAAGAAGAAACAGAACAAGATGCTGGCGATGTTGAGATTGAACAAGAAAAGGATTTATTGGTTGAAGATGGTGAACAAAAGAAAAAATCTGACAATGTTGTTTTCGAAGATAATGCTGAGGTGATAATTTACTTTGATTTAATTTGATTTGTTTGTTGTCAATGAATCTGATTTTTTTGAAATCAATAAATCTTGCAGGTAATGAGTCTTCCTGAAGAAACATAACAAGATGATGCAATGGAACCAGAAAAGGTTTCAACACATAAAGTTCAGATTCAAGGTTTGATTGAGGATTTTGAAGGTTGTTTGTTGGAACCAGAAAAGGTTTCATCAACTAAAGGCAAATTTCAACAAGTGATAACACCAGAAAAGGTTTTATCATCTGAAGGAAAAGTTCAACGGATGATTGAAGAGGTTTCAGAGTTACCTCCGAACATAATTGAAGAATTGAAGGTGGCTGAGAAAGTTGAATCTGAAATCAACTAAGCGAAGCAAGCGACAGATAATGTAATAGAAGAAGTTTTGTAGATAACTCCAAACACAGCTGAAGATATCAAGGTGGATGAACAAGTTGAATCTTCTTTGTCAAAGACTGAATTGAAGAGTGTAATAGAAGAAATTTTTGAATTGTCTCCAGACACAATAGAAGATATCAAGGTGGATGAGCAGGTAGAATTGGAATCCAAGAAAAGTTCTTCGTCAAAGCCAGAGATCGAGATTGAAGTGTCAACTCAGGGTTCAATTGATGAAAATGTTCTCTAGCAAATGGAAGATGAATATGCAAAGAATGATTCTACATCAAAACCAGAAAGTAAATCCATGTGATACTACTCAGTTATATACATGGCAAAATATGTAATTGATTAGAAGATGATATGCCTCATTTCGGTTTGGGATTGACATCCTCGCATAGTGATTGATTTCCTTTATTAGAGGTCACTAGAAAAATAAAAAGGGGTTCTTTTTCGTCTCACGTTCTATGGGATAACATCTTCATATGATTCGGAAAGTTACCTTTCCTTCCTACCATTCAACGTGTGCAGGATTTCTATCTTCATTCCTGCCTGCACACATGTGGGAACCCTAAAGTGCGTCTTTTGAGTGTTAAATTCATAAAATCTTGTTGGTGAGGCAGAAACATTCAGTCACTCTCGAACCTGGATTCTTTTATATGGTGGTTTTCTCCTAACTCAAGGGTTAAGCATGAGAATAATGTTCTTTATACTTCTAACTTCTTATTGTTAATGTGCAGAAACCTTATTTCTTCGTGGCTCTTGGAAGCATGTGCTCTGGAATATTTGAAAGTTAGAACTTAGGTTCTGTGGTATACCTCTTGTAAACCCTCACGAGACTATAACTCGTCCACTAGGGACACCTAGGGATTTAAAGGCTTGTTACACATGCTACCGTATCCTCAACGAAATGAAGTTGTTGTAGTTTAGGTTAGTATAGTTTGCTCGAGGACTAGCAAAAGGAAAGTGTGGGGGAATTTGATAGGTGCATTATTTGCATTATTTGGATACTCTAATTCATTGATTTCTTGTTAATTTTCATATCATTATGCTTTTATTTTGTTTGTTTATGAGCTTCTTAGGAGTTTTGAAGTGTATTCAACCAAATAAGAAGAAAGGAGTTCATTACGACACGAAATGAACAAGGAAGTTAAGTTCTGCCAATGGAGAAGGGACAAAGACCGAATTCAACTCATTCAAATCCAGGAGTTCTTAATACCATTTTGAATAGAACGAGAAGACGAAGCCAACGCAAAAGGAATGAGGTCATTTGGAGTTCGTATGAGGAAGTTATGAGCAAAATAGCCGAAAGAAAATAATAAAACACTCAGCATCACAATCGGGAGTTTACAAGGGAAAATAACCTACCGATTATAAGCGGTTTTGGGTACAGGAAAACTTCGTTTTTGAGCTCCAACAATCGGTAGTTTACACAGAAAGCGAGCCTACCGATTATGGCACGTATTGGGTATAGGAAAGTTATATTTTGAGCCCTTACAATCGGTAGTTAAGGAGGGGGTCTTTCCTACAGATTATGACTCGACGGGAGGCACTTCTAAGACAAGTTTTTGACTTCCAAATCAAGGTATCATGGTCCCATTAGGACTCTAACACCAAGATATGATGGAGACTATATAATAAGACTTCCATAACCCTAGAAAGGGATCTTGGACACTTTTGGAGACTTGAAAACACAAGGAGAACAATAAGCTAGGGCTTGGAGTTGCGATTGATCATCACGATTTCTAGGGTTTGCTTTACTTGTTTTCTTGATTATTTTACATGGATTTTGAGAAATCTATGATGAAATAAACCTTTCTTATTGGTTAGATATGTAGTCATAAGTTGGAAAACATGTTTATTAATTGAAGTATTCATTCTCATATGTTCATAATCTCTTCAATATCGCTTATGTTCTACCGTTTATAATGCCTTATATGATGAATTGCTTGTTTGTTTAAGTCGTGAATTATATGAGCATACATTGACATCTATAACTAAACTAAGGTTTGAGATCCGGAATTGTCGAAATATCCTTGTTACAAGTAGTATAACATAGTTGTTAATAAAGGATGTTACCATGCAATTATGTGTAGAAGCATGACCTAGGTTAGATCCGAGTGGTTCTTGCGCCGGATTGCTTAGAATAACCACAACTCACAAATTCCATTGCTTTCATTGGGTTAAACTTTGGTGGCTCTTGCGCTAAGTTATTCGTTGAAAAGGATTCAAAGAGTGGCTCTTACGCCTTTGATGATAATAGGAGTTTTGTCGGAGTAAGCCTGCGATAGGATGCTTTAGGTTTATTGATATTGAGAGTGCATGAACGTTGAGTATAATTTAGTTGATAACATGTTGGAAGATCGAAGATGAACTCTCTAACCAATGTTCTTTATCTCTGATATTCGTTTTAATCTATTTTTTTTAGCATAATTTAGTTATAATCACAACCAAAACCCCCATGTTTACATAAGTAATCGAAAGTAATTAACAATCACCTGCCTCTCTGTGGGAACGGACTTGTTATTATTACTATACTCTAATATATATTAGTGATGTAAGAACCTTAATTAATTTTGCTTGGATGACAACCGACCAGTGTCTCGTACTTTACTAGGTGCAAGATTAAGAATTAAGAACAGTCTTTTTTAAGTTATTAAGTTGAATGTTTGGTTTTACTGGTGGCCATCTTATATAATATCGACTCTTAATCAAGATGTTGTGATATTTTTTTTATTTTTTTTGGTTTTTTTATACCGGAAGTGACGGATCCAGGATGAACATACATATCAAAGACGTAAACAAAAATGATGGAACCAGAAAAAGTTCCATTTTTTTGGTTTCATCTTATTCCAGATGAAAACAATGATGGAACCAAAAAAAGTTCCATCAATTTAGAGATGAAAAAAACCCTGAAGAATGTGACAAACTATGAAAACTATTTTGGTTCCAACAAATTATAAAAGCCTGCAACTCTGACAAACTTAATCTAAAAATAAAAATAAAACATGAAACACCTGTAGCAAATTAATATGTTTAACTGTAAAAAATATAGAAAAAAAGAATAAATAAGAAAATGTAGATTAAAACATATAGTAGTCTAAACGAAAACTAAATGAAAGTCGATGAAGTATAGTCAAAATGAATTCACATCTGCCGCGCAGGGCATATCCTTCGGTTATGGGCATTCAAAACATGACAGCTACCACAAGTTCTTATCTTCTTATTAGGAACTTAACCTGTATTAGGAATTCTCTTCATCTTCCTTGGACGACCTCACTGTGGTAGAGCATCAGGACCAAGAACAGCAGATTTTGGAAACACAATCGCAGGTTTTTCAACTGTGGGAACATGATTAATTGATCTTGCATATGATAGAAAAGCAAAGGAAAGAGAACGCAGGTGGGGGGAAGTAATACGGTGGAAAGAGAGAAGAAGGGATAGAAAAGCAAAGGAAGGAGAGACAAGACCTAGGCTGTGTAAGGGTAGTAGCCTAGATGCTAAAGAAAAAAAGTGAAAAGTGGCTAGGTTGTAGGATGTATCCAGAAGGGGGCGTAGACAAGAAGTGTTGCTGGGATCGGAAAGAAGTCTAGAGAGTTCACGTGAGGCTAAAGAAAAAGAGAAGGACGTGAAGTAGACAGAGGATAGGGCAGGTTGGTGGGTCAGTTGGCTGTTGGCTAATGAACAAAAGAGAAGCGTGAGAAAGGACTATCTAGCACGTGAATAAGAGAAGAAAAAAAGAGAATAAGTTTTCTCTTGGAAACCTAATATAAAAGAGAGAAAAGAGTCAGAGCTAGAGAGGGGGTTGGTGGCGTACATGAGTTTCCTGGATAGAAAAAAGAAGGAGTTGTCTGTACAGTTTTGGGATGTGTAAGAAAAGAGGAGGTTTTGGAGAATACAGAGGCTAGGCAGCGAGGTTTTTGCTGGGTTCTGAAACTGGTTTTAAAGGGAGAGAAGACTGTACGAAAAGGGTACGACGGCAAAGTTCTATACGGACAGAGAAAAGATAATCACACAGCTACTTTGGTTTAATCTTCTAACTTTTCTAGTAATTATTTTATGGGTTCCAAGAAACTCATTGCCATGTCTTGCTAATTAATTTGTAGCTAGGGTTTAATGTTGAAACTACTTAAAGTTTTAGATCAATTAAATCGATTTATTTGATACAGACTATTATGATTTGAATAACATTAGTTCCATGATTTAATGATAAAATTAGTTGTTGCTTCACCAGTTCTGTACAATACAGTAACCTATGCGCATAATTAATAGGATAACAAATATGTTTATCTATTTATTTGATATTTCATGCTTGGGTTAAATCCTTAAATGGGGTATGCTTAGAAGAGCCAGATATTATTTGTGAACCTATAATTAGTTTCGTATTATTTTCTCGCTAACACAATTTGATGGTGTATGCTGAGAATTAGAGTTTTTGATGTGTCATGCTTAGGGCGTCCCAATGACATTTGCGACTCTAATACATATAATAGGTGATGTCGATAGAACGACAATAGATGAATATTTAGGAGTTATGTTTCACTTCAGTAATTAAAGAGAAATAGTGGTGGATACTGAAAACCCTGGTTACTGTTTCTCCCATTTGATTTATTTTTATTACTTTAGTTTGTTTTATTATTTTATTCATAAATCTAAAATTCCAAAAATATTATTCTTGATTAGATGATTAGAGATATTGATTGCAGTATTGTCCCTGCTCTTTGTGGGTTCGACCCGTACTTGTCGTTGTCTGCATTGTAGACATCGTGCGATTGAGGTTTATTTATATAGGGTATTCTAAAATCCTATCAATTTTTGGCGCCGTTGCCGGGGAGCGGTTGTGGAATATTGTAATAGTATTTTTTATTTTCTAATCGTAGTTTAGGCTTTTATTTATTTATTATTTTATATAGTATTTTTTATTTTATTTTAGGATTTCTTTTTCCTTTTTACTTGTTTTTTTTGTTTGTTTTAGTATTTCCTTTCAGGTACTTTTCTGAGGATGATGACTCCTTCTCAGGAGACGTCATCTTAGATGACACTTCGGGAATATATGGATTGGTCACGGCAGAAGGAAGTTCTTGCTTCACCTATGGAGACGTCATCTAAGATGACACTTCGAGAATATATGAATCGGTCACGGCATAAGGAAGTTTTTGCTTCACCTCTAGTAAGTGAAGAATCACCTCTAATGTTATATTAGAAGTTTTATAAACACAGACCGCATAGTTTGGAACAAAGATTGAGAGTTCTGGAATGCCAGAAACTATTTGCTGATGATGATCAGTCTTGTAGTGACTCTCAATTCCATACAGATTATATAGATGACCCTGTGGATGATTGTGTAGATGATTTGCCTTATTCCATAGATGAATCTATCTTACAAGATCATTCACCCGACTTAGAGGTTGTTTATAGGCCCTAGACTTCCAAAAGTTACCTAATTTAGGTTAGAATTATGTGCTTCTCAAGTTTTGTTGGATCACTTTGCATCCAGATACCCAGAGGACTTGCCTGTTCCTGACATTGTGCATGAACCAATTGATATTTCCCCGATCCCAATATTATCCCCATATTTTGTTCTTTACGCACTTCCGAGTGTACTAAAAACTTGGTTTGGGGGTAATCCCTTATTTTTGATAGTTTCAGTGTCTCCGTGTTGCCATAATATAAGTGTGAAACTGTCATTTTTATATATTGTATTTTGGGTTGATCCCCAAATTTTCAGGTTGTTTGTATATGGAGATCCTTTCTGTACATATCCAGTAGGTAGATTTTTATTTTCTTTCTAGACTTTTTGTTTTTATTTTTATTTTTATTTCCAGTGTTCTTTGTTATTACTATCTTTTGATGTGTGTTACAGAGAACACTGCTTTTCTTGCGTCAATCAGGTGAGACGTTCCAATCCCTTCGCTTTAATTCACATTTGTTTCTCTTATTTATATTTATTGCATACCATTTTAGGTTGCACGGTTTGAAACATTGAGGACAATGTTAAATTTAGGTTTGGGGATATAGTTTCAGAAAATTGATGCTAATAAGAAACTCTGAAATTTAGAAACTTGTGAATTATTCAGGATGACACTAACCATTCTAGGTAGATGGAAACATATCTCTTATCTATAGGAATTGGTGCGCCCATCTAAATGGTCTATTCATATCTGAATGCACTCAGGTGTTAGAGATAACATGATAATCATTGAACAAGCATATCTCGAAATCATCATAATCATATCACTTTCTATTTTTATTTTTGCAAGTTTATGTTTCTCTAAGTGATTTGGTGGGGCCCTAGTATTGCCATGAGGTCGTAGCTCGGATGTATTAGAATTTTAATTTTGTCAAAAAAAAATTGACACTTTGACAGCAATATGTGTGTGTTCTCCCTGTCTCCGTCGCCTAAGCAAGCGTGGAATGCAGGATCCATGGGAATTATCATGTATTCTGCCGAAAAGGAGCATGCGCTTAGATTCAAAAGATCTAATCATGTAGTCAGAAAAAAAAATAAAAATAATAATAATTATGTATATAAAAATAAATAAAAATATGAGCATCCGAGCCGGACTTTATACTAATATTTTGGGAAACACTGTTCATCTAGTCAACATATGCATCATTCATCATTTCTGTATCCATCTTCTAATTTATCCCTGTGTTTGAATTTGATTGATTTCGAGCATTGTGAATTATATCCAGTTTTGGATGTTCAATGATTATTTCAGTAGAGTTTGCATTCTTAATGAATTTTAGTATGCTGAGTGAAAACTCGTGTACAACAATTGGATTCATACAAGGTAATTATTCATATAGTTAAAGAATTTAGTATACCAACTAAACAGTTTGTTTACTGTCTATCCTCAATCGTTCAAGGTAGCTAGAAATTCGGAGTACAGATTTGTGGGTAAACCTCTTGTAAACCCTCACGAGACAAAACTCGTCCGGTAAGGCCAATTAGGGGTTTAAAGTCTTATTACATATGCTAAATGTATTCGCGATTCCTGCGAAAGTGAGTTAGGATTTTATTGTATTTTTAGATTAGTTTTGCTCGAGGACTAGCAAAATATAGGTTTGGGGGTATTTGATAAGGTCATAATACATACATATTTATCGCATAATTTATATTTGGTAGTACTTGATTTTATACTATTAATATATTTTTATTGCTTTAATAGGTGATATGCATAAAATCCGAAGTTACGAATAAATACGGCTAAACTAGCTAAATTGCCGATGCTTATTTGCACTGCTAGCTTACAGTGTGGTATAACTGAGAAAGGTTGGTCGTGATGTGAGATAGAAGGATGTGGCGTCAGATCTTGGGTAGATTAATTGGAGAGATGGAGGTTGACACACGTGATGTAGGAGAGAAAGAAAGTGACGTGAAGGAAGAGTGATTGAGGCCTAGGCTGACTTTGACCGAATTAAAGTGAGAATAGTAGGTTGTGTTCTTTTAGGTTTTGATGTGATGGGGTATAAAAAGGAAAGAAAACATCACGTGGGGGGAATTAATACGGTAGAAAGAGAGAAGAAGGGATAGAAAAGCAAAGGACAGAGAGACAAGACCTAGGCTGTGTAAGGGTAGTAGCCTAGATACTAAAGAGAAAAAAGTGAAAAGTGGCTAGGTTGTAGGCTGTAGCTAGAAGGGGGCGTATAAAAGAAGTGATGTTGGGTTCGGAAAGAAGGCTAGAGAGTTCACGTGAGGCTAAACAAAAAGAGAAGGACGTGAAACAGACAGAGGATAGGGCAGGTTGGTGGGTCAGTTGGCTGTTGGCTAATGAACAAAAGAGAAGTGTGAGAAAGGACTAGCTAGCACGTGAATGAGAGAAGAAAAAGAGAGAATAAGTTTTCTCTTGGAAACCTAATATAAAAGAGAGAAAAGAGGCAGAGCTAGAGAGGGGGTTGGTGGCGTACATGAGTTTCGTGGATAGAAAAAAGAAGGAGTTGTATGTACAGTTTTGGGATGTGTAAGAAAAGAGGAGGTTTTGGAGAATACAGATGCTAGGCAGCGAGGTTTTTGCTGGGTTCTGAAACTGGTTTTAAAGGAAGAGAAGACTGTACGAAAAGGGTACGACGGTAAAGTTCTATACGGACAGAGAAAAGATAATCACACAGCTACTTTGGTTTAATCTTCTAACTTTTCTAGTAATTATTTTTATGGGTTTCAAGAAACCCATTGCCATGTCCTGCTAATTAATTTGTAGCTAGGGTTTAATGTTGAAACTACTTAAAGTTTTAGATCAATTAAATCGATTTATTTGATACAGACTATTATGATTTGAATAACATTAGTTCCATGATTTAATGATAAAATTAGTTGTTGCTTCACCGGTTCTGTACAATACAGTAACCTATGCGAAGAATTAATAGGATAATAAATATGTTTATCTATTTATTTGATATTTCATGCTTGGGTTAAATCCTTAAATGGGGTATGCTTAGAAGAGCCAGATATTATTTGTGAACCTATAATTAGTTTCGTATTATTTTCTCGCTAACACAATTTGATGGTGTATGCTGAGAATTAGAGTTTTTGATGTGTCATGCTTAGGGCGTCCCAGTGACATTAGTGACTCTAATACATATAATAGGTGATGTCGATAGAACGACAATAGATGAATATTCAGGAGTTATGTTTCACTTCAGTAATTAAATAGAAATAGTGGTGGATACTGAAAACTCTTTTTACTGTTTCTCCCATTTGACTTATTTTTATTAGTTTAGTTTGTTTTATTATTTTATTCATAAATCTAAAATTCCAAAAATATTATTCTTGATTAGTTGATTAGAGATATTCATTGTAGTATTTCCCTCGCTCCATGTGGGTTCGACCCGTACTTGTCGTTGTCTGCATTATAGACACCGTGCAATTGCGGTTTGTTTAAATAGGGTATTCTAAAATCTTATCAGTATGTATTGATATTGTTCTTCATATACCAATAACACCAACCATCAACAACATGAGGGAATATAGCAGGAATTTGATTCACCAAACCACTACCTCGATCACTCACAAAAGTATGATTTTTGCGCAAAGGAGATGACAGACACATTTTTGTGTCTAAATTGCGCTGGATTACCTATTTTGCAGAATAATCGGCTCGAAAAGTGTTAAAGGCACCCAGGAAAAATGATTATGGCACCCATAATTTGGATTGGGGGCACCCCCCTTTAATCTCAAATACTTGAAAATGGCGGGAAGAAGAGAAACCATCGGGAGAAGCTTCTGTTCATTTCTGTGTACGTAATTTTAGTGATTTGGGGTGAATCTAATTCACCCAAAGTGAATTAGATAGCTAGAACATCAACAACACACGTCAAAAACGTGTTTTAGTCGAAAGAATTGGACACAGAAGTGAATTTGGTCGAAAAAATGGAGTCCGGTTAAGTTTCGGATAACAAAGAATGTGAGATTGAGTTGGACACGTTTTAAGAGTTCTAATCGACTTAGAAGACTCTCTAGGGTTTGCTTACCCTATATATACCTAAGAGAAGTGAAGAAATCGCTATCTGGAGGCAGCACAGATCAACGTAAAAAAAATCAGAAAGAAACGAGTTCTGCTGCTGCTGTGAGAGAGAAGAAGAAGAACATAAGGCGGGAAAAAACTGTAATTATTACTGTCGCTGATACAGTCGTGTATTAAGCTTCTGAAGCACTTCAAGTCCGTCTTTCTTTCCTGTTCTCTTTTCTTTCTTCTGTAACACATACTACACTTCTCTATAACGTTCATAAGTGATCAAAACTCCTGTGTTACTTCTCTTTCACCATTGTAAGCACTTTTTGAGCAATGAAAAACTATTTTGAGTGCGTTTCCATTACAATGATCTAATCACCATCACTGGGGCGACGGAGACAAAATAGTTTCCATTACAATGAGCTAATCACTTATTTTTGTTATATAGTTTGCCATCTGAATCCATCGGGACATATGAAGAACTTACCGTTGCCTTTTTATCTAAATTTTTCCCTAGACACAAAATATCATCTCTTAGGCAACAAATTTCCATATTTGGGTAACAAGAAGGGGAATCTTTGTATATGTACTTGTAAAGGTTCAACGAATTATCAACACAATGTCCCCAACACGGTTTAGAAGAACAAAGACTAGTCCAGATCCTTTATGAAGGGCTAGATTATCCAACAACGATCATGGTTGAGTCATTATGTTCAGGGAATTTAGGGAGTAAAATTATTAATGAGGCAATGACATCTTTGCATGAAATTGCCGAAAAGACCCATCAATGGGAATGTAGTAAGGAACCCTAGAGAAAAATTCTATCGAGCATAGGTAATGTCAATAGGGTAGATGGAATTCTTGAATCAGATGCCAAATTTGCAGCTATAGCAAAAAGGCTAGAAGCCTTAGAATTAAGTCAATATAGTCGTGGAATAGAACCCAAGTCATATTGGGAATGACAGACTGTTGAAGAGAAAGCCCATGCTCTTTATAATAATAGTAGATATGATAACCGTTAGAAGTTTGATCCATATTCAGAAACCTATAACCCTGGTTGGAGAAACCATCCAAATTTTTCTTGGTCTAAGGGCCAAAATCAAGGTCAGTCTAGTAACCCTCAGGTTCCACCAGGTTTTGGTTATACTAAGAATTCTTCTGGTCCGGCACAATTTCAGATCCCTTCAGATAATAAGATCCTGAGTTTAGAAGAATCTCTCACCTTTTTATCTCATAACACTGCTGAGTTTCAGAAATCGGTTAAACAAAGTTTTGAAGACAATAAAAAGATGGTCCAGGCTAACTCTCAAGCTATTTACGATTTACAAACTCAGTTTAGTCAGTTGAGTGAGTCTTAGAGAGAAAAAGGCAAGTTCCCTAGTCAACCACAACCCAACCCTAGAGGAGTTCATGAGTTATCTTTTGACCATGTGAATTCAATTAAAACCCTTAGGAGTGGTAGAGTAGTAGACAATAAGGTAACCTTGCCCGATAGTGAACATGTTGTAGTTCACCCTTCTGAGCCTACAGTTGAAGAGACTGATAAAGTCTCTAAAAAGTCCAATGCGGTTCCCGCTGAACCCGATCTTATGCCCAAATCCCCATTCCCACAACTTCTAATACCAACTAGGAAGGAATCCAACTTTAATGATATATTGAAGGTTTTTAAGCAAGTCACGATCAACCTTCCATTATTAGATGCAATTAGGCGGATTCCTGCTTATTCCAAGTTTCTTAAGGATATTTGTACGCGAAAGCGAAAGTTTACTGTACCAAAGAAAGCCTTTTTAGCTAATCATGTGAGTTCAATTATCCAGAACAATACAATTCCTAAGTACAAAGACCCAGGTTCCCCAACCATTTCTTGCAAAATAGGTAACTACCGTGTTAAGAAAGCGTTACTTGACTTAGGAGCCAGTGTGAACTTACTTCCGTACCATGTGTACCTCCAGCTAGGACTTGGTGATTTGAAACCTACTCAGACAACACTGCAATTAGATGATAGGTCTGTGAAAATTCCTCGTGGTATCACAGAGGATGTTATTTTATTGAGGTCGATAATTTATTTATCCAGTAGATTTTGTTGTCATTGATACCTAACATGTCCGTGACCCAGAGAATCAGATATCTATGATATTAGGTCGCCCATTTTTAGCTACATCTAATGTGATCATTAACTATCGGAATGGTATTATGAACTTATCTTTTGGTAATATGACTATTGAGCTAAATATTTTCAATATTAGTAACCAACCACCTGAGCTAGATAACACGTGCATTGAAGAGGTGAACATGATAGGAACATTAGTTCAGAAGTCATTACCAAACACTTTGTTAGAAGATACATTAGAGAAATGTCTAGCCCACTTTAGATTTGATGTTGATAACGATAAAGTTATTAATGAGGTGAATACTTTGTTAGATTCTGCACCACCTGATCATAATTTAGAAGAAGCAATTGACCATTTTCGGGAATCTGACGATCTAGAAATTAGGGAAATTGTGATTAGTCTATCTAGAGACACTAAAAACTTTAAGTTTGGGGGTGACTATCATTCTCCATGTGCTTTAACTTTATCTCTTACAAAGGTCCTTAACTTGGGACTTGACATATGCACCTCTACCATTTTAGAAGATCATCTTCGAGCTAGATTCCCTGATCCTCTTAATGTCCAGAAACAAGTTCAGTTGTCAGAAACCCATCCTATGGTCGATGTGGTTTACCTAGGCGATAATACCAAGATTGACTTTGTTTTCCCACCAAAATATTTTCTTCCATACATGGGAACGTATGAATTTCAAATGTGTCATTTATTAAGTTTTAAGACTAAGCCTAATTACTTTAGGGAATTAGAATCGACACATTTGTTTAAGAATGACCACCTTCATTATAGTCAATTGTGTGAGTCAAATCTGATTGACTTTGAGGATCCACAATTATTCAGATTATTATTATGTGCTTCTAAGTTCTTATTTGAGTTATTCCAGACTTTACAACCTGATCTTGTTGATCCTTCCTACGAAGAAATCAAGCCTATGAAAATATTTTATCTAGATCCTTCTATAGAACCTGAACCACAACTAGAAGTAGTTGTCTTAAACAGAAAACTAGATAAGGGTGTGCTCGATTTGTTCATTTTCTTGGCATGTTGCAGTTTTTTTCTATTTTGGATAACACTATTTGATTCAGATGACCCATAGTTGTTCCGATTATTGTTATATGATTTTATGAGGTGACTAATTCTTTCTTATTCTGGATGAAGACTTTAAACTTAGAACTGCTTGGGAGGTAACCCATGCTCATGAAACACGGTAATATCTTGCCTTAACTATTTTCCTTCGATTGGTTTCTCCTTGTTCATGTTTTTAATCATTCATCTTTAAAAACATTGAGGACACTGTTTGATTTAAGTTTGGGGGTAAGGGAGAAACTTTTTAGTTAAATAATAAAGCTCTGGAAGTTAGAAGCTTGTGAACACTTCAGGGTGACACTAACCATTCTAGGTAGATAGAAACTTAGCTCTTTTTCTATAGGAATTGGTGTGCCCAGTTAAATGGTCTATTCATAAAAGGACAGAGTTCAGGTGCTAGAAATAACATGATAGTTGTCACCACATCTCGGAGTCTATCTCGACCATATCACTTTCTATTTTTATTTTTACAATTTTGTGTTTCTCTAAGTGATTTTGTGGGGCCCAGTATCAAATTGTTATCGCCGCTAGGATGAAATAGAGTGTTTGAGATCAAGCCCCATTCTTGTTTTATTCGGAAAGAAAAAAAGAAAAAAAAATTGACACTTTGATAGCAATATGTGTGTGTTCTCCCTGTCTCTGTCGCCTAAGCAAGCGTGGAACGCATGATCCATGGGAACTATCACGTAAGATGTTGATAAGAATCATGCACTTGGATTCAATTTGATCCAATCATTTTGTCAATATATTTATCGTTTTATTTTCAATAAATCGATCGATGGGACCCTTTTATATACTAGTTGAGTCGATATTAATATTAGGTTTAAGACCATGTATCTCAATCCATTAGGATTCATCCTGGCACTAACCTTCAGAAAGATATGAGAAACACCGTTCACCTTAGTCAACATGCGCAAACTTCATATTTTCCACATCCATCTTCTAAATATTTTCATATGATTGAACTTTGATAGATTTTGAGTCTTGTAGTTGAACGATTATCTGAGTAGAGCTCTGTTGTCTTAGATATGAATTTTAGTATGCTTGAGTAAACACTCGTGTACAACATCTGGACTCATATAGGGTAATGATTCCCATAACCGAAGAATTGAGTAAGCCAATTAAATAGCTTCTGTAGTGTCTATCCTCAATCGTTCACGAGTCCCTAGAATTTGGAGTAAAGGTTTTGTGGGTATACCTCTTGTAAACCCTCACGAGACAAAACTCGTCCACTAGGGACACCTAGGGGTTTAACGGCTTATTACATATGCTAAATGTAGTTGCGATTCCTTCGAAAGTGAGTTAGGATTTTGTTTTACTAGATTTGCTCGAGGACTAGCAAATAGTAAGTTTGAGGGTATTTGATAGACACATTTTTGTGTCTAAATTGCGCTTGATTACCTATTTTACTGGTGTTCGATTTTGTACTTTTTATGGTTTTTTGTGTTTTTGTAGGTATTCTTGAGAAATAAACATTTGCGCAAAAATCGGTTCGAAAAGTGTTAAAGGAACCCAGTAAAAGTGATTAAGGCACCCATAATTTGGATTGGGGGCTACCCCCTTTAATCTCAAATACTTGAAAATGGAGGGAAGAAGAGAAACCATCGGGAGAAGCTTCTATTCACTTCTGTGTACGTAATTTTAGTGATTTGGGGTGAATCTAATTCACCCAAAGTGAATTAGATAGCTAGAATATCAACAACACACGTCAAAAACGTGTCTTAGCCGAAAGAATTGGACACAGAAGTGAATTTGGCCGAAAAAATGGAGTCCGGGTAAGTTTCGGATAACAAAGAATTTGAGATTGAGTTGGACGCGTTTTAAGAGTTCTAATCGACTTAGAAGACTCTCTAGAGTTTGCTTACCCTATATATACCGAAGAGAAGTGAAGAAATCGCTATCTGGAGGCAGCACAGATCACCGCAAAAAAATTCAGGAAGAAACGAGTTCTGCTGCTGTGAGAGAGAAGAAGAAGAACATAAGGCGGGAAGAAACTGTAATTATTACTGTCGCTGATACAGTCGTGTATTAAGCTTCTGAAGCACTTCAAGTCCGTCTTTCTTTCCTGTTCACTTTTCTTTCTTCTGTAACACATACTACACTTCTCTATAACGTTTATAAGTGTATCAAAACTCCTGTGTTACTTCTCTTTCACCATTGTAAGCACTTTTTGAGCAATGCAAACCTATTTTGAGTGCGTTTCCATTACAATGAGCTAATCACCATCACTGGGGCGACGGAGGAAGCCGTTCATCCAATAATTGTGGTAACTTCTATTTTAATTATATTTATTCTACAATTCTTTTATTATTAATTGCTTGAACTAAAATTGAAAAATATGGTTTTTCTCAAATAATTGTGTTTTCTTCTGATGGGTCATACTTGGTTTTTAAACTCTTGATGTCTCATGCTCTTGATTAACAATTATTCTTTTAAAAACCTATCTTTGGCATATTTAGATTAAATTAAAAATAAGAATTGTTAGATGTTATCACTGAAGTATTGGTGAATGATCGAATCTTAAGTCCTAGTTTTTCTTCATCCATTTTAAAATCAAATTGTTTTAATTCTCTTTATTTTCTTTTATTAAAAATTAGGTCTAGAATCTTCACAAGTCCGAGAATCGAACCTACTTTACCACTATTAAAAATCACATCAGGAGAAAGGAATTTCTTCAAATTCTCCAAAAACCATTTTTAGTTCGCATCATTCTCCGATGAAACCACAGTATAAGCTAAAGGATAGATTTCTGAAACAGAACAGGAAAAAATGTCTCAGCATATAAAAATGATGAAACCAACAGAAACAAATAGAATATTCAAGAAACTTATCGTCATTCCCGGTTAGACTTGTTGCTGCCATGATATGATCAAGGTATTTGCTCTTCAAATGGTCTGCATAAAGGAATAATAAAGGACGACAATAATTGAATCCACGAATGCATGCTCCGAAAGAGATAAACAATCTCTAAAAAAATTGAGTCCATTTTCAACTTCCAAAACAACACGAGATCCGGGATTGGTTTCAGTCAATTTTTTGGTATACCATTTCAAGTAGATAAATGATTTCTCGTTCTCTCCCCATGTAATATTTAATGCATGCCTCTTCCCTTCATATGCATAATAACGACTAATGTTAAAATCATACTCTTTTGTAAACTGATTTATAATATCCTTTGTCTTCTTCTTTGGATTCTGTTTAATCTCTTCGAGAATCAAGTTATTAATTAGTTTCTTCAACACATGTGGTATGTTTACAACTCCACCGCAACAAGTATGCTTCTTCTTTAACTCCTTGATAATAAAAGGAATACTTTCAACAGCATCAATAGAAACAACATATATATGCCATTCACATTTCTCTTCTTCCTTCTTAACAGAACATGCACCAATCCTCAACTTCTCATTCCTTGTCATCTTAAATGAATACCCATATGCTGCATGATATTTCAACAAATCAGAACGAACCTGTTGAACACCTCCCATAAACACCTGATTGACACCCTGAAAAATGCCTAACCAAAGCGCATACTTCAACGATTCTTTAACTTTATCACAGACATCATAATCAACTAAATTTGTAAGTCCTGCATGCTCGAAAGGTATAATTCCTAAACTTCGTGGCTGCTCAAAAGGTATGACTAATGAACTTCCTGAACTAGAACTAGATGACTCATCTCTATGCCTTAAATGTAACTCAGGAGATGGAAGTTTATTAAACAAAGTAAATAGAGCAACCAATTGGAGATCAAAATCACAATTGATAACTTTTTGCTGATCACCAACTATGTGGAAAATTTCTATAGAAAGAACAGAGAATTGACATCAACTTAAACATATACTACCCTTCAAATCAAAAACAGATGCTTGTAGACCAATACGAAACGATAATGTATCCTCTTTGTGAGATATAACCGCGAGAACAAATTCCATAATCTACAGGACAAAGTATGAAACCAAAAAAAGTTTCACTAGATGTAATATAAACAACAACAACAACAACAACATCAAAATTGGAATAATAACATCAGCAACATAACAATTTTGATTCCAATAGATTTGAATAAGAACATCAACAACATAACCAGAGAAATCGTAAAAACAAATGGATCTGAGTTTCATAATCAACATAAACTCAAAATTCAAACAAAATCAATTACCTGAAAAGTTGAATTTCAGTCTACGGTGAATGATTGAACTAAAACAATAGCTTGAGCCGAATGAGAATATGATCAAATTGAAAGAATAAACTATAACTTCAGTTGGATTCTTCCAACCAATATATAATCTCACTGATGACTGATTCGAAGAACAAACTGAAAAGTGTCATAATCAATATGAACTCGAAAATTAAAATACAATCAAAATCATAATAAGAAAACCAAAATCAATTAAAATCAAAATCAAAATTACATGATGAATGATTCGACTACTTGTAACTTGTCTTCTGTTCTTCAATTAAACAAAAACAAAAACGAGTTCTGTTGAGACTTATTCAATGGATTTATTTGGAGAAGATATGTTTGAATTGAAACCCTAGAATCTAAGAAGAAACGAAGGTTTTGAGAAATTAATTATTTTTTTTCCTAAATCAAATTTTGTTATATTTGGAGAAAATTTGATTTTTTCTCATCAAGATTTGATTTGACCGATATTTCATTTTGAAACATATACGTTATATAGGGAAGGACAGCTTGGGTATTTTAAAATTAACTAAAAACTAAAATTATCCATTGTTAAAAAAAATGGGGTTTTTATATATTTATATTTTAAATGGTTTTTATTTTAAAAAATAATATAGGAGGAGGAGATATAATCATCTTGGTTTTTTATTCCGTATTACGATATAAATGAGGAAAAAACAAAAAAAAATCGGGGGGAAAATTTCTCCATTAAGAGGAGTGTCTGAAATAAATTAGAGATTGAGCAACAAATAGAAGATGGGTCTTGGCAGAGTAAAGAAGATGGTATGTTTTGGTTCGAATTAGAGAAGATTTAACAGCGAGAAAGAGGGATTATAGGCTGGGATGAATTTGTGAAGCTGTTGATGGGGTTCGAGTGGATCTGAGTTAAGCAGAGAAATCAAGAACATATTGAGTTGTGATGATTTCAGGTTGGGATGTTTTCTGAGCGAGAAGATTGATAAGGGATGAAGAGGATAAAACAGCGAGATGGGTCACTGTGAGTTCAATAGGAAACATTGGTGATGTCTGTGAACAGAGGTGGAGAAGGAATCATGACAGGGATTTAGAATCTGAGAAGGATAGGAAAGATGGGTTTCAAGTAGATTCGAATTTGGGGTTGTAGCTTGACCGAGAAAACAGGGAAGAGATAGAAGCTTGCTGCCGTTCGATTAAGAGATGAATTGTGGTGATCAAGAGGTGATGTAGAGTTCATGTTAGACTAGGATTAATGGTTTCTGCTCAATTTTGAATTTGCATGAGTTTTCAGCAAGAATTGGAGATGTAATAGTGGTGAAACTAAAGCTACAAGGGAGACCCATAGCCTGCACATTAGGTGCTCGATGAAATTCCATAGAAATGAGTTGTCGTTCCACACCAAACCTTCACTGCATCTCATAACCATCACCAGTTCACAACATCTAGCACTCTCCATCACAAGTTCCATCTAGGCCACCAACCAGTTAACAAGCCAACACAGCAACCGCCAGTTCGGTCTCATACAGCACAACCACCAACATCTTTCACTATCACCAGTCGTAAAAGGCTTCAATAGTCCAGAGACCCTGATCAAATGCACCTCACTACCACTACCTTTCCAAACATCTACCTGCTGCTTTGTTGGTTTGCTTAATTTGGTTTTGAATTAAATTTTCCATTTGTTTTAAGTTATTGTCATGAAGTCCATTAGCTAAGTAATATCGGTTGGGGATGAAGTCGATTAGGAAAAAAAGAAAACAAAAAAATAGGAGGAAAAAAAGTTCAAAAAATCCGCGACTAGGAAGCATTGTCATCCCAAATCATAAATTTTTATCGAACTTCACTGGAAAGTAACCAGTATGAAAAGGTAAATATGTCTGATACGTAGTATGGACATAAATCTAATAATATAAATTTGGTAACCTTTTGTAATAGTCTAGTTAATTTAGACTTCAAAACTTGTATATTAGAAATCAAAACCTATCCTAACAAATAAAACTTAATTTGAATTAATATATAAACAAATAAAAATAAAACTCATTGGTCACAAAGTGTTAGACCTAATTGGCGTTTTTAAAATATACTACCTTCGTTTCTAAAAAAATATTATTATCACATTTTTATTTTAGCTTAAAAATAATTTAAAAAAATGATAGTAACTTTTTTCTAGAAACGGAAGGAAATATAATTTACTGGCAAATTTGAGGGCGACCAAAAACTAATTAGGGGCGACTTTTTAAAACCAATCCCATGGATGTATGCAAAATCTAAGGGATAACCTAGGGGTATGTAAAAATACTAAAATACGCTTTCACTAATCAAATAATTACCAAAAAAAACTTTCACTAATAAAACCTAAACCTATTTCACACTTATTCATTTCCTACCAATTTCCAAATTCTGTTTTCTCTTCTTCTTCTATCCACTTCAAACTACCGATTGTGGCATTTCAAATTCAGCTTCAACCGATTAATCGTAAACCAATTCATCGTATAATCGTAAACCAATTTATCGTCGTTATTACAATCTAAAAATGGCAAGAAAGAAGTAAACAACTCGTCAACCGCCTAATACAGAGTGGCCGGATTTTTCCTAAAGAGTAAGAAATCGAGAGATCATTGAAGAATAACACGAAGAACGCGAAGAACGCGAAGAGGAGACAATCAGACTCTCCAGAACTTTGTAATGGCTCAAATAAGGTAAGGGTTTACCATTATTTGTGTTTATATTGATTCAATCGAATGAATTAGTAACTAAAATATCAAGGGTTTTAGGTTAGATTTCATAATCGGTAGTTTCGTGGTTGTATTAAACTACCGATTATGTTAGTCTTCTGCATTGCTCATGAACATCATGCACAATCGGTAGTCATGTTTAGGTTATAAACTACCGATCGTTCTACTGGACCAAAATTTAGTGATAATCGGTAGTTTTATATAGATTTAAACTTCCGATTATGCAAGTTAGTGATCCTCAAAAACATCGATCACAATCGGTAGTTAGATTTAGACATAAAGTACCGATTGTATTACTGGACCCAAATTTAGTGATAATCGGTAGTTTCGTATAGGGTTAAACTTCCGATTGTGAAATTTAGTGGTTCCTCAAACATCGGCCATAATCGGTAGTTATAATTTGGTCATAAACTACCGATTATATTCCTGTACCCAAATTTAGTCATAATCGGAACTTAATTTTTTTTTGTAACTACCGATTGTACGTGTGTCCATAGACTTTTATGCTCCATTTTTTATGCACAATCGGGAGTTTATGTAGAGCCCGAGCTACCGATTATGCACTATCGGTAGTTAAGTTGAATTTTAGACTACCGATTATGCACAATTGGTCGTTACGTTGTTCTTTTGCCTACCGATTATGAACAATTGGGTGAGTTTAATGTACTTTATCTACCAATTATGTACTGATTAAACGGTGTCTTGTTGGAAATAATTGGTCTTTATTTATCTTGTCAATCATAGAAGGGAAAGGCGATCTAAGCATTCCCACGATACAATTCTATCGGGCCCTCGTCATGAAGGGGGGAAGAAGGTTACCGCTAGTGCAAGACGAGAAACGAGCGCTAACGGAATTGTTATAACCAAAGGAATTCAAACAAGTGTTCCAAGAAGTACAAACCTAGAAGAAGGAAAACCAAGTGCTCCACAAGAAAGATACTTTGATGAAGGAGGACCAAGTGGTAGACAAGAAGAAGAAAGTGGTACAAAGAAGCAAGCAAAGAAGAAAGGAGGACACAAGGTCCCCGACGCTTTGAAGACGAAGGGTCTTCAAGAAGGCTAAATCCCTGGCCTCCCAAGAGATGGAAGAGATCTATTGTTTGGGTACAAAGACTCTTGGGCGAAAGAGATTTACTCAACAGAGGTAATAACTATAAAACACCATTATTAACATATTGTCTTTCTATTCGTAGAAGTGTTAACTGTTGTTCTAATTGTTTTTTAATTCGTCGTGTATATTAGGACCATTCTAATGCGGTATGTCTACTCAAACCTACGGATGCACCAACAAAGATGAACGATTGGCCGTTGGAAGGTGAGTGTCAACGGTTCCAGCAAATTATACTACAATGGGGGCTATCTACGGCTGCCGAGGATTCCATGTTACCTCACGACCGGGTGTCGATAAAGGAAATAGCACCAGGGTGCCCGAATATAGCTGCATCATCAAAGAAAAATCCTCGGACTTGTAAAGGTGATGATTTTAGAAAATAATGATTTTAATTAACTCTAGAAAATTCCAGGAGTATGAAAAAGACTAAATAACCTAAAGATGAGTTTTTAATAATTTTAAAAGGACCAGGAATCAGGAATCAGGTAATTCTAACAACCTATGTGATTAAGCAAATAATTCTTTTTAAATTAATTGAAGCGCAAGTAATTGCCAAAATTGGTTTCGTTATGCTAACAAACAGAGGTAAATCACAAGCATGGAATATCAAAATTAATTAACCAAGCATAATCCATCAGGCAAAAGCACAACTGTTGAAAGAAAACCGTTTTCACTATTTAAAACTATGTAATTCTAATAATAAAAGAATTATAAATAATTATTAGAAAATAATTAAATCACATAAAATTGAGAAAATTACCTTATCCATCATCCCAGTAAATAGACTTAGCTCATGGTGGAGAAAACTTGCTCAAAAGATCTCTTCATTGTTCAAAATATCGATTACAAGGTTAAATAATGATGTAACAGCTGATTTGATACGCGTATATGCGTTACAGAAGAAGGTTCAGCTGTTACAGAAAATTTTTAAGCAACAAAGGTATGAAACAATAAGCAACAGAAATATTTGAATCAGCAACAGATGTAGAAGTTGCTGAGTCTTCTTCTCCGGTGATGGCTGGATGAAGAACAGCCGTCCGGTGCAGCATCAGCTAGTCGGCGGCGACGGAACCTTCACCGGAATTCTCTGTTTTCTTCTCTAGGTTTTTCTCCCTATTTTTCTTGGCTTCTCTTGGTTTATATAGGTAGTAGAAACCCTAGAGAGAGTTCTAAACCTAATAGAACTCTCTAAAACAACGCACAAATCTCAATTCTAATCGAAACATGATTCCGGCCATATACATGATTTCCGAGCTGATTTCACGGGATCTTTTGTTGTTTTTGACTTGTGTGAGATATCTATCAATGTTTGGAACAATCTAGAAGCAAAATAACTTGCGAATCAATCGATTTGAGCTATCCAGTATTTTTCCCGATGAGTTGAATCAGCTGAGTCGACTCGCTGGCTCGCTGGGTTGACTCGCCTGGTTGACCCGCTGGGTTGACCCGATCCAGCTTAGCCCGATCCA
Source organism: Papaver californicum (assembly GCA_023531435.1). Taxonomy (NCBI): domain Eukaryota; kingdom Viridiplantae; phylum Streptophyta; class Magnoliopsida; order Ranunculales; family Papaveraceae; genus Papaver; species Papaver californicum. The sequence continues at coordinate 8,924,960 of JAJJMC010015296.1, read as the reverse complement.
AGGGTGCCCCAATCCAAAGTGTGGGTGCCTTGATCCATTTTCCCGGGTGCCTTTAACACTTTTTGAGCCAATTTTTCCACAAATCTTTATTCTTCTAATGTACCTACAAAAGCATAAAAACACGTAATATTCGCAAAATCGAATACTAACTTAATAGAAACTAAGGTGCAATTTAGACACTAAAATGTGTCTATCACTCCTCGTATCAAAACCAAAAGAGTTAGAAATTAGATTTTGGTTCTTTTCTTATTGATATGTATCTCGTGTTTAACATTACTGGCTAACATTTGAAAGGATTTTATGTTCTTTTTTTGAGTTATCAATTGAGTTTGCAATCGATTTATTTTTAACAAGTTATTTTCTTCAAATTTTACATTATAATCGGTAGTTAACGGGTTTGAACAAAATACCGATTGTGTATATTCATCAACAATCGGTAGATAACAAACTACCGATTGTGTTAGCGTAATACAGTCGGTAGATAAATATCTACCGAATGTATTTACCCCAGGAACTGTCTTTTCATGGCCACTTTTTGTATGATAATCGGTAGTTTAAGAATTTCTTAAACTACCGACTGTGCTTGTAGAAAATGTTGAAATTTTTTAAAAAATTCGATTATCAATTTGGGGCTACTTATTATAATCGGTAGTTTAAGAATTTCTTAAACTACCGATTGTGCTTGTACAAAATGTTGAATTTTTTTTAAAAAATTTGATTTCCAATTTGGGGCTACTTATTATAATCGGTAGTTTAAGAATTTCTTAAATTACCGATTAACACAATCGGTAGGTAATGGTGATCCCAAAACTTCCGATTGTTAATGTTAGTTCGAACTTAGTGTACATATTTTCTGTACACTCTTGTTACACCAGCCCTCAACAACTCTTTTTTTTGAACAAAAAGAGCCATTAAGAATCTAATCTATATAAGGAGGGTGACATATTCTCATTTATGCACCTCCAATACATTTTAACTCTCCAACATCGAAGAAATAACCGTATAAATTAATGGCTCAACCGTTCACGGTAGAGGAAGATTTATCGTTATGTAGGCGCTATGTGCAATTCTATCCGAGGCTAGGAGAAGAACGTATGCAAAATGGTGTAATGAATTTGAGTTATTTGGATAGTGTAATCGAACATTTTTGTGTTGACACCGGGAACCCTAATAACCGTAATAAAGATGATTTTTTTTGTCGATTTCATTCTATAGGCAGAGAAGTTGATCCATTTGTGAATTTAGCTTATCTTGTCAATCAATATCGTTTGAGGGGTGAAACTAATGAAAAGTTATAACGAGATCTCTCGAGGAATGACGACGATGGAAACGATCAAATTACCGTTACGAAGCTCATTTCAATATCCTTAAGGTGATGGACAGATTCAATCCGTTTAAGGTTCGTCCACGCCGTTAAAGCAGAAAGGAATTTTCTAAGACAGTGTAAAATAATAATTAATATAGTGTAAACGGCAGGTTTAATGAACAATATGTAGTAAGTTTATTTGAACAAGTTTTTCTTCGGATGTTGAAATAGTATTACGAAGTTAGATGTTAAGTAAAATCGGCATAATCGGTAGATAATGGTGAACCCAAAACTTCCGATTGTTAATATTAGTTCGAACTTAGTGTACATATTTTTTCTGTACACTCTTGTTACACCAGGCCTCAACGGCTTTTTTTTTGAAAAAAAAAGCCGTTAAGACTCTAATCTATATAAGGAGGGTGACCTCTTCTCATTTATGCACCTCCAATACATTTTAACTCTCCAACTTCGAAGAAATAACCGTATAGATTAATGGCTCAACTTAGTCTCAACTAAAACAGTCTCTTTTTCCATTTCTTTTCCTCTACCGATTCATCTACGCCCTTCACTCTCATTCTCCATTGAAAATGACTCCAAAATCTTTACCTAAACAATCAAACAAGGGAAAGGAAAAGATGGTGATAGAGGAGTTCAAAACCATTGAAATCAATTCGTTACCGATTCCAAGGCAGATATCTATGTTTTTGATCCTCAACTCTTTTTAAGGGAGAAAGACTTCTCAGGCATAAACTCATACAACAATGAAGCTGGAGAGTACATAGGTCCACTTCAGGATGATCCTAAGGGGAACGAGAAGAAGAAGAAGAAGAAGCGGGTTGAAACTAGGACCAAGTCGAGAGTAACAAGGAGTGGAAGAATTTCATGAGATCAATAAGATTGATCACTTTGAATTTCTATAATTTGTGTTGTTTCGTTTATTCGGATGTTTTTAGTTTTTTCTGAACAAGTTTAATGAACAATATGTAGTAAGTTTATTTGAACAAGTTTTTCTTCGGATGTTGAAATAGTATTACAAAGTTAGATGTAAATTGGCATAATCGGTAGATAATAATGTTTCTAAACTACCGATTACATACAATCGGTAGTTATTAAATTCTCGTGCTACCGATTAACCACAATCGGTAATTATTTATGTTCACTAACTACCGATTGTAGCAAGAAAAGTCCTGGACAAGAAAACCATTATAATCGGTAGATAAAATTGATCTTTAAACTACCGATTACAAAGTTTAAAATTTTAAAGTTTAATTCAATTCAGGCTACAATCGGTAGATATAAATTTTCAATTTCTACCGATTGTGAAAGATGAAGAGTTAGAAATTGTGGAAGATTTTGAGAAATTCAATTTGGGGCTACTTATGATAATCGGTAGTTTAAGTACTCTATTAAACTACCGATTGTACAATCAGTAGGAATCAAAATTACGAGCCTACCGATTGTACAAAACTATAACTCGAAAAATGGATTTATCCTTTAGTGAAGTTCCCAGCGAAGTGACAGCGCCTCGTCAATTGATGGAATCGGCTTGGTGAAAGAGCGATCGGACTCGCATTTCATTCTTTTTGTGTCGTTTCAGTACTGAAGTGCTACGATGGATACAGAAGAAGAAGAAAGGTTGGTTCCCTTCGTCAAAGCCTTCTAAAAGGGAGACGCAATTCTTGGTCCTCGTGCCACATAAAAGTGTAATGGAGCCTTTTTCCTTGTAGATACGGACTACACTTGACTATTGCTGCTTCCAAGGCAATCAATCTAAAACTATCTCGATTTCTATTCCAAAACTAACTCAAATAGTTTTTCTAACACTAACTATAACCAAATTAATTAACTAATTAATCAAAATTAACACTAATTAAACAAGGTTAGATTAGTCATTATATAAATTATATGGATAAAGAATGTATTAAAATTACTTCAAAATGACCTTATTTTACTTTATTAGTCATCCCTAATTAGTTTTTGGTCGTCTTCAAATTGGCCAGAATAATTTACCCCTTTCTCACCTTCGTAAATTATCTTTTGTTCTTTAATACACCATAATCTCCGTATATTCAACATCTACATATAGCAAAACAAAGTTTATCCTTTTCGACATTACGAAAAACCCATATTTGAATAGTTACACCTTTTTGCAAATCTTCGTTAACGTTTCGAAATTTATTCCAACCACTCGTAAGAACCATAAGACTACCTCCCCAATCCTTGAAAATCATATCGAATTTTTGTGATCGATTATCGTATACTTTAATTGTAATCCCACTCCTAAGATTCTCAACATACACCTGTAATAATGGTTCTATTCCATGGTAATAAATTTTTTTGCTTAAATTTAATCTTCCTTGACCATCGCTAACATCGCTCAGATACAATTGCTTAGTAGTTGAGACTATTATATACGGCTGTGCAATTCTATTGATTTCTTGCTCCATCAAATCAATATCAAGAATATTACCAAGAAACTGCTCCTCTTGCAATGGAATAAACGGTGGTGGTCCTGGTGGAGGAGGAGAAGAAATATTGTTCGGTTTCAAAATTCTTCCACCAGGGCTCATCCTTTGATTTGAAACTACAAAGAATCATTGCAGCTACTTCTACTTCATCTTTGTATGATTTTCCATTATCATCAACTTCCATACGCTCTTGTGAATATTTCTTCATTATTTTTTCTTCCTTATCTATGAGACGAAGACAATAATTTTATAAACCTAGAGAAGAAGAGAACGAAAAAAAAAACCTAGAATTTTTATATAGTTTTGAAATGAAAACTTTATATATGAATACCTATTGTAATGTACACAATGTACCTATTCTTGTTGGTCAAGTTTCCCGGACAGTTAAATCAAAGCCGTTCAAACTAAAGTTTCCTACAGTACTTGGAATCTCAGCTGTTGGTTAACAGTCCGGTGAATATTTGCGATTAGCTTTGGACATTCTATGGATGAAAGAACAGCTGTTAGATGGACTTAGACCAATTTAATCTCTTTCTGTCCTTGTTGCTATGTTTACATGATTCACAACAAACCTTACATTTAGGTAGTGGACTTGAGGGACTCACCCAGGCTTAAGCCCAGCCCTTTTAAATGCCTATACAATTTCCTTGTGACTTAAATGCCTGTTTAAATGGTTTGCATTTTGGCATGGCCATCTTGTTGAGTTGCAATCATTAATAAACTAATATGATATTTAAAGATTCGTAATACCCTGAATAAAAAACCAGTTGTTAGACGTTGGGGCAAAACGAATAGCGTAAAGATAAATCTATTTTGGAAAATTGGGTTGGCTGCAGGGCTTTGGATTTTGTTTTCCCTTTTTACTTGTTAATATAACTTTTGACTAAGAAAAACAAATAAAAAACGGTGCTTGCTGATAAAAGAAAAAACTTGTACAGTGAGGGGAACAAGGTAGATATTTTGAATGAAAAGATAATCATGGTGCACCAATTTGTTACCAAGATCAATCACCCCGAATAATATGTTAATAGATAGTAAAAATTTGTTGGTTAAATTCAAAGATCCGTCTTCCTAAACTATTTTTATGTTTTTTATTTGAGATTAAAGATAAAACGTACTACTAGTTTTCTTTGAGATTAACTGGTCTTTTTCATCACCCTAAAAAATTCTATTTATTTTGGACTTTTTTTAAATATAGTCCATATATTTATTCATGAAGCCCAAAAATTTAAATTAATATAAAATAATTATAAAAATCTATTTGGTTAATTTAATTATTTATTTTATATGGTCTATAGATAATAAATATATGAACTATATCTAAAAGAAGTTTTACTTTGATTTTAATATGATCTACAAAAATGATTTGTGGTACCTATTTTGGTACATCCAGTGTGAGATGGCATCCATCTAACAATGAGTATTAGTTAAAAAGAAAATAAAACCTCGTGCTATTGGAGATTCGTACTTCTTATTTTGTCTTTGATCATAAAAAAACAACAAAAATAAAAAAAAAACTATATAAACAAAATAAATTATAAATTTATAAATATGGAACAGAAACGGTCGTGATTAAAAAATTTCCTATAAAGAAGCAAAAAATTTAAGGATACATAAAAAGGTAAAAATAGGTTTGGGATGGCAAAAACAGGGGGGTTACAACCGGGCTTCCCCTGCTGAAGCCACCCTCAAATCCCAAAAAGAACAATTCTTTCACTACCTATCTCTGGTGGGCCAAGATATGTTGATTTTAGTCTTAAATCTGGGGTATAAAGCTCATCAAGCCCACCCCATCTAATATCTTAGTGTTATTGGGTAAAAAAGGATATGAAATAGGCAAAAATGGGATTGGGAGCCAGCTTGCCTACCCATGCCATGGGATGGTTTCGTCCATACCACTTTGAAAGTTATTCAAGGGTGCTTTCGAATGTGAATATTATAGTTTCGAAGAATGAGCGGTAAAACTATGAGATTATCTCTTCTCATCTTAGGTTTTCCGAACACAACCTTATATTAATAAGAAGAAGACCAAGTTTGTATAAATTCGGATTTTTGAAAGTAGAAACTATCAAATAGTCCTAATAAAAAATGTATTATGTTAAGTTGGTCATGTTGACTTAGTCCAATTGCTTTAAGGTTATTTTTGAAAAAATATATTATCAGTTTTGTCTAAAAATTACTACTTGGTCCTATGGTGAACATTACCCAAGCGAAATGACGTCATATTTTTTTAAACTGTGTCAAAAATACCATTTTCTTTTATTTCTAAAATTAAAGAAAAAAATATTAAAAATTAAATATCTCTCAAATAATAAGTCGAAATGTAACAAATTAATTTTATAAATTCGGAAAGCTCTCGGCAAGATCTACAAAATGAGTACCACTTTCACTATTTTTTGAAGCTTTAATTTTTATGTTATCATTTAACTACAAATAAACTATAAAATGAACTATCATTACGAGTTCGTTCTACAAAATGAACTGTTAGAATTGACTAACATTGTAATGAACTAACTTTGAGAGTTCATTTTACATAATAAACTATCATTACATGCTAGAATGAACCACCATTAATAGTTCATTCTACAAAATGAGCTGCTAGATGAACTCCTATCATGGGTTCATTCTACAAAATGAACTGCTAGAAAGAACTACAATTGTAATGAACTAACTTTATGAGTTCATTTTACAGAATGAACTACCATTTGATGCTACAATGAACTACCATTACGAGTTCATTCTACAAAATGAATTGTTATATTGAAAGTTCATTCTACAAATGAACTGCTAGAATGAACTATACCATTACGAGTTCATTCTGCAAAATGAACTGCTAGAAATGGACTACCAATATTACGAGTTCATTTTACAATAAAATCCTAGAATGAACTAACATTGGAGTTCATTTTTCAAAATGAAATGCTATAATAAACTACCAACATTACGGGCCATTCTACAAGATGAACTACAATACTCTATAATGGTGTTCATTCTTAAATATGAACTACTATTACCAATATCGCGAAGATTAAAGCTTCGAAATATAAGAGTCGTTAATTTTTAACTTTTAATTCAAAAGATAATTAGTATTTTTTAAGTATTTTTTTCTTCATTTTAATAAGAAAGATAAAGATTATTTTAATTATTTAAACATTTACTAATAAATAAGGACCAAAGAAAAATTAATTTTTTTATTTATCGATGGACCAAACTAATTTAGTACCATTTGAAATAGAATTAAATCAAAATTTCCCCACTTTAAAATACCCCCATATAAACTACTCAGGTTTAAAATTTAACTTCAGTTAAGGGCGTTTTGGGAACAAATTTTCGAAACTTGGTTGACAAAAAGGGACAAATCAGTTCGGCCGTCCAGTGTAGTTTGGCCTAAACACCGACTAGATAGAAACCAAGGGGTTTTTATGCCCTTTTCTCAAAGAATATTCCACGTGGCAGGTATCACTTGCATATGTGTACGTGTTCGATGCCCATTAGTTTACGACAAATTTGAGATTCGTCGCCGGGGAAGTCTCTCACTACTCTGCATGTTCTGTCTCGTTTTCGGGAATCTAGGTGTTTTAAATTTTATTCTGTTTTTTGTTTTCATAAACTGATTAGACTTTCCTTGTCGTGTTGTATCATATTTCAGTGTACAAACATACTTTAGATCTCCCTCCGATTCTATAACAAAAATCACCTGTTTTCCAATCCATCACTGTAAGTTTTTCTTCACATTATTTCTTATAATTTTTGATCGAAACAAATTGAAAATTAAGCTTCATTATTTCTGATAATTTTGCTCAATTTTTGTGTATAATTGTCTTAACTTCCTAAGTAAGATGTAAATAAGAAGGTAGTTCTGGTGTTATATCCGGGAGCAAAAGAAAAAGCTAGTTCTGATACATGGATTTCTTTGGAAGTAAGAATTATTTTACGATAAAGAATGAGATGAATCGTTTTTTATGATTCAAAGAAGCTGACTTTTGCTTTCGTAGTTTCTTTACACAACAACTAGCACAAACCAAATATTTCTGTCTTTCTTTCTCTCCTTAATTTGACAAGGAAGTGAGAATCCGAATCAGAATTTCATCACTTTTGCTTTTGATTTTTCAACATTCCGTTTTCAGAGAAATTAATTTCTATTGCTTTTTTTTTTAATTCTCCTTGTTTCTTTCACTGATAAAGAAGCAACTTCATCAAAATTGCAGTAAACTCAAATTGAAAAGAGGAAAATTCTGTGCATTTGTTATTAGATTATAAATTGAAGATGGAGAGAGCATGTGGTTATGAAACCACAGGAGTAACACTATCTAGAGACCCAAAGCCGCGATTAAGGTGGACACCTGATCTTCATGATCGATTCGTTGATGCTGTCACACGGCTTGGCGGACCAGATAGTAAGACCTCTAAACTCCTTCATTTTCTTACTATGAGTAGGGTAATACTAGGTGTTGGGTTCTAATTTTAGAAATTATAACATTCGACATCGGATGGGACTGCACAAGTAGACTATTTCCAATCTCATCTTCTTCTTTAAATACTTTCTGTAGAATAGTTGGATAGTGTACACCAGGAGTTGGGTTAATTACTTGTCGGAGACCCTGTTCCCAGATTAGTGACACAATTGGATTGAATATTGAAGAAAACAGCTGTTACTAAGAACCGAAATGCTCGTTCACCATCTGATCATTGTCCTCTAGGCCGATCTTCATTTTGCATGCTCAATTTTAGAGTGATCCATATTGTGGTGCAAATGCTATATTGGTTCAATGTTTGGGATCTTCCAAGGAGGTTACATGTTGTCTAGTATGCAATTCGCACAAATATGTCCTAGTGTTAGCCCTCAAATCTTAATTGTTTGAGTTAAAATCTGACGGCCTTGCTTATCTGTTGGAATTTAACAGAAGCAACACCCAAATCAGTGTGGAGATTGATGGGACTCAAGGGGTTGACATTATACCATTTGAAAAGCCATCTTCAGGTACTTGTATTTGCTTAATTGCTTGATTTCATCTAATATTTTTTCTTTGAGATAATTCTACCCTTATCATTTGAGGGAGATTTTCTTCTTCTAAGTTCTAACTGACAGTAATCTACGTACCCAAAAATGTGTTTGTAAATTATGCTAATTTTCCACATATATGCGCATTGAATTGTAGAAATATAGGATGGGAAAACAGGGAAAGAAGGAAAGCAATTTTGATCAAAGCACAGACAGCGCGGGTGAGTTTTTCTCCTTAGAGCTAGCTGGAAATTCAGATGGACCTATGCATTCACCATCAACAAGTAGCGGTGCTTCACTGGGAAACCATGAAGGGTATGTTTCTTTCTTTCCAAGGGTGTAGGGGTTTGAAATCGTGTATCAATACTTAAAAAACGTCAATCTCCAGATTTAAGTACTAACGCTCTATTTATTCGTGTACTCTTATTTGAAACAGAGAAATCCCATTTGCCGAAGCAATAAGGTTCCAAATTGATGTACAAAGAAAACTACATGAGCAACTAGAGGTAATTAATATATGGAGTAGTTCGTTATTATAATTTAGATCTGACCTGGAATGTGCCTTATCGAACATTATATGTTTCATTAAAACAGGTCCAAAAGAAATTACAAATGAGAATTGAAGCACAAGGGAAGTATTTACAAGCAATATTAGATAAAGCTCAAACAAACCTGTCATTAGATACGAATTCAACAAGGAATTTCGATGCAATTACAAAAACTCAACTTACAGACTTTAATCTAGCTTTATCCGGGTTAATGGATAACATGGTTGTACAAGAAAACCAACAAGTGATTGCAGAACAACATAATTTAACTAGTAATTTATTATTGAATGATACTGAAATAAGTAGGAATCATAATTCAGTTTTTCAGTTATATAGAGAAGGGGATCAAGAAAAGATCAATAAGAAAGACCAACAACAAGTAAAGATAAAAGTCGAAGGTGGTTCGCTTCATTTTGATCTTAATTGTAACGGAAACTACGAGTTTTTTAGAGCAAAAGGAAATGAGCTTGATTTGGTTTAGAGAGATATAAAAGAGGGCAAGATCAGTTTCATTTCAAATTTATTTATATATGCTCTTGTTCCATGGTAGAACTTTGTATTTTTGGGATAGCTTTTCTTATTTGAGTCCTTCTATAATTTTGCACAAGTATGTATAATAAGTTATTATTGTGTGTTAAAATCTTATATACCCGAAAAATCAACCGTCTGTTCAGGCCAAAATGTTTATTGTTATAAATATGAAATCTATAATATAAAAAGATTAGGATATGACGCGTGTTGTATTATTTACCATGAATTTTTTAACTCACTCGATGTTTTGTTTCTTTTTTAATATGTTATTTTAATAATGGTTCTAAAATTACACTCAATATAATAATATTACAGATTTTATTATTTTATTTATTTATTTATTTATTTATATAAGTATTATTTTTTAAATTAGAGTTTACATAAATACTTGTTTAGGACTAACTTTTTTCTTAAATTTAATTGCTTAGGGTAAAAGGACGAATATAGTGCATGAAATTTGCATAATAAAACACCGTTAAAAACCAAATTACAAAGGACCATTCTAAAATAGGACAAACATATTTTAAAAAAATACTATCTCCGTTTCAGCAAAAATGTTAATGTATTATTTATTGAAACGGAGGGAGTGTCAAATTTTCTAGAAAAACCACCGTGACATCAGAGAAATCCTAAAATTTCTTCGCTGGATTTCTTCAATCTAATCGGCTAAACCTTCGGGTTTGGCGGGCCTATGGAGCTATGATCTCTTTTAGTGTTTGTTCGTTCTTAAATTTATGTGATGCAATTGTTTTTTTATCGGGGGTCTTCATTCAATGGATGTTGATTATTTATATCAACCAAATTGAAGATCTGCTTTGCTCAAAGGTAATTCTCTGAGTTCTCTGCAGCCGTTATCTATGATCAAAGGTAATTCTACTTGCTCCTTGGTGATTCTCGTTTGGATTTTACACATCTGATGATTATAACCTTAACCAAAACCCCGTTCAATTGAAGCTTTTCTTCGATTTACCCCGTTGCTCTTTCAGATCATCATGATTTATAACCATTCAATTTTAGTTTTAATAAATCCCAATATTGAATCCTTTACCATCTGTCAGTAATCTTTATCCTCTGCTCCTGATTTATATTTCTCATGTTGTTGTTTGGTTCATGACAATCCTATATCTTGGGTTGTTTGATCTATACATGTTTGATTATTTGCCTGGAAGAGTCTTTCCTTAATTAACAATTTTCCTTCCTTTCGGTTTGATAAGGTTGCTTGTGTATCTCTTTGTTGGAATATTCCTCCTTGATCCTGAATTATGGAAGGCCTTCAACTTCCCAGATTCCCACCTGGCCAGTTGGCCGAATAATTGTTCTTCGGTCGTTGTCGATGTGGGTGGTTTTCTTTCAAGTCAGAGAAGCATTCTCCTGTTGAAGTGTGCCTTGTTCTTCGATGTTTTTCGTTATATTTGCAGAGGTTTGAATTCTGCCATAGTTTAAGTTTTATGTTTTCATGAAAGGTGTATGTTCGGAAGGTCTATGTTTGATTCGGCTATGGGTTTATCACTAAGCGGGAATTATATACTATGAGGTAGAATTTGGTTTCACTATATTGCAATCTTATGGCGCTTCATATTTGGGTTCCATGGGGCATTTTGGAGTTAATCACCACCTTTAACCTTTAAGTTACTGGAACTCTTGAATTTCTTCTTGATCAAAGTCAAGCTAGGACGTGGTATAGATAATTGGTTAAAATATTCACAAGTGCAGCTTCTTGCAATCACTACTATATATTTTTCCACTTCTTACTCTACAGCCAAATGAATTTGCCTGATTGGATTTATTATCGACTCATCGTCACGATTGATAATAGCAGCTTTGAATTCTTCAACCATTTATGTCTTTGTGGTCCTTGAGCATGCCATCTCAAAGAAGCATGCAGCATCTTATTAAGCATCCCCAGTCAACAATATTCATGAAGACCTCGGTAGTTCATCCCAATCGTACCATAAAATTGTAGCACTAGAGTGTAAAAATAGTTTCTATGGGTCGGTAGACCTGTTAACTTCAGTTTTCAATTTTAGTCTTTAGTAAATTGTCTTGCATTTTAGGTAATGTTAACTTCAGTTTTTGCTTTTAGTCTTTAGTAAATTATCTTGTATTTTAGGTAATAGTAGTTTCGGTTTTCCTTAAAGTGTACCTCTACCCGTTTTATTTTCTATATTATTTCCTGTAAGTGCTATTCTATAAAGCACAACGGCTAGTTTTTGACTAGTCTTCAATTAGGTTAGTTAATCCATTACTAGGAGCTTTCTGCGTATAGGTTAGTTTCTTCAATAGTTTAGTCATCTACGGCCAATTATCATCAACCATCTTTTGATAACATTCCAACTAAAAATTCAACTCAAAGGCTTTACTATGGATCAGGTAAGACAATAGGGAGATATACAGGCATCGTTCGGGCAACATACCACAACGTCTGGATTCAAATACCTGACTAGCACCTTGGATCAATTGCATTGAAACCTATTACCAACAACAAGGTTCCTTTGAGAAATGTCGTATCCATCAAAAGTACAAATTTTCTTGTGGAAAGCAATAGCCGAAGGCTTACAGACTCTCGACAACCTACACCATATCCACCTCACCAATTCCAACAGTTACCCCCAATGCAATTCTGGTCAGGAGACTGCTTCTCACTCTTTGTTCCACTATCATAATGCTGAAGATTCCTAGCGTACATATCCAATTATAATTGATATCAATCTGTGTATCTTATTACCTAGTGTAATGATTCTTTAGTAGTTTAATAAATTCCATGCTTCAGAAAAAAAAAAAATTATGACAACTTCAAAAAATGAATATGAAAAATCCTATCCATCTTTGCATCTAACGATAGTAAGTCTATACGAATTGTAATAAACATGTTCATCATATATCACCTATAAAAGTATTATCTCCAAACGTAGTACGCAATATAACATCATGACATAATGATTGGGGTCCAAGAGTACCATCTTCTAAGAAGCATCTTAGAGCACCAAAAGGCATCTGTGTTACATATCATCACACAATAGAACAAAGGAGAGAGCAAATCGCTCATACCAATATAATCAGATTGTATTACATTATCACAAATTAATATACAAGAAAGCGAAAATGAGTGATTAATTAGAGAATAAATAATATAAGAGCGTAAACTCAAAAATAGAAGAAGAAAGGAATTCAAGTATTCAACATTGGAAGTATCCAGGATCAACCCATGCATACACAACAAGAATATCTTACATCCTAGCCATATTTTTGGCATCCTCATAAAATTCAAGATGGATATCTTTTGCTACCACATCAACAACTTGAAAGGTATTGTTTTTAGTGATACTGTAAGGATTACTCAAAAATACAATTCAAAATTAGTATACTTGGATATGCAATTCCGCCCTGCATCATTGTTTCAACAGACAAAATAAGAGGTTTTACTGGTTTACCTACTCGGTGAAGCGTCCAAAGCCATTCAAAAACTCTTTCTTCACTGATAGGATCTCCTTCAGATGTTGTTAAACTCGTCATTGTTGTTTCAGGCACATCAGATATTTTCAATCTATTTATTTCGCTTTCATGTTTGAAGTTTCTTGATTGTGTTACTTGTTTGTGAGCATCCGAGCCAAAAGATTCACGCCCAGACTCATTGCACGTGATACATCATCAGAATGTAAACCACTTGATTCGAAAATGCTATACATTGTTGTTAATTTGAAAACTGTGCATGTTTTCATAATTTCATCCACCAAATTTAGTTTTGCTTCAGAAGATAATATATCATCATCATTCCCTCTAAACTTATTCTTATCATTATCACTTCTATCAAATAAATATATGACACACTCTTATAATTGGAGTAGATTATTTATCAAAATATTTATGTCTAATTAATTAATATCATATCCCGTACGATGGTATCTTAGCTCAACATAGTTCCTCTAAAAGCAATCACATATTTAGGATCTCCTTCGGGATAGTCATCAATTGACTTGGGTTTGAATTCATATACATCCTCAAAGATGGACCCAGGGTTGTCGTTAACATATACAAAACCTGGGGCGAATTTTTTTTTGATGAGCTGCTCTTTTGTATTTTTTATTTGTACGCGTACAAATCAGAGAAGAAGGAAAATTAACAACTCATAAAAAACTAGGTAACTTTTAATATATTTGTAGCGATAAAAACTGAATCATGATTCCAAATAAGATACTCAACAACAAACACTTAAAAAAATAAAATATCACTCAAATACAATTAAAATATATATACATAGTATATAGCATTTTATATTTTAAAATATAAAAAATATCACATGAATCATATATGAGAAACAAAAAAAATTAGGAGACTTATATTGTGTAAGATATTATTCATGTCACCTTTACAAGACGTTTATTGTTTGTAATATAAAAAACTAAGACCAATACTTATAGTAGTTACAAAAACCTAAATAATAAAAAGATTAGTAGTAATACTTTTTCATGTTAACAATTTAAATTTTCACAATTATAAAAGATGAACAAAGACAAAATTACATATATATTATGAAAAGTTTTTTTTTCCTTCTTTTTTTGGACCTAGGGCGGTCGACCATCCCGCCCTACCTAAAAGACGGCCATGGATGGACCCATTGGTATCATATTCCATAGTGGTGCGAGAGCCTTACACCCTTGTCGTTTGTTTTGACGGTCATATTTCATAAAATGGACACCCTTAACCAAGCTAGCTATTATAGGCCTTCGGAAACGTTCACTTTCCCTTCAAATTATACCATGGAGTTTATAATTAGAAAAAATAAAAAATAATAATATCAACAACCAAATTAGACTACATGTTAGTAATGCACTATGGTATCAACAAAGAACAACTAACATGCATAACTATAAAATCAGAGAGTAACAAACTAAACTAAATGATAAACTATACAAAGCGTGACATCCGAGAAATTTTTTAGGACTTTGAGCTTTAGCCCAACCCAACAAGGATATCTTTTAAACTAAATAGGTTATTCTTCGGTAGTTTTAGTGTGTTTGGTCAGTGAAAGCTTTGAAAAATTCTAGAAATTTTTTTAGCATAAAAAACACGTGTTTAAGAGAGATCAAAAGAAAATAATTTTCTTAAAAACCCAAATTGTAGCTTTCCCTTCTGATTGTTCATTTGTTTACTTTTTCATTTTTTTCTCTTGGTTTTACTGAAACCGGAAGAAGAAAAAACTTTACTCTCCCTTGAAGATTTGGCTAACCCGCCCCTTGGATTTCGGTTGATTTGAATTGGCAGTTGAGGTAGGGGTTTTCCCACTGTTGTAACTAGCATTTTAACTCTTCTTTTTTAATTTTTGCATTTCCTCTTATGTGAATCGATATTTGATGAAGGGGTTTTCTTCACTTCCCATTTATGTTGATGATGTCTAATTATTTCAATGTTCTGTAGATGTTTCGGACCTTGAATCCATTGTTTATTGTTCATAAAAATTTATTTGGGGGTTTCTGTTTTTAATAACTTTGTACAATCATGAACCTAGTTGTTTTAAAATCCCACCCTTTCTCTGTGTTAACCCATGCTTTTGAACCGTATGAAGGATTTTGAAGATTAAGAATATTTTATAGACATCTAAGTCCTCACCCTTTCTCAGCGTTAACCCATGCATGAATTTGTCAAGTTCCATCCATAAATTTCTCTGATGATTTAACCATATTTTAATTCCCTTTGAACTTGGTTTAAATCTTTCATTTTCTGTGTTACCTTTGTAAAATGAGTCTGTGTACAATTGATGATTTTAAATGGGTTTGGGAAGAGTAAGAAAATGTTTGACAACCATCTAAGTTTTGGTTTTCATAATTAAATTGAGCCTTACATTGAATTTCAAAACTTACCCATGACCTGTTTGCTAAAATGACTCAAAGAGCTATGTTTTTGAAACATTAAACGCGACCTAAATTCATGGACGGATTTACATTGTTTTCCTGTTTTAAGCCTCCATTTTGATGTTGGTCAGGGGTAAACGAATTACACCAAAAAAGTCATTTTTAGTTTTAGTCTTTACTCTGTTACCTGTTTGTATACAACTGATGACATTCTCTTAGCTTTGTTTTATGGTTGCTTTGTGTTTAAAAAGACAAAGAAGTTTAATTGGCTAGTTGACTTACTTTTATACTGTTAACCTTCTTTGAATTTTGCTACTGATTTATATGGTATTTGGTTCTTAGTGATTTTGTTTCATTATGTCAGACTCGTTGTAGCAGTAAAAAAAAAAGAAGAAATCGTTTACAATCTTGGTTTTCTGTATATATGTTAATGGCTTGATCTTGTATTGTTGGTCACTGTGATTGTAGCTACCGACCCTGTTTTATCTACTTAGTTTGAGTTCCTTCCGTTACTAGCTAGATGCATGAATTTCTGACTTCCGGACCGTTATAACAGTTTGCTTATAGCTTGGATTAACAAGATCTGATTTCAGACTTACAGTTTCACCTTGGAGTTTACTTGCGTTTGCCGTAATCAATTTATTGAGCATGTTTTGAAGGTTTTTGAAAGGCTACAGGTGAGTTTGTTAGGCCCATAGGGGCATCCCATTTCAATGGCTACCCGCGGAAGACCGTCTGGGACGGGGGCTGATATCCGACTATCCTAACATTAGAGACTGGTCCTCACAAGTAGCTTATGTGAACTTTTTCACCATCGGTTAACGAATATTACATTTCTAAAGTTTCGAATGAATATGGAATTGTCGCTATATACTTCTGAATTTGGGCGTGCTCATTTCTTTAGTTTGATTTACATTTCGATTGCTTAAACTTTCGATATATTATCTCGTAATTATCTCGTAACCCTTACTGGGCTGTGGCTCATCCCGTTTGATTCTGTTTTCCCACAGAGTACGAGGCGAGGTTGAGGCAGTAAGCTTGGGAAGAGCTTATAGCTGGGAGCTTGAGCAAAAGTTGGTATTTTGCTTGTGTCTATAATATGTATATCACGGGGATGGATCTGGGGTAGTCTTGTGTTGCTTATGAACCATGCTTTTGCTATATTTTGCTGTGTACATATTGATGGGATCTTATGCAAAGTATTTTACATAGTTAGTATGGAAACTCGGTTTTATCGTAAACGAAGATCTAAATTTCGATAATACGGGACTGCTTGTAAAATGCATTTTGTTATTTATTTTTGATGTATTGCAGAAACCCTTAAATATATTATTGCTTACTCTTTAAAATGGATCCAAGGATTTATACATTTGAATTAGCTTTCGAGTGACGTACCGGGGATTTAGCCTTGCTAATGGGCTGAAAACCAACCCATTAGAAAGGAAATTTTCCGGTCCGTCACACAAAGAAACTAGTAATACACTTCACTCGGGGTCTACGTCTCGTCGTGAGACATATATTCACTGTGGAATTTGAAAAAAATATATGTAATGCTGATTCAAAGACAAACTAAACCAAAATCAAAACAACATACACATAGTTAACCAACATAACATTAAGTCATATATATTCATAACACAACATAACATTAAGTCATATATATTCATAACACTGATTCTATAGAAATTAAAACTAATCAAAAAATTATTCATGAACTGACCTAATCAAACACATTCAGATACATACATAAACACACAACAAAAAACAAAAACTAAAATAAGAAAAATAAAATGAACCGAATCGTACCTGTTTTAGATATAAATATCACAAATCTCGACCTAAATTATATAGAAATAAACAAACAAATGTATTAGAATCAAGTTAACTCTGCAAAATCAGAGTAAATAGAAAAAAAACTTGATCATACCTGTTTCCTATAAATCTAGTAGAAAAAACAGAGAAATCGTTTAGATAATAACACCAGTAATTGATGATTGTAATCATATCGCACATGTTTAATTGAAATCTAGATGAATCTAACTGAAATCAGATCTAAAATCACGATGAATCACTGTAAAATCTACGATGAATATAAAATAAATGATGAAGATGAAGAAGAAGAAGAAGAAAAAGATAATGTTGCTATGATGAATCTCACAATTCGTAGGTAAAAATCGATGAAGAAATCGACTGAAGAAACCTCTGAAAAAATGTAAAGTTCCGATCACAAAAATATCTCTCTTTCTCTCTCTGATCGATAAAACAGAATAAACTAATAACAAATATTTTTAAAAGATACCGTTTATATGGAAGGGTAATTTTGGAATAGAATTTCAAGGTGAGCTTCCTTCTAGAATGAGAGGGGTATAATTATAATTATAATGCGTCAAGGTTAAGGGTATTATTCAATTCTCACTTCTAAAATACCCTTATCATAATGGGTACGTGTATCCAATAGATCTCAAGACATACATCCGCACCTGATATAATATTTAATGGATTTTCAAAAACTGACTCATGTCCAATCCACCCATAAGCGGGTTGGGTGTCCATCCGCTAAATTACAGGTGTATTAAGTCGGATTGACGGGTTGGACCACCCATGCTCATCCCTACTCTTGGGACCCAAATATTATGCAAGTGGAATCGTAATGTTTTTGGGCCTAGCCTAGTCCAAAATGACGTGCTGACGTGTTGTATACACTCCCCCCATACATCAAAGTATCAAACCCATGGATACATCCAGATAGAATGTTCACCCCTTTACCTCTTTATCATTTCCCTGCTTTACTCTTTTTCCACAGACGTAGAGATGTCAATGGAACTTATCGAAACGGAAACTGGCTCAGCCGGTTCCGTTACGATAAAGCTTATAGGATATCCGATAATTTCCGAAGGAATCCTAAAAATCAATTCCAATTCCGTTATGATAAGGTTATCGGATATCATATATTTTTCCGATAATTTCCGATATCTGACAAAAAATCAAAAAAACCTTTTTTCAGTTCAAACTTCAGTTCATATAAGCATTTTTAGTTCATAATTCAGTTCAAACACATAGAAAACACACGCAAATGTTCACAGTTTATAACTTACATGTTCTATTGTTCTTGCAGCAAAAGAAAACACAAAGAAACTGAAATTTGTACTAGCATTGGACCGAAGTACATCTGTACTAGCATTGTCATTGAGATATAGCAGCCTGCAACTTTCAAAGTACATCTGCATTTCAAAGAAACTGAAATTTGTCAGTTGGCAGTGCAAGAAATATGAAAGGAAAGGAATAGAAAGGAAAGTTACTAACCTGTACCACTAGTATTAGCGTTGTTATTGAGATGTGGTAACCAATCACCTAAGCAAACCAATTCTTGAACAACTTCTGGAGACAACGAGCTTCTGTGTGTTGTAAGAACCCTGCCACCAGCACTGAACATGGATTCTGATGCTACACTTGTCACTGGAACAACCAACACATCTCTTGCAATCTTTGCAAGAGTTGGGTACTTAGGAGCATGATTTTTCCACCAAGCCAATATATCAAACAGACCTTCCTCTTTGGGTCTCCAACTCTGACTTCTGAACCTCAATCTCACTGTTTTCCATCATAAACTCATCATACTCATAGTCACTTCTAGTTGTTCTTGAATTATCAATTCCAGCTGAACATGTTCCACTACTAGATGTATGCCCAAAGTAATCTACAGTTGTACAATTACTATCACATTTATATGAAGAGAAAAGAGCATTGAGTGCTATATGAAATTTGTTATACTGAGTTACATAGTCATCCATTCTATATAACTTCTTATAAATAAATTCTATCTATCTAGTCTTGTACCTTGGATCTAAAACCACTCCAATGCTCATCAACATGTTACATTCTTTAGAATAACTATCAAACTTGTCCCTCATATTCAATCCCATATCTCTGATATACATGCGAGGACTAGATTTTCATTGCCTAATGCTCTTATTAATCTCATATACCTCATCGTAATACATATTTATTGTTGGATAGTTAATCCCAACAAATTTACTTAAAATAACATCAAACACTTCTAAACACTCACAAATATGTATTCCTTGTTGCCACTCCTCTGAATTTGGTAGTATATTCAAATCAGAATCCAAATCAGCTAACCTGACAAATCCTTGTCTTAAATCAATTGATTCTTTAGGCATCTTAAAGGTGGAGTTCTATCTAGTGTCCACATCTAAACTTATAAACCTTGCAGGAAGTTTAAGTTGTGTTAAATCATTTGCAAACCTCTCTTTTCTAGCTTGTGAAGACTTGACATATTTGACACACTCTCTAATACTTTTTACAAATCCAGCAACTACTTGCATCCCACATAATACAACTAAATGCAATATATGATTGCTACACCTTATTTGAAACAGATCACCCTCAAGAACTAAACAATTCTTGTTAGAAAGCCATCTCTTCATATTTCTCATCATAACATCATTGGCTTTAGCATTGTCAGCAGCTAAAGCAAACAACTTACTATTTATATTCCAATATAGAGCCACTGCTTTCACAAAATCTGCAATAACTTCTCCAGTATGTGGTGATGGCACTAAAATGTATGCTAGTATTTTCTTATTCAGTTTCCATTCATCATCTATGAAATGACATGTTACACAATAATATCCATTTTGTATGTTTACAAGTCCACATATCAGTTGTTAAACTACATTTAGATGTGATTGAATCAAGTTGTTCTTGTAATTGAACTTTGAACTCAGCATACAGTTTCATAATGTCATCCCTAGTTGTATTCCTACTATAACACTTGGCAGAAGGGTTCAAAGATCCAACAAACTCTCTAAAATATCCATGCTCAACCATATTTAGTGGATAATCATGCTTATCAATCATCTTAGCAACAAGTAACCTAGTAGCATCAAGATCATATTTCCAATTAACTAACTTAGTTTGTGTGTTACATGTTTTGATAGAAGTAATTTTTCTTTGTCCAGGCTGATTCTCAGGCTTCTTATTGCAGGAATTAAGATGGGATTTCAAGCGGCTGGTTCCTTTTGCACTTGCTGCTTCAATTCTCTTTTTACAATGACTGAATATACCTATAACTTCAATCTTATTCTTCCCATCTACTCTAATTCTTGTAGTAATAATCATTTCAAATTCATTCCATACATCAGACCTTGTTGTACGTAATTTCTTCTTTGCTTAATCTATAAGTGGATCTTCCTCTTATTTTCCTTCTTCTCTGGGACGAATCACAGAGACAGAGTTCATTTCTGAACCTTGGACATTTTCTTCTTCTAACTGTGATGCAACTGAAGTTGATGAAGTTGAGGTACTTAATTGATTTGATGCTCTTTGACTTTGTGACATCACTGACTGATTGTTTACCCTAATTTCACAATCAAAAATCAATTTCTGAAAACCCTAATTGCACAAATTGATTTCTGAAACCCTAAATTAAGTTTCAAAACTGAACCCAAATTGGATTTTAAGAGAAACCCTAGTTTTCTAATAGAATTGAGAACTCAGAAAATAAAAATAGAGAAGGGATGAGGAGAAATGGAGAATAGGTATGTGTTCTTCACTTTTTCAGAGTTATTCTTTCTCACTTTATGTATTAAGTCCTAATGAGTGATGAGAAGGTATTCAACGAAGACTTGGTTTTATGTCTTATCCGTATGGGAACTTAACGAAACGGAATGTGGCTCAGCCGGTTCCGTTTTGTTAAGGTAATAATATCTGATATAATTTCCGATTCCGACATCCAATATCTATTATATTGGATTATGTCCTATAGGATACCGGATTATCGTAACGGATATCGGATTTTCAGATAGTTATCGACAGCCTACACAGATGGAAACCCCCATTTTCCATCACACCGTTTCTTGAACCCTAAACAAGAAAATCCCTTTCTGTGTAAAAATTAAAGAAGGTAACATGGGTTACTTCAGCAGTCTACCATCAGAGATCACATTGGGCATTTTAAGTAGAGTTCCAACTGAATCGGTTCTTGAATGCGAATCCGTATGCACATCTTGGAATCTTCTTCGTCCTCCATCATTCTCTCAAATGCACTTGGATCGTCTTAATCACGATGATTCTGGTAAGTTGAGTTTTCTTGCTTCAACTAGTAAGAAATTTATGGATTATGATAATCTAGAATTTAAATATTTTGAATTAACAAGATTCATGACTCAGAAACGTGTATTGAGAGAATTAGAAGGGTTAATTTTAAACCTCCGTTTAGTGATACTTGGATTCTTGGTTCTTATAATGGTCTTCTCTGTCTTACCGGAAGCCCATCTGTTTGTATTTGTAACCCCATCACTAGAGAATATATCATGCTTCCTCAAATCAAGACAAAGGATTGTGATACTCATCAGTATATGTGGACTCACGGGTTTAGTTACCTTTCTTCAACAAATAAGTACAAAGTTGTAGCAATACATGCTTCCTCGCGGCCCAAATTTATAGAAGTGCACATATACACATTAGGCAGTCCAAGCGGATGGAGAAACCTTGGAAGATTCAATTTTGACCTCTGCCAATCAGATTATGGTACCATAAGGTGTTTTTGCCAATGGAGCTCTTTATTGGATTGCCGGTGATTTAGAAATGATCTTTACCTTTGATTTGGCTGAGGAAAAGTTTTGTGAACATCTGTCACCACCTCCTTTGCCACCAAACGGTAATTGGCTTGATAATAGATTAGGAGTTTTGGATGGGTGTTTGTACATTGCTGTTTGGCATCATGTTAAAGGAGATGAAGGAGAGGAAAGAGAAAATCATCTGCTTCCCACGTTCCGTGAATAGTTTATACCTAGCTATGAACTGGTGTGTTCCCTGAGTTTTATTTTGAATCTGATAAGAAATAACCCTTGTGTGAACCTAATGCTATTCATATTGTCACAGTGAGTGATATATGTAGACTACTGTTATTCTGTCTTTATATCATCCATCCAACTTTATGGGAGTGTTTTTTACTTTCTTATTTTAAGCTATATTGCTTCGTAAACTTTGCATTTTGTTAGTAACTTGATCTTATATGAACGGAAGCGGTTATAAGAGGTATCCTTTAGTAACTTATTTTGTTTATACATGGGAGTCAAATAAGTAAATGGAGGTAGAACGCCGAAAATAAGAGTTTTCCAGTAGCACGAGGGAATATATTTTCATCTTGCCTCTTAACTCATCTGATAAATAATATTAGGGATCTAATTTATAGTTGTTTATATTTATGTCTTGTGTTTCGATACTGTAATAACACATACTAGTTTGAATAGGTAATTGCACTGAAGTTTGTTTTTATTCATCAATCAATATCACTAGAACAATAGAGTCAACTAGGCAGAGTTCTCTGTGACGACTAACATTAATTAGCAAGGTACCTTGCAGACTACTACTGGGATTCAGAACAATGATCTCTTTTGCCGACTATTAGCGAAGGTACCTTACACATATCTTGCCTACTTCCGCAGTTGTATTCGATTGCTTAGCTTTTATTCAGTTAGATCCCAAATTGTATCATTAGCCACTCCAACTTGAGTTGCACTTGCTATTTCTTCTAAAAATAGTAGCTTATAGTAATTTATATATTCCTCATAACATAATTGAATTATGTGATGCCAAACATGACTCACTTAGACCTCATTTCAATTTTTTGCATGATATCCTTTTTGCTTATACCTCTGAGCTTAACAGTCTGACAATTCATTAGGAATCTCGGAGGTAGCATCTCTAGAAACCCCTAGTTGTTGTGAATCGATTTGAAATGGTGATGTGGAGAATCAAGATTTCTTCTCAGCAATTGCCTCCTGTCGATCCATCTTATACACTTCACCGAGGCTTGGATTCTTATAATCAGGTCATTTCTGAAACACATGACCAGATGTAGCAGCTAATTTATTGATTGATGAAATGTAGTCACTACATGTCCTAGCTGTAGGAGCATCTACTGCATTGATGGTACCCTTTGGGGGGAGATATTCGTGAATAAGAGGTATTATTTTCTCCTCGCTTCTACTAAACACAACTAGGAACACACATTTTTTAGGGTTCTTTTTGCTATCACTTCCAGTGATGTCTATACAAGTTGCATGAGTTTTCCTATACTTTCTGCTTTTAACGCTTGGTGACACTGATAACAGTTAAGATGCTCAAGACCGACTCGTATATGATCAGAGAGCCCTATTGCTGCAGTTGAATTAGAGTTATTTATTATCTCCTCTAAATCCGTCTACAGTACTCTTTCCATTAATGCGTAGTTGATGAAACAACTCTCAGGTGGAGAAGCTCTTAAATTCTTTCCATTTTTTTTTCTAGTCACATTTTCATTGTCAAAAACTATAAGAGCATCCACTGTGCGAATATGCTAAACTGCTTGTTAAAGCATTCTATGCACAGCAGTGAAATTGCTGTATAACCCTTAGCAATTTAGCATATAGGCTAATGAAAATGGTATATATGGCATGTGTGAATATCGAAATATCAGTTTGGATTTTAAGATCTGCATGGGATTTAATTTCCCGTGTGAGTTTAGGTGGTTGAATTTTGGCGGGGTTAAACCACTTTAATACAAACACCTTTGCAAGTGTGGCCTTTGGGGATATGCATTACCATTTCCCCCATGGTCTATCAGCATCCTTCCTGATAGCAAACACTTTTTAAAGGCTAGAGATGTACTATCTTTTGTTTCATTTTAAATGAATTTGTTTCTCATTGAAACAAGTTTCAAAATGTTTTGAGAATTCTGCAGTATGTGGTGAACCATCCAGTAAAAACTTCTGACACTAACTAAATGGAACCTTAGAAAATCTTTAACTGGTGGGCGCTTAGCTTACACATGAAGACGGTCCTAATAGGTTTGGGTTCACTTGGTCGGCTGTTTCACGAATAGCTTGCTTTCAATCAAGCTCCGTCATTGGAATAAATTTACACATGATTCTGCTCTTGAGCTCTTGAATTGCAGGAAACATATAAAATACGTTACTCTTTGACAATTACATTGAACTGAATTCATTATCTAAGAGTTCTCTTTGGTACCTGGGTGGGTGGTGAAATTAGAACTGACGATCATTAAGGAAGAGAGAAAATACCTGGAACATCATAACCTGTATTAAGTTTCTTATAATTGAGAAAAGATCAGTAAGAAAGTCGACGTGCTCTCTTGGTTGAGCTCGAGTCAGGTACCTGGTGCCTCTGCTGCAGGCCTACAACTCCTCTGAAGGGTCAAAAGACTTTGAACATGTATAGTGCTGTTTGTTAACTTTGCATTTCGTTGTGACTTGACCTTATCTGAATGGCAGAGAATATGTGATGTATACTTTAGTGGCTTACTTTGTTTAGTCGAATAAGCAAATGCAGGCACAATTGCTGAAAGTGAGAGCTTTCCAGTGGTACGTAATGTATTTTCATCTCGCCTGTTAACTTATCTGTTTGTTAATTTTAGGGATCTAAGTTATGTCTATTGTTTTTTGATACTGCAATAACACATGGTAGTTTGTTTAGGTAACTGCACTGGTTTATTTTTATTCATCTATAAATATCGCTAGAGCAATAGAGTCAACTAGGCAGAGTTTTTTGTGATAATAGGTTTCCATTCAGTCAGTAACTACAAGCAACCTAATTGTTTGTCATCAGTATGCTTCTTTGTCATCTGCATGGGAAGAATCCATAAGGAAAGTACCTTGCAGCCTACTTTTGGATTCAGAACAATTTTCATTGACAGCAAGGATTTTGAAATCTTCATACGAATGTATGAGTTTGCACATATGTTGTGGTTACTTGCCTACTTCCATAGTTGTATCAGTTTTCCACTTGCTTAACTCTGATTCAGTTAGATCTCAAGTTGCATCATTTCTTAACATGAGAGTTTTTGTGGATGTCTGAGTCTGTTAACAATGACATCATCTAAGCTTCAATCAGTATCCAACACTGACTCAGTTGCGTAATCTCTTGTAAACAGTCACTACTGCTAAAACTATTTTGATGTCTCAATCCTTATCCTTCTGTACCATTTGCATTTTCTTTATCGTTAGCACCCCGAGGGATCCGAGTGAAGAATCCTAAGCTCACAGTGTTATCAGCTGGTCATGCTTTACTTGTTTTTTATCAACGGTCAGCTCTAAGGTGAAAAAGCTTCCGAAGCTCTCTGAGGAGATACACAATGAGACATGCTTTTATGTTCGGCCAAAAGATATAACTGGTATTAGTCTTAGAACAGACAATGAGCAATTTTAGGCTTGACTTACTTCTGTTACTACTTTCCTTTACAACATAGAATTTCATCATTTTTTCTTGTATTTAATGGATTGTATTTGTTAATTGCCATGAAAGGATTTACTTTCGAGATAGTGGACATGATGAAGGAAGAAATGCTTTTCATTGCACAGGTGAAAATAGAGCTAATGCATGAGTTGATTTTGGAATTATTCTGTAGTTGATTGATGATTATTCAGTAATCTATTGTGAATTTGAAGCGTCATGTTTGCTGTGTGTCACAGATACAGAATGAGTACGGACCTATGGAGCATGAATAAGGTGATCCTGCGAGGGCTTACACAGATTATGTTGCTAAACTGGCAGTAGGTCTCACATCAAGATGATGCTCCAGATCTAATAGTAAGTTCCAGTTGCACATACTTGTCAACATTTGGTAACTTCTCATCTACAGCGATTGTTTTGTCAATGTAAAACCAGAGAAGTTCAGATATTATGAAGACAGGGATCAGTTCCACTTCTTGGTTGCATCAATACCTACTTGTGCCCTCTAGCTAAGATTAACGAATAGAGAATATACATCTAAAAATGTCTTTGGGGCTAATCTATAATCTATCGATTTCTTAGTTGTTAACAAAAACTGCATTAAAACCTGAACTTTTAGAGAGAAAAATGACATTACGCATAATTAGGTCTTAGACCTAGGTTAGAACTTGCTGATGTCAGTGATCATATCCAGTTCTTCCATTCTCTCTTCGTTAATTTTGCAACCGATAAACACTTGTAATGGTTACTACCGTGAATAGTTTTCTATAAACAGGAGTTATAAACCAACAATTTTGCCAAAAAATTGGACTGGCTGGTACACTTTCATGTCTTGTTGGTCTTCATGTTGCAAAAACCAATTGTACACAACTTTATTTATGATTTCATGTAGTAGTTGTTATAATCATGAAAAAGAACTCTAATTTAGTAGATTTGTTGGTTATGATGAACTGGCAGATTTACGGAGTTTGGTGGTCCTGCTCCTCGTCGACTAGCTTGATACTTGGCGTTTTCAGTAGCCAAGTTTATGCAGAAAGGTGGATCCTTCCATAACTATTACATGGTAAGCTAGTGTATTAGCTTTTGCTAAGTGTATCCTCTGCAGCTGCTTAGTAGTTTCCTTTACGGCTATAAAAGAGTTACTAAATTCATCATCTTGTACTTTCAGTACCATGGAGGGACGAACAAATTTCGGCCAGACGGCTGGTGGTCCTTTTATAGGCACTTGCTATGATTATGATGCTCCTATCGATGAATTCAGTATAATCTAGATTGAAAATTTGTCAGTCAGAATTAAGCTATACCACAGCAGTTCAATATGGTGTTATTCACTTCAAATTAATAGATTTGCTAAGAGAACCCACAAAGTCATCAAGCTTTGCAAACCCGCTTCTTCAGAACCCACCGTCAAGATACTAGGAGATAACCAAGAGGTCCAGTTGATTTCATAGAGAAATATACTTGTGACACCTCAAACTGGGATTTTTTGAAGCTAACATTTCAACTTTTTTCGTTTCAGTCTCAGGCCTTCAACTACAAATCCGGAGGCTGTGCTGCTTTCCTTGCAAATTATTCGCAAATGTGGACTTTCACGGATGTGCATACACCTTCTCCCTTGGTCCATCAGCATCGTTGCTGATTGCAAAACCACCGTCCTCAACACTGCAAGTTTGAGAATAAACTTACTTATTGCTTCATATTGAATAGAAAGTTGGTGCTCTTTTCAACAAGTTTTTTTTTTTTTGAGTTCAAAACTTTGAGTCTTCATTCCATGAGTGGGAGTTCCACTGTTGCATGGGTTGAAGCATCTTTAAAGGCTCAGAAACAACATTTGGCGTGGTACAAGCTAACGAATCTCAAAAATCTCTATTTCATTCTCTTGAAATTTTATGTCAACATATTGCTTATTTTTGTTGATGTTTGCAGACTCTATTCAGTGTACCCGAAGGAGATGACCCATTGGCGTTAGATTTTGAGTACAATCAACAATAGGAAAAGGTCAGGTGTGGATAAATGGGAAGAGCATTGATCTTTATTGGCCTGCTTATGATGCATCTTTTGGAACTGTGATCTGTAGTTATGCTTGTCTATATGACAAGGAGAAGTGCCATTGTAATTGTGGAGAGGCCTCACAGAGATGGTAAGCACTAAGCACGCTTAAATTCTTCTATAGCATTGATTCTCCAGCAAAAAAAATGTATTAATGTTGTAATATTACTAATATCACCTGTATCATGTTCCTCGCTCATGGCAGGTAGCAGCTAGAAATTTATTGGTAGTTTTTGAGTACTGGGATGGTGATCCAAATCATTTGTCGGGAGAACTATAAAAGCATTTGCACGAATATATTCAGCAACCAACAGTAGCCAACTACCAGAAGTAAGTTTCACGCAAAGATGATACTCCCATAAGAGTGATACTTCGATAAGAGTTGACGTATTATATTTATGTTATGTGCTACTGCTAAGACAATAGCTTTCCTTGTGTCTTTTATTTGTATTAGTTTTATGTTTTTGTTAAAGAAAATGGGATATGATGTAACCAGAAAAGAGGGATGAATGAAAAAGAGTTTGAGAGAAGCTATTAGAGCATCTCCAACAATGCGAGTATACCAAAGAGCATTGACCAAATTTGTTTGCTCTTTGGTCCGCCCGTAACGCAACGGTTTCCGACCCAAATATGCTCATACGCTCTTCTAATATAACGTTTGGTATTGAGACGCCTGAATAGAGCGTAATCCTAGAGCAACGCCTGAAGAACAGGCGCTATCCTAGAGCAACGTCTGAAGAACATGTGCTATCCTAGAGCAACGCCAGAAGAACAGGCGCTATCCTAGAGCAACTCCTGGTTGGGGACGTTTCATAAAGGCGTACACTTTAGTGTAACGTTTCTTAAGGCCTGGCGTTACTCTAGTGTTACGCCCGAAAATTTAAACGTTATTCTACAACAACGTCTGAACCAAACGGTCTACTAACATAACACCCGTGTCTCGACTATATTTTATTTTGGTCCAATTTTGGGATCAAATTTGGTCCTGAACAGTGTTTTTTCTGGACCAAATCCCATTTTAACTCGCCCGCTATGGTTGAAAGTTGGCGACCAAAAACCAAATATAGGGTTTGATCTTTGGTCTGGTCGTCCGTTGGAGATGCTCTTAGCTCCACATTCTATGCTTAGAAAAAAAGGAATAAACAAATCTCTGACCACCAAAACTTAATGTCACGACCTAAATTCGGAAATCAAAAACTAAAACATATGACGGATACGAAATAAAAAACTTGAAACACACGAATGTGTTACACGTTATAGGAAAGTCGACTCCCACTCTTGGTTGAGCTCGTGTCAGGTGCCTCTGGTGCTGGCCTATGACTCCTTTGAAAGGTGAATGGTGTAAATCAATCAACCACTGGTCTTGTTCAATCAAGGATCGCCAAGATTTGCGGACGCATTTGAATCGCATAAGGGATTTCAATGGGAGTCTGCTCAGTATCTCACATAGTATTTGATCATTACAGCCAGTAGTAGTACCCTCCATCTTCATCTTTTTCGTCGTTGTGGTTGATCATACTGCTGTCTCTTTCTATAAGTAGCGACCGAGCTAGTTATCCGAATTGGTCCCGGATTAAGTTTCCGTGGAAGATGCATATTAGGAATACCAACTGAATACATAATAAGATTATTATTATTATTTTTATTTTTACTTTGGTTTATATTTCGAAATCGCGTAGGTTTACCGAGTAGCTTTAGAATTAAGCAGTTTACCGTTTAGCTTTAGATTTAAGCAAGACTTGTATATATATATATAGACGATGACCGATTGAAGAATCACTATCTAAACTTTCTCTACCCTCTCTCTTTTATTTCTCGTGCTATTGGATTCAGAATCTGGTGTTATGACGAATTGAAGATTCAGAATCAGAAATATGTGGAGTTCTACAGCCCCTTTTGGTTCACAGCAGCAATCGGTTTTCGGGCAAAACAACAATACAACTAGTAATCTTTTTGGTACTACAGCTCCGTTTGGTTCTCAGACAGGGGGGTCTATCTTTGGGGGCAATTCAATCGGAGGAACTCAGGCTTCTTTGCCGTTTGGACAGAAGCCTGCTTTTGGCTTTCAACAAACCCAATCGGCCTTTGGTAGCAGCCCTGGTTTTGGAGCAACAAACACTCCGGCTTTTGGTGCTCCTACAACTTCAGCCTTGGGTGCTGCTGCAACTACACCAGCCTTCGGGTTTCAACAAACTGCAGCAACTACACAAGCCTTCGGGTCACAACCAACTCCAGCATTCAGCTTTGGATCTCAACCAACTTCCACATTGGGATCAGGAGGGGGATTTGGCACTCCAGGATTCGGTTTCACAAGCAACCCTGCTTTTGGTACTACGACTGCATTAGGAACGTCAACTGCTTCTTCTTTTGGTGCTCAACCTGCAACAAGCACTGCATTTAGCCAAACAAATTCTGGATTTGGTAGCAGCCCTTTTGGTTCAACTTCGTCTGCCTTTGGAACCCAAAGTTCTTCCTTCGGTACGCAGACTACAACTCCCTCTACATTTGGATTTCCAAGTACCTTTGGGCAGCCAGGTTTTAATAGTGGTCAACAACAACGTGGTGGAAGCAGATTAGTGGCTTACATTCCTACAACATTTGAGGAAAGTGTTGCACAAGGTACTGCAAAATTTAAACTTCAATCAATATCAACTATGCCTGTTTATGAAAACAAAAGTCATGAAGAACTCAAGTGGGATGATTACCAGTTGGGTGATAAAGGTGGGACGATTCCTGCTGCTCAGCCATCATCCATAGGCACGCCTACTCCACCACCCAACCATTTTGCGTCTACACAGACAAATCCATTTTCCTCTACAGCAACTGCAAACCCATTTGGTCAGAAAACAACTGGCTTTCCTTCATCCACTTCTGGTTTCAACCCTTCAGGGATTGGTGGATCAACAACATTAAACCCTTTTGGGACAGGTTCATTAGCCTCAACATCTGTATTTGCGCAACCCAGTATTCCATCCTCTCCATCTAACTTTGGAACTACTCCTACCAGTACTCCTTCAACTTCAACCTCGTCTTTTAATCCATTTGGAACTCCTCCTTCAACTACAACCTCGCCTTTTTATCCAACACCCGGAACTACCAACACGCTTGGTCTGACTATTGGTACAACACCTACATTCCAACAGACAAGTAATGCTTTGGGGCAAATTTCCAGTTCAGCCTTTGCACCAATAAGCACCACATCTTCCTATGCTCCGCTAAGTGGTACACAAAATTCTGGCTTCTTGAACAATTATTTCAATTCAACGCCATCTCAGCCTTCCTCGAGCAATACATTCTTGGCCCAAACAAACCCATCACAACAGACTCAGTCAGCTTTTTCCTTCCATAACATTTGTCAGCAACAACAGCCAAATTCTGGCTTCTTGAACAATTATTTCAATTCAGCGCCATCTCAGCCTTCCTCGAGCAATACATTCTTGGCCCAAACAAACCCATCACAACAGACTCAGTCAGCTTTTTCCTCCCCTAACATTGGTCAGCAACAACAGCCAGCAGCATCTTCAGGTGGTTTTAACATATCAACCGGTATTGGAGTTACATCAAGTGTTTTTAACAGTGTACCAATCAGTTTTAACAGTGCAAATACAGCGGCTACACAACCAGCTGTTGTTGCAACGAATCCTTTTGGTACACTTCCCACAATGCCTCAAATATCAATGGGACATACAAGATTTGCACCATCAATTCAATATGGAATATCTAAAATGCCTGTTATTGACAAACCCGCACCTGTCCGAGTTTCCTCCTTATTGATGACTTCCAGACATTTGTCTCAGAGGAGGATGAGGTTACCTGCTAGGAGTTCCTATCCTAACAACGGCGGCGCAAGGGTGCCCTTTTTCAGTGATGATGAGGAAGCTCCTACCACACCAAAAGCAGATGCCCTTTTTATTCCAAGGGAGAATCCAAGAACGCTTGTTATACATCCCGTTCAACATTGGACCTCAAGAACCTCTGCAGAAAAATCCAAGGATACTAACAATACTCCTCTGCACGAGAATGGTAAACTCTCCGAAAAAGATTCAGGTTCAAGTTTGAATGGCTCTATCAATCATGAAAAACATAAGAGTAATCCATCATTTGTGGAAAATGGCCACAACAAGGAGCGGACAGATATTGAGGCATCCATTGTATATGAGCACGAGGAAGATATTGAGGCGTTGATGCCGAAACTCTGCTACTCTGACTACTACACGGAGCCTCGGATTCAAGAACTAGCAGCCAAGGAGAAGGCAGTTCCAGGGTTCTGCTGCAAGGTGAAGGACTTCGTTGTGGGAAGGCATGGGTTTGGTAGCATCAAGTTTGCAGGAGAGACTGATGTACGGAAACTTGACCTGGATTCCCTCGTACAGTTCAACAACCGGGAGGTGATAGTTTACCTGGATGAGAATAATAAGCCCCCAGTTGGACAAGGACTGAACAAGGCCGCAGTGGTGACACTCCTCAACATCAAGTGTTTTGACAAGAAAACTGGACAACAATACATTGAGGGGGTTAAGGCTGAAAAGTACAAGGAGATGCTGATGAAGAAGGCTCGGGACCAGGGTGCTGACTTTGTTTCTTATGATCCCATCAAGGGAGAGTGGAAGTTCAGGGTGAACCACTTTTAACAGCAGCAGTGTTGGTATCTAAAGGATGTTTTACTTTAGTCTTTTTCAATTTGGATTATTTTTTTCTTTTTTCTGAGAAGGGTGCATGTATGAATTCCTCTAGGTATAATCCTCTTCTCTGCTTGTAAGAGTTTTTTTTTTTTTAATTTTTTTTGAATAATGATTGTGATTTCTGAGATTTTATTTTCAGAAAATAGAAATAAAAATATATTTCTTATACTCCTCAGTTCTTGAAAATGATTGATTGGTTCTGTGTATGCCTATAAATTTCAAGAATCTGATGATGAGAAGTTCTGGGTTGATTGGTTCAGTCCTTGAATATTGTTGGGTTAGCATTGTGATGTTATAATTTTCGCCAAGTATGCGATTTGGTATGTGCCTATATGAGCGCTGAGAAATCATGCCCTTGCAAATGGATTTTGATTATCTCTTCCCTGTTTTTTTTTTTTTGCAATTTGCATGAAAACAATGAAGTTTGTGATTTTGATCTTGAGTTTATAGCTATATGTAGCAATGTTGAGTTTTATGTTCAACAAGTTTGTGATTTTTTACTACAGGCTACAGCCGCTACCTTGCGCCAATGTACCTAGTTTAATACTCATGGCAATTGAAATTGTAACTGCAGATTGAGATGATATTAGTTAGGTTATTCTAGCTCATCGTTGATCTTCTAGCACTGATATAAGATTAGGGAAATTGAAAGCCCCAGTGTACTTTAATTAGTGCGACCTTTTTTTACTCATGGAGCCTGGTACTCTGATCTGTTTGGCTAGGAAAGTACTTGGCCTTGGTTGAGCAGAATTCGCTGTAATTCTTAAGTTAGGTGACCAATTTGATGTCCATAGTTGAGATGGAGTTGTAAAATTGTCCAGATAACGAGTCTCATAGAGCCTAGTACGTGATCATTCTACAATATCAAGATCCTTGAGACAGAATGCATGTATGATCCTGATCCTTTTTTATTTAGTTTATTGGCATAATAACCCTTAGATCTCTTTTTATGGGTATAAAAAACAAGTAAACTTAGATATTTTTTAAATATTCAAGATACTCTTCTAATATCCTAAATGGGTATTATACCCAAATATTTGTAAATCAGCTGACAGAAATACCCTTAGCTCCTAACTCACCGTCCCAATACTACCGAAGCTTACATAAACCCCAGATTTCTCTGCATACAAACTAGCCAAGTTATGCAACTTCTGTCTTCTGTGTACAATATGGTTCTAGTGGAAACAGGTAATGAAGAAGAAAAATTACTAGTACTACTAGTTCCAAGTGTACTCAACAGGGCATTAAGAGGTCCGATATAGATCTATGTGTACTCAACGGGGTATAGATTTGGCCAATAAGATGTCAAGTGCGTTAGAATTGGAGCTTCAATAAGTTTTGATTGAGTCACAAAAGAGGTTAGGAAGGTTGGGCCTCAGGAAGCTAAAAAGATCGAAAGAAATCAATTCAGAATTTTTTTTTCCTGCTACTGCTGAAGAAGATTGGAAGAACAGAGAAAAGAAAACGGTTTCTTCCACCCATCAGCAACTTTTATCTTCAGCTTTGCAACGTTTATCTTCAGCTGCAACAGTTTCTTCAACCAATCAACAATGTTTATCTTCAGCTGCAATGGTTTCTTCAACCAATCAAAAGCTTTGCAACATTTATTTTCAACTGCAACGGTTTCTTCAACCAATCAGCAACATTTATTTTCAGATTTGCAACGTTTATTTTTAGCTTCATTGCAACAGTTAATTTGTAACACCGAAAAAATGTTGCAGATTTCCTGCTTTATTATTTTTAGCTAATTTGCAACCAGTTTCATCCTAGCTATTATTCGAATATTTTTATTTTCTTAGTTTAAAACAGAATGCATCCAGTTTCATCCAAGCTATTTTTTA
This sequence comes from Papaver californicum, assembly GCA_023531435.1. Classification (NCBI taxonomy): domain Eukaryota; kingdom Viridiplantae; phylum Streptophyta; class Magnoliopsida; order Ranunculales; family Papaveraceae; genus Papaver; species Papaver californicum. The sequence goes on along the minus strand of JAJJMC010015296.1, from coordinate 8,890,427 downwards.
AATAAATTTTTCTATTTTATTTTAATTCAGGATGCAACCGGTTTCATCCTAACTATTTTCTTTTGAAAAAAAAAATCGATTTATTATCAACAATGGATCTTGTTTTGAAGAGAATTTAAAATCTTTTCCAAAAATATAAGTTTGATTAAAATCGGATATATATTTTGATAGTTATGAATGTTTTTATAATTTTCTTTAAATTGGAGAAAGAAAAAATAAAAAAGAAATAACTATAAAAATAAGGGACATAATTGACTTATTTATTTTATGTCAATTTCATCCATCTTTAATTTTTACAAGTCCATTAAAACTATAAATTAATGAATCTTAAGTAATATACCCATTTTCCGTTTTTTATTTTGCTTTGATACGAGCGCTGTGCGCGGGATTACATTTATGCCCATTCCTTGATATTGGTATCAACTATCAACTGGAACTGACTAAAATAACTGGAACAGGTACCTACCCATTCAGCAAACCAACTCACCCATCCTAGTTCGCCACGCATGTATAAAAGGGAAACAAATTGCGGTTTTCTTCTTCATTCTTGTTTCACTCTTATCTGCTCTCTCGGTTTGGCAATTCTCTTTTCCCTCAAAATCCTCGAATTACTGAGTTTTGAAGTTTGGATTGCGAAGATTTTTAGTGCAGCGTGAGAGGTAGGGGATCTTCCTTACTGGTTTTAGTTTTAAAACCTAATTCAATATATGTGTGTTAAATTCTCCTTCTATTTCCTTGATTTCCTGTTTTGTAAACCCTAGCTGGTATGACATGCTTCACCAGATAAATTGATTTAATCCATTAATTATCACCCAATTTACTTCTTTTACATTACCGAAGAAATTTCTAGAGACAGAATTCGCCTTCATCAAACACCTATACCGGCGATGATATTTGTTTGAATTCTTAGGGTTTCATGTTCTGATTCTTCTTTTGTTTATTTTTAATTCCCTCGTTGGATACAGGATGGATCCCGGACACTTTGGAGTTTATGGCCACCAATTTCAGATAGTGTACATTTGACTGAACGTATACCTTTAACACCTCAACAACGTGGGATCAATTATCCTGCTGTAGACCCATCCTTTCTCCCTCACCTCCCTACATTTTCTTTACCTTTTCCAAATAAGGGTTGGGTTATTCTTAATTCATTGCCCCCTGAGAATCAAGATTCATATGCAAAAGGATGGTACAGTAATGGCCATGGTTTTACACAAGAAAGGCAGGCAGCAGAAGCGGGATCCTCTGAGGTACAGTATATGATTCTGAATACTAAAGATTGTTGGTCTACTAATTTATATTCCGTCATGCTTCTTCTCAAAATACATAGACCGTTGGCTAGAAATGGACCACTTAACTTTGCATGTTTCTGTTGAATGGGAATTTTCTGCTGTTTTTAATGGTTTGCTTTGGGTCTAGTATGGAGACAACATTATGGAAACTTCATGGAATGGCTAGAAATAGATCAGGAGTACATAAAAGGATAATAACGCCAATCATATCCTGGCATATTTGAAAGTATAGGAGTTGGGCTATATTTGAGCAAATCTCAAAACCAGATATGAACCATTCATAGAGACCTAAGTTATACGTGAGGATTAGTCCAACCTCTAGGAGTGTAAATCATGAGCAGCACAAGGGATGGAGACTGGATACTAGAATGGATAGCAGGTGTCCTTGTCTTGATGACAAGGTAAATCTGATTATGTGGGATGCAGCTTTCGAGCATAAGGTGGGGCAGTTTACAGGGGGGTTAGTAATGAAATCTAAACTAGAAATTGCTAACTTTCTCTATGTTTCAGGTCTCACCACCAAACCAGACTAGCAGAAGCAATCACCCTGCATAGTTGCTGTTGAATGGAAATTAGGACTTGTCTCGCAGAACATCATTCTGTGGGATACTGCAAACGACTTGTCGAATGCCACAAAGGAAGACAACAGCAACTTGTTGGAGACTGGCGACAGTATATGATGTTTTTATTTTACTTTCTAGATGACAAAACTTTAGTTGTGTGTGTGTGTGTGTGTTAATAGAGAATTTAACCTTCTGGATCATAGTTTAGCTAAATGGATTGGAGATGGGCTATTTCGGTTGCTACTGAAGCTCAGTATCTATTTAGGTAGGCCATATTGTGCAAAAACTTGGCAAATCTGATGGGACTACGTACTAATCTGCTTGTGTCTCCTGCTTGGAATCAAGTTAATGGTTTGGCATCTTTTTGCTGGTCGATAGCGATACAAGACTGTATCGGGATATAGTGAACTAATTATAATGCTCAACAATGTAGGTTGCCCTTTATGTAACTTCTTCGGTTATTTTTTAAATGTTTTTTTGTTAAAGCTGAAGTGCGTTTTGATTGTGTGGTCGACCTTGAAACGAAAACGAAAAGACTGTTTTTAACATCTAATCCTTTAACTTCATGCTTCTTCTTAGTTCTTAATTAAATCACTATTGGAACTGAACTGAATTAATCAGAAGTTCAAGACTTGAAGCCAAACGTCTCTTGAAAATACCACTTCAAATTCCATTGTACAACAAGCCTAAGATCTCGCACATTCAGTAAGACCACAAGTACCCTCCTATGACATTATATCTGAAGATCCCTTCTCTGCATACATATCATATCACTTTGTATCCTTCGGTTGTAATGTCAAATCCTTACTCATTCATCCCATCCAAGGACTAGATCAACCAATTTGAGGTTGAGAGGCGAAAGGTAGCCAAGGATGACATCAAGGAGTACTTCAGGAGATGCTATGACACCACCCACACCCAGGGGCGAAGCTAGGATTCCATGTATGCAAAAAAGTTGAGGGTAGGCAAGTATGCCAATTCGGATTGTAGTGTGCAATAAGTAGATACCACTAACCAATAGTAATTTTGTAGCTATCTAAATTCCTATGTTACATACGAGTGTAGATTGGGATATTGCAGACTGATCAAGATTGTATTTTGGTTGGTTTCCTTTTTTCCACAAGCTAGTTTTTGTTTTCGTTTTCTGTTCAGAAGTTGGGGAATAAGTCTTTGGACTTAATTATAGAACTGCCAATACTTTTCCAGGTTTGATCTAGCAAGCTATAGTTTTGAGTCTCTTGACCTCACCTAGACAAGTTGAGCAGCGGCAGAGATGTTGTTTCATGAATTGAAACTAAGATTTAATTGTTTCTGTTGTTTGACATGATCATAAATGTAGAATTTCTCTGACAAACGTAACAACTGAGCATACCTAGCGTATGTTTATGAGAAGCAGAAATTTATAGTTTTGAAATGAATAAATGCGGTATTCTTGGGGTGCAATTGCTAGTAGTCAGAACTGTATTATGGTGCGAACAGACATCCCAGGCCTTGTACACCACGCAGAATGGGTAATGCAAGAAGTCGATATATATCACAGTAAAATGCTGTTGCAGAAATCAAGGCTTATAAGTTATAACTTTTCTAGATCTAACATCATGTTTTTTCTGATTAAAATCACCTGACTCATCTGTATCCGATTTAATATGTATTTTTTGGGTCTGATTTAAACTAAAAAATAAACAATATTCCGATCACCGAGTCAAACAGCATATATAAGTTTCTAAGAATTTAATGAAAAAGATTAAAGGTATAAAAATTCACAGACCCAATAATTAAATTTCTAGCTCTCATATCATAATACTATACTTTTAGAAATAAAAAACTCTGATATATCAGCAAAGAAGTTGAGATCAGGAACTACTAATTGAGACCTAAAAACTTTCATCATAAAAATCAAAAATATATATAAAAACTAAGCTGAAAATAGCATATTAAACCTAATATTTGCATTTTAATTTTCTTACCTTTTACTAATTATTTACCTTTTCCCCACGCACCTGCGTATAATATGTACCACTTACCTTTTGTTCTTCTTACTCCATCTGTTTTGTTATTCAAGAACGTCTACAAATAGCAAAACAAAGTCTACCCTGATCAGCATCAAGAAAAGCCCATATTTGAATAGTCTCACCTTCTTGAAAATCATTAACACTTCGAAAATTATTCCAACCACCAGTAAGAACCATAAGACGCCAATTCTTGAGTACCATATCGAACTTCTTTAATCGATTGCTGTATACTTTAACTTGAATTCCATTGCTGGGAATCATCCTAATCTTTAATAATGATCCCAGTATCTCCGTCTTAACGAATTTTTTGCTTAAATTTAATCTTCCTTGACCTTTATCAACATCGGCATTGAACAATTGCTTAGTAGTTGAGACTAATGTATATGGTTGTGCTATTTTATGGATTTCTTGCTCCATTGAATCAATGTCGAGAATACTATCAAAAAACTCCAAATCGTGCTCCTCTTGCAATGGAACAGACGGTGGTGGTCCTCGTGGTGGTGGTGGAGGAGGAATATTGTTTGGAAACCCTGATTCAAATTTCTTCCACCAAGGCTCATTCTTTAATTTAAAACTACAAAGAATCATTGCAGATACTTCTACTTCATCTTTGTATAATGTTCCATCAACATTAAGTTCTTCATCAATTTTCATACGCTTTTGTGAATATTTCTCCATTATTTCTTCTCTCTAATTAATCTATGAGACGAAAACAATAATTTTAGAAACCTGGAGAAGAAGGGAAAAAAAATAAATGAAACCCTAGAATTTTTATATAGTTTTGAAATAAAAACCGAGTTATATATGAATACCAATTGTCATGAATACTATTTTACCAATATTCGAGATTCTTTCGGATATGTAGGAGTTTTAAGTTTTACAAAACACTTGGTTTCTTGATGGACAAGTTTCCCGTGTAAAAAAAATCTTTTGAGAAAGTTAAATCAAAACCATTGATAAGTTGTTTTATCACAACTTAGAATCTAAGCTCTTGGTTAATTGATAAGTCCGGCGAGAGCTTGTAAGAACAGTTGTTAAAGACTCTTGGTGACATTGTTGGAACTCTGGCAACTTAATTTATTGGGTTATGGTTAGAGGGCTCTTATAAACACAATGTCTGATACCCTCCATGTGCAGGGAAGCTTGTAACGTCGATCAATTGGCATGTTAATTTTGTCTACCGAATGTAAATTATTACTCTCCGTTTGTTACGGAGGTAATTGATCATAATGTAAGTAACTTCATGTGAATGAAACTGAGATATTGCTTCTTCTATCAAAAATTAAAAATAAGAAGTTTGGCCTGTCATATTGTTTCTTCCAGTTGGAATAGGGGCTACCCTAAAATTGATGACTTATGAGAATAGAAGAGATATGAGTTTAAGTGCACATATCATACCAAAAATCCTTACCTGACAAAACCGTGAAATTAGGATTTTGTTGCGGATCCCATATGCGTTCTCACTTGGTCTAACGATGGATGTGTAAAATGTGTTGTGCATAATACAACACGTTAAAATTCAAACATAACACAACATATAACCTGGTATAACATGTTAGCTTAATATACTGTGTTGTGATAATATATCGGCGTAACATACAGCACAAATAAACACTTCATATAACACAGTACATATACTACGTTAAGAAATACGTCATAATAATGCATAAAACACTATACAAGTCAAATTGAAATTTAAACCTAGTCAAATCTTTGCTAGCAGGGATTTGTGATCTTGATATCTGAACCAAGTCATATCTTTCTTTTGTTTTGTGCTGAAGAGTGTTTATGTCATTTTGAGATTTAACACTTTTATATTTGGAGGTAATGCAAATTTACTCTCAGGTTATTATATAAACGACGTTGACATGCTTTATCCAGTGACGACTACAAACAACTTAAGCGTCATAGAAGAGAATAGGTATTTGTTTATTGGGCACTATTGTTGTTCATCCATGGCTCAGTTTCCATCTTCTTAATTCTGTTCAATTGCTTCACCATTCCCAGCCTTTCTGTTGAATAAGAAGAAGGAATCTATATATATATTTTCACAGACAATGTAAACAAGAATCAATGTGTGAGAGAGTGGTACAGGAACAGAAATATCAAGGGAAGTTCTTTGTGGTATCAACTCACCAAAGATGGGATGTACTTCTTTATTGGAGCTAGAATTGCTGCATGCCCGACAACAGATACCTGTTCATATAAGCATATCAGAACTAACGTTATCCGAACAGAATGTGGTAATGATGAAAATCGAGATGCACAATGCATATACTCACAGGAAGTAGCATAAGAATTGTTATAGGAATCACAGCGCCGAAATCAGCAATTGTTTGGTCAGTTTTTTTGTTTGTAGTTTTGTAAGATTTTGGCCGCTATATATATGCACTTCAAGAAGAGGCCGAAAGACATAGATATATCAAGGGCTGTACATATCAAACTCTATCCGTTATGATTTTATCCGTATCTATATCCTATCCACCGTATGACAGATAGGATGACGGATAAAATTTTATTACCCACAGTTAAATAAGTAGGATGACAGATAAATCTCAAATTACTCTACTCTACCCTACCTACCAAATTATATTATAATTTATTATAGCCGTTGATCCTTCCCTTGTCCATCATCCAAGTCGTTCTAAGTCGTTGATCTTTTATAGGAAAAAACCTAAAAACTATTTCCCTTTCACTTCACGGACTCTCACACACAGTTCACTCTTCTACTGTTCTACACTTCTATTCAGAAGAGAAAAAAAAAACCAGAGAACCGAGAGGTAGAAAAGAGAGAAATGGAGTGAAAGAATGACGAGAAGACGAAGAAGAGAGTGTTCACGAGTACCTTGTTTCGAAGAATACGAGTTTGAAGATGATCACAGAGAAGAACACAGTTGAACCCTAGCACGAATTTGAAGAACACACAGTTGAAGACGAAGGTGTTTTTGATTTTGAAAATTAGGCTTCATTCAAAATTTGGGTTTTTTCTAAAATTAGGTTATTTAAATTGTTCCTTGTCTAATTAGGGTTTATAATCGATAGAAGATAGGCTATTTAAGCTGCGCTGCCCAGTTTTTATTTATTTATTTTATCTTTTTCTATCACAAGTACTTGTAATATTTGAGATTCACCAAATCTTCTTACGTTCCTTCCAGAAAATATTTAAGATTCACTAAATCTGCGTAATGTGTCGGCAGAGTAGCTTACTGTGAAACCATCTTTTATTGTCTTCCTCCTTCCATGATCATAGTTTACTTTTAATCGTGCCATATGCAAATGCAAGGTGCTGTACAGAAATACCAGATGTATGAAATAACTGCAAATGAAATAGATTTGTTTTACCACTCAGATTTGATTTAACATATGTGCACTGAGAAGAGATACAAGGAGGCTGAGCTAAATATGGTTGCATCGACTGTTGTGTTTCGAAGTATTAAGTGAATTTTAAAACGGTAACTTGAGGCGAATTGGTGACATTTACATCTTTTACTGCTTGGCCATTTTTCATTACGTACACCAATTGATATGGACCCTTCTAGCATTGGAGTTGAGGAGGAGGAGGTTGATATCGCCGAGCCAGGTACAATTAAATCTCTTGCATTTCTTTACATTAGCTAAGGCCTGTTGATTTTGGTATACGTTTGAGTTTTACATTTTTCGGATTGCAAGTAATGGTGAATCTGTCGTCACCATTACTAAGAATTATTGAGCATGTGCATCTTGCTACTAAGAATTACAAATGGCCTATGTTAAGACATTCTAGAGGAGAAATACTCAAATGCTTTTCTTAGGTTTGGACCTGAAGATAAGCATTTGGCTGTTGAATTAACTTATAGTATGAATCTTTACTTCATATGTTTGATTTCTGATAAAGTAGTTGTTAATCTAGCTTAACCACCAATCTTAATAATACAAATAATTCACTTGTGTTGCTTGTCTCCATTTAGGCTTCAAAGATATGTGTGTGCCTTACTGCATTTTTAGGAAACACTTGTGTCTGTGGATTATTTTTTGCCGATCCAGGGAGGCCGGAGTGATTAATCTGCTGAAATTTAAATCTTCAAGGTAAATATTTGAGTTGGCTCATAATAGGAAACAGACCAAGTATTGAGTTTTGGTTTTATATACCCACATTACGTCTCTCTCTCTCTCTCCTTCCGTAGATTGTTTCTCTCTGTGCTCTAGGTTATGTTTATCTTGGGGATGGGACCCTAAGAGTGCTGTTATTGTTCGTAAATGTTCAGTAGTCATGAGTCAGGGATTTGTCAATACTGTCGGAAGCATAACTCATGCTACATGTTTGTGGATTTTAGGCCCGTGAGAAGCTGAACTTGCTTAAGCTCTCCGACTGTGAAACATATGCCTTTTGTGAACTTTGTCCAATGTCCTTTGTTATGAATAGCTTACTGAAATTAAGGTCTGTGTAGATGCACCCAATTGAGTGTCATTAAATTAGCTAATTATGAAATAACACAGGTCCATACAGAGATTGTGTGTATGTTTGTGTGTACCTACCTGTTGTGCACCCCTAGATATATCGATAAACAACAACTGAGTTCCTCGCATAATATCCTTACAAAATCAATATGATGAAACGGTATAATTAGTTTCCTTGGATTAAGAGAGTTCAATTCTATGTTAGAAAAAAAATATACTACAATAAAATAGGCTAAAATGAAAAGGTGATAATATCTCTTTTGCTGGGACGGAGGTAGTACAAGATTTGTTAACCTTACACAGCTTATACATATCAGCTTGTCAATGGATTTCCTGAACAAGCCTCCACGCGTTCTCTTTTCACCAGCACAAACCCTCTGTAGCACAACAAATTGGTATGTTTAAAGTGTTGTTATGTCTACATCTTGCAATGGAGCTCGTGGTTAAGTACGTAGTTCACTGTAGTTTTACCCATTAGGGAGAGCGGGTACATAAAAATATACATACCAACATACCTTGATAGTTTGAGCCACAATGTTATTGTAGTTATACCCTGGTATGAAGAAGTCGACAATCTCTCGAAGCACTATGGAGAATACAGATTTATTGGTGGCGCGTGGATTAGTTGGTGATAATACTGGATGAGGTGAACTTCTTTCATCACTTTTTAGTAGTTCTCTGCTAGATGATATCCATTACAAATTGTGTGGCATTAAATTTTTCTTACCAGCTAGATAATAACACAAGATCTATATATGGAATTGTAGCGTAAAAATTGACCCATCGGCATTCTTCAACCACGACCTATAAATTAAACAATATGACCAAAATGTTTCATTTCTCAACCATTTATTTGAAATGTTATTAGATTCAGTTGTGAGCATATTTAAGAAAATCCATGTCTCTCCATGAAGAGTTGAAATATTGGCAAGGAAGATAACTCGGGGTAAATAAGAACACCATCACATTCCAAGTAACTGATTATGGAATCGCAGAATTCGGAACATCATATTACCGATTAGACAGTACGTACAAATAATGTTGAACTAATATTTTGCTTACGTACGCTCTCCCTAAAGTAGAGAGATTCACCCATTGCTCTTCCCCAAAGCACTGCGTAGAATGAGCTTTCTCGAAACAATTTCCGAAACGAAGGGGACTAAACAGGAACAAGAAGGATCCATCAATTCTATTGAAAAATGCGTTGTTTATGTTCTTCTTTTTTTTTTCATTGGTATTAACCCAATGATTATACAATTCTTCAGAAGAGCTTTTTTCTGGGAGCTCGTCCACTCCTTCATCCGCGGATGCTACTTTTCGTCCGGGAACCACTCAGATTGAGTTCCGACTCTTTTGGAAGTCCTGAACTTCTTCATCTAGATCTTCTATACCCGTATCGCGATCTATAAATTTAACCCAAAACCTAGCCATGCCCACAATTTTACTTTTGTCTAGTTTTGCCAATGAATGAACAACGGGCATAGTCGTTTTAGGCGTTCATTGTCGACATGACATGAGCCTTGATTTCTTGAAGAGTTGCGGCCTAAAAATAATTGCATTGCGAGGTTTTAGTGAGATCCTTAAAAAAAAAATCACCATTATCAGAAGTTTTAGAGTGGCCGGAGTATGGTGAATATCATCAGATCAGTGGATGAAGAGGGCTACATATCTGCAAAAAGAAGAAGAACAAGACAGCATGAGTTTGGTTCAAGAACAGTTGGAGGTTCCATGGATGCTACAGTTAGATCAAATATTAAACAATCAAAACTAGGAAAATCAATAAGAGTAGAGAGGAAGATAATAGGGGGATCAGTAGGAAAGAAAGGGACTAGAGACATCATTCACTTAGCAATCTGGAATGGCAACAAAAGAAGATTTGGATGGATTAGTTTCAAGGCTGGAAAATGGTTGAGTAATGTGATGAAGAAGGAAGCAAAAAATGAAGGGAACAAAGAGGGTTTCTGGAGTTTTAGAGAAAACCTGGAATGGATGACAGCAGCAAGGAGAGTCAATGAACATGGCTTGTTTATCTGTGTCCAATTCTCTCATAACCAAGAATTCCATTCTTCTCTGTACTTCCCTGCAGGCTTCAATAGAGAGGGTTGGTGGCAGTCTGGAATTTTCATAGAAGAGCTAATGTCTGATTATGACAATTCCAAAGTAAGCAAGCATATGGAATTCAAAAGAAATATTGTAGGGGAAGATGGGATTCAATGCTTCAAGAAAAACATCCAAAAGGACAATCCCAATATTACTGTCTGGGCAACAGGAAAAAAACAGCTTGATTCAGAACCAAATAACAATACTTCAATTTATAAAAATGCCAATGACAAAATGGAATTGAAATCTCTCTGGAACAGAACTCTGGTTGTAGAAGTGTCCTCAACAGAATTTGATTGGAAAGAAATTGGTATTTGGGTGATGGATAAACTAGGCTGGTCTTTTGGGTTTGATCTACAACCCTTTGATAACACAAAAGCAGTAATTCTAATAAAAACCAAAGATGAATTTACAAGAATCAAAGAACCGAAAAGATGGAAAATGGGAGATTTAATTGTGAGCACTTACCCTTGGTATGCAGGCATCAATGCAATTTCGAAACCAAGTATGACGGTATCCAACCAAGTCTGGATCGGGATTGGAGGTGTTCCATTTGATCTGTGGGAATACTCCACCTTCAAAGAAATCGGGAACTACTTTGGGGGCTTGATAGAGGTGTGTCCAGAAACAGCAATGGCCTCTGATCTCTTTGAAATCAGACTCAAGGTGAGGGGTTATGTTAGCAATGGAGTGTGGAGTCAGGAATTGATTTTAGGGTTTGCAAAATTTTGGGTTCAAATTAGGAGGATCGGTGATTTGTTGGAAACCCCTAAATCAGATTTTAATCCGATCTCGATTGATAAAGGTAAATGGTGGTATAAAAGAAATCAGGTATGGCGCCGGAAAAGAAAAGCTGTGGCCGGAGTTAGGGAAGAAGAAGAACATGATCGGAGAGAGTCGGGGTTGGTGAGGAGACAATCTCTGCTGCTAGGTCTGGATCGGGACAGTGGTGATGGAGATGGAGCGGCGAAATCAGAGGGCTCAAGTACATCTCGTGTCAGGAAGAGAGTGGGGGAAACTGAGGAAACGAATGTTGAAATGACACGTGTCGCAGACCAGTCTGACTGTGTACGGACCCACTTTAATTTGAATTCTAATCCATCAACCCAAAAAGCTTTTCTAGATAACTTGAAAGATCCGACAGACTTAAGGAATGGGTCACCTTTATTGGGTCAAGCCAAAGCTAATTTGGTAAGGAGTAAAACAAACAATGAGGCCGGCCCAACAAGAAGCCATGATCCTAGGCCGGATTCTAACTCTTCAAGCCGCGGTTTGGGCCTAAGGCAGGCTCTTACTAATGATAGCTACAACCCAACAGGCTCTACTTCTACTTCCAACTCTATTTCTACTTCCAACTCTATTTCTATGGGCAACTCTTCTTTGAGAAGCCTAAAGAGACAACTTAAGGCCAAGTTATCTAATGAAATTATTTCTAATTCTAGTCTTCCTATTATTTCAAATGTGGCATGTTCAACCAAAGAAGAAAATTGGGATATGGAGCGAGGCGCAAAGTTTCATGGTGATGATGATAAAGTAGAATTAGCCAATAGAATCCATGAAAAATTGGTGCGTATATTCAACCAAATCAAAGAGAGTGGCAAAAGCTCGGGGATCGAATTTTCAAATAGGGAATTCAACTTCGTGTCTAGCTCTATTCTAGCTCATGGTCATGCTTTCAAAGATGAATTGAATGCGGAAGATAGAGGCACAAGCCAAGGTTTTCTTGATTGATTTTGTTTCTCGATTGTGGATCTTTATCGGAGGTTTTTTCTTTTTTCCAATGTGTAAGATTATTTCATGGAATGTTAACGGTCTCGGAGACCCGGAAAAGCGTTCAAAGTTAAAAAAGCTAGTGAAACGGTGGAAACCTTCTTTTCTCATGTTACAAGAGACGAAGCTTAAAGTGTGTTCCGAGAGCATAGTTCGACAATGTTGGGGAGCGATTACGTGTAAATGGATAGCTCTAAACTCCATTGGAAGCTCGGGTGGTATTTTGTTGATTTGGAATTCGGATTTGATCGAAATTGACGATTTTCTTGAAGGTACTTTCTCCATTAGCTTCTCTTGCCGAAATGTAGACGATAATTTTCGTTGGGTTCTAGTTGGAGTTTATGGTCCTTGCAATATTAATGAAAAAAAAGGTTTTCGTTTGGAAATTGCTATTGCGAGGTTTTTGGGAAGGAAAACCTTTGTGCATTGGTGGAGATTTCAATGAGATAAGATTTATGGAGGAGCGAAAGGGGTGTCGTAGAATCTCAAACTCTATGAAACTTTTTAACGATCTTTGTAGTGATCTTGATCTTGTGGACGTGCATCTTTCCGGCGCCAAGTATACTTGGAGTAGACCGCCAAATAAGAAAAGTAAGATTGATCGCTTTCTCGTCACCTCGGATTGGGAGGAGCACTTCCCGAATTTGGTTCTCAAGCGCCTTGCAAGACCCTTTTCGGATCATTTTCCTATCGAGTTAGGATCCGTGGATACGGATTGGGGAGCTTGCCCTTTTCGTTTTTAATTAGCTTGGTTAGAAGACACTAACATAATTCATTTAATGAAAGCTTGGTGGGAGTCGTTTTCTTTTGTAGGTACGGCCGGTGAATGTTTTGTGAAGAAACTAATCGCTTTAAAGGAGAAGTTGAAGGTTTGGAACAAAGATGTTTTTGGTTGCATAGAAAAGGCCATGGATACGGCTCTCTCTAAGATGAAAGTGTTGGAAGCTTTAGATGATATGAGGGATCTATCCTTAGACGAAGAAGATTTGCTTGTGAAGGCTAAGACGGATTTCGAGTTGGCTCATAGGCGTCAAAGTGTAATGTTGAGAGAGCTAGCCTATGGTTGGAGAGGTCCTTTAGCGAAGAGGAAGTAAAATTCGCAATTCATAATTTGGGAGTAGATCGTGCCCCGGGCCCGGATGGTTTTCCGATGAAGTTTTTCATGGTTTGTTGGGATTTTATTAAAGTTGACTTGATGAAGGTTTTCAAGGAATTCCACGATCACAATATTCTTCACTCATCTTTGAAAAACAATTTTATTGCTCTCATTCCAAAGAAGGTGATCGTAGAGGAAGTTAAAGATCTTCGGCCCATTAGCCTTATCGGGAGTGTGTACAAAATCATATCCAAGTGTTTGGCGGAGCGTTTAAAGTTTTTTCTTCCTTCTCTTATTTCTTCGACCCAATCTAGTTTTATTAAAGGTAGAAATATCCTTGATGGTGTGTTGATAGCTAATGAATGTATTGATTCTAGAATCCGTCAAAATGATCCGGGATTGGTATGCAAGTTAGACTTCGAAAAGGCGTTTGACAATGTCAATTGGAAATTTCTAAATGAGGTTTTATTCAAAATGGGGTTTGGTGGTGTATGGAGGGCTTGGATTAGAAATTGTTTATATGGTTCTAAATTCTCGGTTCTTATTAATGGTTCGTCTCATGGTTATTTTGGTAGCGAAAAGGGACTTCGTCAAGGAGACCCTCTTTCTCCCTTTCTTTTCACTATTGTGGGTGAGGTTCTTAGTTGTATGTTGAGGAAAGCTCAAGAATTCAATCAAATTTCGGGGTTCTCGGTAAAGATAGGAGGAACCAAAATAAATCACTTGCAATTTGCCGATGATTCCATCGTTTTTCTCGATGCGAAGGAAGATCAAATTAATAATCTCCGTTATATTCTTATTTGTTTTGAGTTAATTTCGGGCTTAAAGTTTATTTTTTCCAAGAGTATCTTGTATGGAGTCGCAATGGAAAAGGGATTGGAAAATTTTGCAAACAAGTTGGGATGTAAAGTTGAAAATTTTCCTAGTATTTATCTTGGTCTACCGTTGGGAGACAAAGTAGTAGGGGTAAAAAAATGGGAGAAAACACTTGAAATTTGCTCGAAGAGGATTTCTTCTTGGAATGGGAAAACAATAGCGAAAGGAGGTAAGTTAACTCTTATCAAAAGTATCTTAGCAAGTCTACCAATTTATTACCTCTCTCTCTTTCTTGCTCCATGTGCCATATCCAAGAAAATTGATAAAGTAGTGAGGAATTTTTTATGGGATGATAACCAAAATTCTAAAAGAATCCATGATATTAGTTGGAAAATGGTATCAAAACCAAAGGAAAAGGGAGGGCTTGGTATTAGAAGAGTGAAATTAGTGAATTCGGGTTTGCTTAAGAAATGGTGGTGGTGCTTTGGCGTAGAGAGAGATGCATTGTGGAGGAAAATAATAGTTGAAAAATTTGGTGAATCCCCTACCGGTTGGGAAACTCTCAAACCTAGAATTTCAAAAGGAGGAAGTCTTTGGTATAACATTTACAAAGAACTAGAAAGTTTCAATAAGAAAATCAAATTCAAGGTGGGAGCGGGAATGGAAACTAGATTTTGGGAAGATGTTTGGATCGGGGAAAGAAAATTATGTGACATGTTTCCTTCGGCCTATGAAGTTTCAAGGACCAAGGTGTTTTTGGTAGCTCGTTTGTTCGATGTAGTAGACAACGAAATAAGATGGAAGTATATGGCTAGACAAAGATACTCTCAATCAATAGCAAGTGAAGTTTCAAGTATTTCTAATCTGCTTTCTACTTTTTCCTTTCAAGAAGGTGTCTCGGATAGTCGACTTTGGAGTGGTAATGAAAATGGTCAATATACGGTGAAGGATGGTTTTAAGACCAAAGAGGAACAAGATTTGCCAAATTACACAGTTGATGTTGTATGGAGCCGCAATTACCCTTGCAAAATCAATTTTTTTCTTTGGCTCCTTTCTCATGATAGGGTAATGACTAAAGATAAGCTTCGGAGAAGGGGCATGGAGGTTTCTAGCCTTTGTTGCTTTTGCGACGAAAATGATGAAACTAGCGAGCATCTATTTTATGATTGTTGGAGGATTCGAAGGATTTGGGATTACTTCATTGAAGGGTCTAGGAGCAATTGGATTTATTCATCCAACATTTCTCAAAACGTCAAATCTTGGAAAATAAATTGGGGAGACGATCGTCTAAGTGGAATTTGGAACAACATCCCGGTAGCAATTTGGTGGTGTATTTGGAAGGAGCGCAATGCAAGGGTTTTCGAAAACAAAAAGAAAAGAGTGGAAGGTATCATTAGAAATGTTAAACTTCAAGCGTTTTTTTGGGCCGAATCGAATATAAAAATGTTAGGTCTAACCGCCAATTTGATTGTAGCCCTTTGGGATTCTTTATTTCGGCCACCTTGATTGTATACGTCTCATTTTACTTTTAGTGGGTTCTTGTATTCATTGGGTTGAGGTACCCCCTTAAGTACCTTCTCTTTTAATTTTCTTTTTTCCGATCAAAAAAAAAATCTTCTATACCCATGCGAGATAAAAATAATCGTGTCTTTCTACCCAACAATGCAAAGAATCCAAGCGTGGCGAGACCCATTTCAAGATCCTAGTTGGAAAGGAAGTCTTAACAAATCATGTCAATACCTTCTATGTTTTGGTTAAACATATGAGTAGAGAAAGAATTCTTATTTTCTTTCTCTACACTCAAAATCAGAGAAATAATCAATCGACTAACCTTGGTATTGTGGGTTCCCTGCATCTCTGAGATGACACTCTCTCTATGAAATGCTACAATAAGCTTTCTGTGAACCAGAGTGATCCAGAACTCTACATCTTGGCTTGTATTGTTAGTACAATCTTCGCACCAAAATGGGAGAGAAACTCCTGTTCGAATCCTGCATTATATGCTAGACTATGCAATTTAACAATTCCAACCAATTTATGCAATGAGTACATGAGCTTCCCTACTATTTGAGGAATATTTAAGGTTAACATAGGACAGGAAACTCGCGCATCACCCAAATT
This sequence comes from Papaver californicum, assembly GCA_023531435.1. Taxonomy (NCBI): domain Eukaryota; kingdom Viridiplantae; phylum Streptophyta; class Magnoliopsida; order Ranunculales; family Papaveraceae; genus Papaver; species Papaver californicum. The sequence goes on along the minus strand of JAJJMC010015296.1, from coordinate 8,874,220 downwards.
CCTTATGGCAACGCAGCAGCAAATAGTACGGATGATCACTGCAACACCACTGGAAGTACTCCTCGTGCTTAGACAATCTGTATTGACGAGTCGCACCAAAACATAATTTGAAAGATTTAGAACGTAATCATAAATAACTACAACTATACGGAGTTCAATTAGGAAAAACCTTGTACTTTCTTCTTCTGCATGCCGTATATTGAGAATTGAAGTGATCTGTGCTTCTAGAAGCGGTAGTTCAACTGTTTTAAACCAGTAAGCTAATCTTGGATCCCTTATTGTCAGCTGATTGTCAATGTACTCACAAATCATGGTTATCCTCGGGGAGAGACTGAAAACATTGAACAGAAATGCAATAGATTTATATGAAGTCTTGTCATGAGATTTGATCTTTTGAGGAAAAGAAAAGAAAAGAACTAAATAAGCAAGTCAAAGGCTATATGGAACAAGAAATGAAACGAAATTAACCCAACAAAAATATATAACTCACACTTTTCGTACTAGAGAAAGCGCAGTACTACGTTCACCAAATTGCGACAGCCTCGCTTCTATTGCTGTATTCAACAGCGGACACACTGCTGCCTGCACAACATTGACAAACAAATTCCAACCATATGATTGAATTGTTTTTCAAGGATACAGTATAGAGAAAACGTCCATATTTTTAATGTCGTTAAGTCTGTTCTAACCAAATTCCAACTCATACCGTAAATGAAAAAATAGCCAACTCTAGAGAAATATGTCGGCTAAATTCCTACTTCAAAATTTAGCTATTGTATGATTGACAACATCATTCTGGGTTCATACCTGATATGCTATATGTTTGTACCATGAGTTAACATCCACATCAACCCATGCTGTCGCAAGCTCCAACTGACCACTAAAACATTCATGAGTCTGCATGTCTGTTGAAAAGCTCCTTGCAGATTCGTGCAATATTTGAACAAGGGATCAAACCCGCTAATTCCGATATCGGAACTGCCAAGTTTACCCGCAAAACTCCCACTTTCACCGTTTGTTTGATCATGAAAGGCAGAGGAAGTTAAGCAAGAAAATGCCCCATTGAAAAATGACTTCATTCGGGGTACCACTGAAACTGACACATGATAAGTACAAACATTCCTATATAAGACAGTACTCTTTGCAAAGTAACATATCCCCTTTCTACTATTAAGTTTCCACACTTGAGGGGCTTGAGGCCTTACGACGAGATGGTTATAGAGTTTCTGTTTCAAAACATAACAAACTTCAAGTTAGTTAACCATTAACCAACGACATCACAAATGAAACTGACTCAACAAAACTATTGCGCAAGTGAATTTGCTAATCTTACTTGTCGTTGGATTGAAAGGGAGCATGCCTAGATATGTTGCAAAATGAGAAATGAGAACTTGAAAAGGAAGCCATTGCCAGAGAGGCTGGTTATATAAAATGACAGGGGCAGCTGCCCCCCTGGGAAGGTAAGGGAAAAAATATTGAGCTCATAAATTGCACATTTTCTTCAGAGAATCTGAGATTTATGGGAACCCTGTCCACATATGTGCTTGTTATATCACTGCTCGATAGTTAGTTGGTTACTGGTATAACTTAAAGAGATGTAATTTTCTCGGAATGAGCAATGTGGGACTATACACTTACGTCAGTTCACTATGACAGTTTTGCGGACGGACGCCTCCTGGATTAGGCCCATTAATCACCATTGGGGTTGAGTTATAATCCCACTCTATGATTTGAAAGAAGAATCAATTTTTATTTTGGGGATTTTAGGTTCATGCGTAAAAAATATTATTTTTATTGTTAGGTTTAAAATATTTTTTTAGTTTTTATGACACCCATAATTATTTAAAATTATGAAAAAATATTTGAATAACTCGTTAACAATCATATTTTTTCAGGGGTATAATTGGTAACCAAACTAGAATAGGAATTTTACAAATTTTATCTTATTAGAAAACTTTTAAAGAGATCTACACAACGAGTACAAACAACAACATCAAATTTAGATTTTTAACAAGAAAATCAGAGGTGTTTGTCTTTTTTGGCATAAATTTCGAAAATTGAATACATAGTCATTATGCAGCCACCGCAATAGATGCATAACACATTATGCAACCACCACAAAGGATGCATAACACATTATGCACCCATATTTTAGTTTATGCATCCAATAATTTGCCTTTGTAACCACTAAAACGATGTACATGCCTAAAAAATCATTCCAACGGGAAAAATGATGTATAATTAATTATGCAACCACCACAAATGATGCAGAACACATTGTGCAGCCATATTTTGATTCATGCATCCACTAATTTGGTTAGACAACTATTGATTAAAACGGTGTATATGCCTCAAAAATAATATTCTAAGAAAGAAATGATGCATAGTACAATGTTATGCAGCTATTTTTGTAGCTGTATAACAGATTATGCATCCATTTTCTCGGTTGCATAATAAGTTATGTAGTCATTTTTGTAGCTGCATAACAAATTATGCAACCATTTTTTGGTTGATAACAGTGCTAAAAGCAAAAATGATGCATAATGCAATATGCTGCCATTTTATCGTTTGCATAACAGATTATGCATCCTTTTTTATAGCTGCATAACAGACTATGCAGCCATTTTCTCGACCGCATAACAGGTTATGCAGTCATTTTTGTAGTTGCATAACAGATTATGCAACCATTTTTTGGTTGATAACATTTATAAAAGCAAAAATGATGCATAATGCAATATGCTGTCATTTTCTCGATTGCATAACAGATTATGCATCCTTTTTTGTAGCTGCATAACAGATTATGCAGTCATTTTCTCGACCGCATAACTGGTTATACATCTGATTTCTAGTTGGATTTATCCTTCCGACTAAAGATAAATCAGATTCACTTTTGGGCGAGGTTCTTCATGTTCCAATATGAATTTTTTTAGCTATGTATACCCAATTCTTCATAGACTTCTTCCACTGACAACAAAAATCATACGTTAAAAATAGAAAGGAAAGTAAAAAACCAATAACATAAGAAATGCCCTATGATCCATTTGTTCCTTTAAAGATACAAATCCAACTAAAAAAATCAGAATTTAACAAAATATATCATTCACGGATTGACCTCAAAATCAAAAACAAAAACAAATAAAAAATTATTCTTCTAAGAAATTGCAAAATCAATTTTCTAGGGTTTATACTTGAATCTTTTTAGATCTCAAAATCTACTCTCTTGGGTTTGTGAAATTAGGTTATTCAAAGTCAGATTTGATTTCTGTAAAATGGGTTTGCAAATATGAGATTAGGTTATTGATTTTTCACAGGTTTAGGTTTTAATTTTGGTAATCAGTTGAATGAGAAAGAGGTGAGGGAGAAGACATAGAGAGGCGGAGAAGGAAAGAGACCAGGGAATAAAACGAAAATATAATTTCTAAAATTTTGGGTGTGTGAAAAATATTTGACGAGAAAAAGGATACGAGCATGAAGTTTTCGCTTGTGGATTTGACGATAAGAAAAAATGAAAAAATAAAAAAATAGACCTGACAGTAGATTCTAGTTTTACTTTTTTACAATTTTTCATCCGTTAATGAAAATGAAGACAGTTCATCATGTAATTTTGTGGTGTATTTGTCAGTCGTGACTAACGTCTCCACATCAGACTTTGTGGGTTTGTTTCAAGAAATGTGTAGTGTTGTGGACGTAATATCCCTAATATGTAGACTGACATCAAAGTTGTATGAAGCATGTACAAAATGGAATTATAATGAATGAACTTACATTGTTTCTTTGTGATTTGTGCTTATTTATATACACCTTCTGTTTTAAGAAAATAGGTTTATTTTATATGTAGTCGGATTTGGTATAGACTCATAGTTGAGTGGCAATCGTTAATACTCGACCAATCTGATTATCAATGCTCTGTAATACCATGAATAAAAGAATTTTTGAGATGTTGGGGTAAAATGATGAAAGTATAGCTCAAACCGACCAGATGAATTAATTTGTTCGGTTCCATGGTAAACATGGCTAAATTTCATGGACTTTTTCTTGAATTATTGATTAGGAATAAATTCTTGAATTTGTTGACTGTTTGTTATAAAGGAAAGGGAAACCTAAATTAAAAAAGAAAGAAAAACTAAAATATTATATGAGGAAATCATGGAAGAGATATGTAATTGAAAAAAAGATTGGTTCATGATAAATAGTTAGTCAATTGGATACAAGCATTAGATAAAGAGATATAATGGTCTCTAGCTGAGCAATATGGGACTGTACAATTAAGCGGTGAGTTCTCTAATTAGCCTGAGTCTTACTCCAGGTGGACATTTGAACGGGTAAAGAATATCCTTACGACACTTCTCCACTTAAGAGACGTTTTCCAATTTATAATTATTTTAAACACAATTTGATCACTTTTTTTAATCAATTTTAATATTAGGTTATATTTTATTAAACCTTTAACTGTGTTTCTATCCAGTGACTATAATAAAAAATCATTTTCATAAAATTCAAAGTAATATAAAAAGCTAAAAAGGCTAATCCACCTACCGCGGCAAAAATTGCAAAAAATGAGCCTAATTACACTCTTTCTTCAGTGAATCTGAATATTTATGGGAACCCTATCCACATGTGTGCTTGTTAATTATATCACTTCCTGATGGTTAACTGATTACAAGCATTATTTATAATAGTTTTAACATGTACTATTCACCGAGGCTGATAACATTTTTTACACCGTTGGTTTATATCCACTGAGGCGGGACTTCATCCCGTACCCGTCCTAATGAGAGTTTTAATAAACTATCATAATAAATTACTATCTAATATATTAACCTTACAATAAAAACTATGTAATTAAAATTTTCTAATAAAACAGTAATCAATTCTAAAAAAAATGAAAATAAATAGAATTAAGTAATCTTAAGAATAGAATAGTTTAAACTCTAAATATTAAATATTAAACTTGATTGAAATTTCATAGACTAAAAATAAATATTTGCCTATCTGTAATCCTTATTCATGAATAAACACTTCATCATCTATTTCGACCAACATTAGCATGTTAAAATCCCTTTCGTCCAATTCACCAGCAGGTTCATCGTCGCACCGGGTCTGATGGGAATTTTTGATTTGGTGTACCAGGCTTCGCCCCTCCCCTTCATCTAGATGCATTAGAACATCTTTAAAAAAATTCTTGATCAGTATGATTACTTTTAATGGGTAAGAAAATTTGATGCCCTTTAATAATCCAACTATGACATATACATAGTTTTAGAAGATTTATATGTCGCGAAAGTATGAATGAAATTTTAAGTTACCTACCGAAGAATTTAGAAATGCTTAAACGACGATATAATACCAATTCTAGATGCATGTTTACTTCGTACACCATTGACAATGGCAACTAAAATCATTAAAATTCTGATACCCTTTGATAATCCAAATCTTTATATATTGCTATATTAAAAAAAAAATCTGAATTGTAGTCAAGATGGAAAAGATTTGCATATGTTGCTAGATGATCAGTCACCTGCCTATTCATCAAGGCATCACTCATATCAAACTACTAAGGCATGAAAATTACAGAACACATAACTTATTTTAAATTGCCTGGGTCTGGTCCAAATTGACGTGAAAAACAAAAAACACGCTTAACTACTACTCAGAGTATACATATTTTCACCATAGGTACATGTATACTGAAACGGGGCTTTGCCTCGCACTACCTCAATGGAAGCTCCAATTTTGACAATTGCCGAAATCACCATCCAATAAATTAACAATCGCAATGTAATTAAAAAAAATCACGGCTTAGTTTCTATTTATACAAAGTTTGACGTTAATTTGTCGAAGAACAATACTCCCGTCATCCCAACAAAAGAGATACTCTCACTTTTCCATTTTAGCCTAAAAATACGCTAAATTAAAAAAGTTGTAGCATCATTTTTGCTGGGACTGAGGTAGTAATATGTTTAAAAAGTATGAGTTGTAAGAAAATTTGATACTCTTTGAAAATCCAATTATGACATATGCATAGTTTAAATTTTTTGGATATCCCGAAAATATAAATGAAATTTTAAGTTACCTACCATAGAACAAAAATGTTTAACCCATAATACAATACCAATTCTAGATGCATGTTTACTTCGTACACCCTTGACAATCACAACTAAAATCATTTAAATTATGATACCTTTGATAATCCAAATCTTTATATATTATTATATTTAAAATTTTGTTCGAACTGTAGTCAAGATGGATAAGATTTTCATACATTGTTAGATGATCAATTACCTGCCCATTCATCAAGGCATCACTCATACAGAACTACCAAGGCATCAAAATTATAAAACATATAATTTATTGTAAATTGTCTGGGTCTGGTCCAATTGACGTGAGAAACAAAAAAAAACAAAAAACACGCTTAACTACTACTCAGAATGTACATGTTTTTACCATAGATACTTGTATATTTAAATGGGGCTTTTCCTCGCACCGCGCCAATGGAGGGTTCAATTGGAAATTGTAAAATTTCCATCCAATAAATTAACAATCCCAAATCTTCATTTAATGCAATTGCCGATATCTTTCGATTTTCTATTGTCCGATCGCATTTGCATCACCTTTGAACAATCGCATATTCTTGTTTAGCTTGAAAATCCCAAACTTTTCCCACCACGACGACTTGCTCCTTTTGCAAAAACTGGTAGAATCTCACGAAAGTTACCACCTAACACAACAGTTTTACTATCGAATGGTTTCGTATTAGCAACATTGCCATGTTGTCATTATATCACTCATAGTTCTATTGACTACCTGAAACGTATGCCGATGTACGATAGGTGTTTCATCCCGGGCAATTAGGCCTATCCTTTGGCTTAATCTTCTTGTTTTGTCACATTACAACTCGATTCTTTGTTTAGCATCATTGGAATTTGAACCTGGAGCGCGTCGTACAATCTCCCGGAAGCGATAGAGATGCTTACCTGTAGGCCAACAAAGTAATTAAACGACTCAATACGCATTAAGGGTGAAAGAATTAGGAATGGGAATGAACCAAAAGAACTCTTATGCATCTTACTTCAAGATACTCATATACTTCAAATACATTTATAGAGGCATGCCAGAATTATTAATGAGTCGCCTCTAAAACCAGGAGCAATATCACTGGTTATACAACCTTTGTCACACTTCACTACACCCATATCCAATTAGAATTGCTAAACAGTAAACAACATAACAAAAAAAAACACCCATAAATTCATTTTTGTTATGATGTAACATGCTTAACTAATAATTTTAAACTTGTTCATGAACGCTCCCCTTCTACCAAGTATCTTATACTCTATTAAAGTTGGTTACTTCCCTATTCAAAAAAATACCATGGGCAACTGAGAGTATATTGACTTTTTTTAGCTACCCGATGTTATATTTGTTGGAACACAAATGATAAAGTCTTCATAAAACTTGAATGATATCTAAACTTTATACAGTTCCTACAAAAGCTCCATGTTGTGCTATAATTTCTACAAAGGATTTACAAATTATTTTGGGAACCATTCCTGAAGATGCAACAACCAAAACTGTTTTGGTCCTTGGACGCAACGAAAAAATAATGGTATTCTAGATATAAGTCTTCCCGGTTCCACAAATCCCATAGATAAAGAAATCTTGTTCGGGATTAAGTTCCTTTCTAAGATTGTTAAATTCTTCCTGGAATTCCAACTTATCGATGTCCATCTCTAGAATTTCATATTACTTCAGACCAAAACACTTAATAACTCAGCATTTGTTGCATCAATCTCTTAGAAGGATTGGTTGTTTTTTTTTTTACACTTTCTTCTTATGTCAATGTTAGGGCTGCACAAAGGTCGGTTCGGCTCGGTTATTTACAGAGCCGAGTACTTGTACCTCCCTATGGTCGGTTCTCTACCTGTACCCTATATTACTCGGTTCGATTATGGAATCGTACCCATTTGTTCGGTTCGGTTCCGGTCCTGTTCAAAGTTCCCTTTTTTTTGTTTTTTTTTTCCTGTACCTGCTCAAAATTCCTTAACCTGTTTTTCCTGATTACAATCCGCATAAAATTATAATCCACAAAATTGTAAACACATAACAATTAACAACAAGACTTTTGAACTGATTACAAATTTACAATCCACATATAAAATTATAATCCACAAGTTTGTTGAAAGTTCAACGTATATAAACACACAACAACAAGAAATGATTCAACAACAATCCATAAATCTGCAACAAGTTCTAATAAAAATTGATTCAAATGAACTTCAAGGATCAAAGGATTCTCGCACTGGCATAGGACCCAATAACTCTCCAACATCCATCAAGAAATGGGTATTATATTAAAGATTGAATTGATGAATACTAAAGAAAACAAAAAAGAAGAAGAAAAAAAAAATCACACTACCTTCCTCAACGCTAGAGTTATCATCTAGTACATAATCACATAAAAGATCAAGAGTAATAGGTTTTAGTAACCAACTTTGTGTACAGAGCAATGCCTCAATTGTCCTAGTAGATAAGGAGCTTCTCCATGGACTAAGCACTCGCTTTCCGGTGCTAAATGCTGATTCATAGGCAACTGAAGTCACAGGCATGGCTAATATATCCTTTGCCATATATGAGAGTATCTTATACCTGCTACTATTGGTCTGCCACCAATCCAATATGTCAAATTTGGAATCAACTTCCTCACCTTCACTTTCAGACAGATCCATCACATCCATCAAATACATGTCCAACTTTGTTGTAGTCTCAACACCAGATAGGTTCTTTTTATGCCTTTTCTTCCTTGATTTAATCCTAGACACAAGACTTTGTTCTTGCATATAAACTATACTGTCAGCTACACAAAAAACACTATTACTGCTACTTGACCCCTCCTCAAAAATTGAATGCATAGACTTATACTCTTCAAAGAGTAACATAAAATCTGCTTTCACCTTTCTCATAACATAAGCAACCTTCGAAGTATCTTTCTCATACAAACATTCAAGATGGTACTCCAATCCCCTTTCCTTCTCTCTTGGATCCAACAATTGAGCAAAAAACAATGCAGAATTCATCTTTTCATACTCTCCCCAATACCTATTGTACTTAGAAAACATCATACCAGCCATACGTGCAAATAAAAGGATTTGATGTTACATCATCTTTAAACTCAATTAATTGTTCATGGATTACTACTAATTCCCATAAGAAAGTATGAGTTGTAGGTTGTGTAGTTGCACAAAATTTAACAGTAGCATCGAAGAATACCTTTAAGCACTTCACAAGACTTCTGGCATATTCTCAATCTTCTTCATAGGGAGCATGTTGACGTGGCTTTCCCGTCTTTTTCTTCTTCTTTGTCTTCTTCACAACCTCAACCTGTAGATTCTCGGCCTCAAGCTCAACCTCAACCTCAGATTCGGAACCAGATTCAGAACAAGAGGAACACTCTTCAATATCATCAATAGATTCAATATCCATATCATAATCATTAGGTAAAACATCAGACTTTACTTGTTGGAAAATGTACTTCTTTCTGTGGCCTCTATCATACTTTTCTAACCTTTTAAAAGCTTTTTCATACTTTGATGCTACATCTAACATCGAATAAGTGTTATTCCATCTAGATTTCACATCTAAGATCAAACCTTTCTTGCAATCAACCTTTTCTAGATAAGCATATTGTCTAAATTTAGCCAACCTAGCAGGAGAACTAAGGGCAACTGCAACGGTGAGACTATACCAAAGACTAAAGAGGAAAAAAATTTGGTCGTTTTTCATTTTTAACGCAACGGTTTTGAACCTAAATATGATTGCACACCCTTTTAAGCAGACATTTGTTATAGAGCGTTACTATAGATGAATGTTAGATGACACAGACGTTTCTCTGGTGTAACGTATGTTGTTGGGCGCACATTTTGGTGAGCGTCTCATATGCCTGGAACCAGACGCACTTCTAATTGAAAGTTGCATACTCTTTACAAACGTATGTTTAAGCGTCCACACAAGGTAGCATCTGCTATCTCGAAGCGTAGTCATATGGGAACGTATGTAAATTGAGCGTTGTCTTGTAGACGTTTACTCACAGACGTCCTCCTAGTCAAACGCCGGAATCACAAACGTTCCTTTATAAGAACGCCCATATATGAAACGTTCTTTTACATGAACGTTATGAAAAATTTCCCTAAACGTTCATTCTATATTATTTAAATTAAACTAAATGAAACTAACTTAATTTTGCCTTAAACACACTTAAACGTTCACTTAAACATTCACTTAAACCTTAACTTTGCCTTAAACGTTTGTGCACTTAAGCGTTTTTGCACTTAGGAACATTTGTGCACTTAAACGTTCACTTATGTGAGCGTTAGTTTCATTTCATTTGTGCACTTAATTAAGCATATGGAACTAAACGTTCCCTTAACTAAGCGTCCAATAATAAACTTGTCCGGCGTCTTTTTAATAGAACATATGATAAGTGGACGTTATTTCAGCAGAACGTTTCAACCAGACGCTCATTTGGCTTGCGTTTCTTCAACGAGCGTTGTCCTACTGAAACGTTACTTCATACGCATTCTTTTGTAAGCGCCTCATCAGGCGCTTCTCAGCTACTGCGTCCGTGTTTCAAAACGCTATCATAAGGAAACGTCTTCTGTTAACGCCCAATTAGAAGAGTGTGCGAGGATATATAAGAATTGGAGAAAATTTTCTCCCGAACAGTGGTTTTACTCGCCTCATTCCTATATATAATCGACCGTTGCGGTTGATTTTGGGCGACTAAAGAGTAAATTTACTCTTTACTGTTTAGTATGATCGTCCGTTGCAGTTGCTCTAAGAACATACCTAACAACTGATCTAATCCTCCTAATTGACTGATTATAGACTCGTATGGCATCTCTTATAACCAAACCAAGAACATGGGATGCATACCTGACCTCATAAGAAATGGCACAATTATGACATATTAGAAATTGCATTTTCAGATTCAACTAACAATTAAATCATCTGCACCATCTAAAAAATACATAAGTATAGATGGGTCCTTGCTCTTGATACTATTGTATCACCACTAGATTCAAAAATGGAAACTAGCAGTAGTATGCAGTTAAGTCAAAAATGGAAACTAGTAGTAATATGCAGATAAGAAATTGCATAATAATGAAATAAAGAATCTTACGTGCAAATATTCAGCTTTAAATGTTGCTCTTCTCCAACTAATCAAACTTTGCTTCAAATAATCAATTGTCTTTTTATTAGCACTAGCATTATCAAGAGTCACATTAAACACATCTTCAAGTCCCCAATCTAACAAACATTTCTCCAATAACTTACCAATTACAGTACATGTATGATTTTTAACTTGACAGAACATGAGTATTCTCTTTTACAATTTCCATTTCTGATCAATAAAATGAACCGTCACACACATATAGTTAACATTGTTTGGTGATGTCCATGTGTCTGTTGTCAAAGATACCCTCATTTTGGATGCCTTAAAGTAATCTTTCAAAGTCTTTCTCTTCTATATAGATTTCTAACAGATCTCTGTAGATGGTCATATGACTTGGGACCTTGAATCTAGGCTCCGTGATGGAGCGAGATTTATGGAAAATAAATTTATTATTTTATTATTATTATTTATATTTTATTAATGTTATTTTTAGTAAAAAAAAAAATCGGATTTATTATTTACGGTAATTTTAGAAGAGTCTAGAAATTTGTCTTAAGAGTTTCAATAAGTTAGGAAAATTGCCCAAAGGTAGTAGGTACCTTGGGAAACAAATTTATAGGTTTTTGATAAGTTTAGGGTTTATTTAGTAAGAGTTATCTATACAAGGAGCTCCAAAAACGAAAATTAGAGTTTGAATCGGTTTAGGGGTTTTTTCATCCTTTCTTGATTAGCAAGTTAGGGTTTTTCCCAAGTCTATAAAAGAGTCCTCCATGTATTGTTTTATAGAGTAGAATTTGATTAATAAGAATTATTTTCTTAAACTTGTTCAAGTTTAATCGATTATTGTTTACAGTCGGGAAACCGAAGTCTAAATAATTATCGTTGTTCATAGTCGATATTCCTAGGAATATTTGAAGTCTGAACAAAACCTCTCTTTTCTTTCTTTTCTTTATTATCCGCTGCATCACTCCGCCACATGCATTAATGCCCTAAACCCGTCACCTTCTACCATTCTAAACGGCATCTCATCCTTAATTATAAACTCAACTAGAACCCTTCGTAACTTATCATAGATATAACAAGAAGCAACTGATTTACCAACCTCACCTAGTCTTGGGGGTGGAAACATCAGAGTTGCCTGTCCATCCATCTGAAATCAAACACCAAATATTTCAGTTTGAATAAGTTAACAGTTGAATAAGTTAAACATAACGAGTAAAGTCAGTTCTTGAAAAAAAGAAAAGAAAAAAACTTCAAAACAGATCCAAAACTGCTGTTTCTAGGTGTTACTTCTATAGGAAAACTGTTGCAGATGTACTTGCATCATAATTTACAATTTAAAATTTAAAGCTTGCACACCATAATATATTTATCATTTGAAAGTAACTTCTGTCCACGCTATTTTGTAACTGGGATCTTTTTGTTTGCCAGCTACTTGCATTGCTAATATGCTTCAAAAAATGTAATCCTTGAAGATCTTTAATGCCAATCCTGAAATCCTCCATTTTGGTAGTAGCAATAGGAGCTGCAGAGGCAACAGGTTTACAGCTGTACCGGGCTGGACTGAGGACCTATGACTATTAGCATACAATACTAGCCACAGTTGTATTGACTGTGGGGTTAATACTACTATAGTTGCTTCTAACGTTAGATTAAAGTAGAAACCCCACAACAGCTCGTTTGAAATGACCAGATTAATTATTTTTTGTGAACAAAACAAAAAACTGTTCTAAAATATTTGGTGTCAAAACTAGAAATGATTTGAGAAATGAGTATATAAGTGTTCCCTTCAAACACCCCAGGTGCTTATAACCTAAAAGAAGAAAAAACTTTAAAGAGCACAAATCTTAACAAATAAGAAGTATACAATCCCTCTTTCCAAGAAATGACACAAAAACCACTTCACTATGAAAAGACGCTAACAGCTACTTTGCAATTAGTAAGACCTTGACATACAATGAAGTTATGTAGCTAATGAAAAAGAAAGATATCCAGCCCCTTGCAAATAATAAGATACTTACTTCTTTATCCTTGTAAGTTAGGGTAGGAAGATCGAAATGAATTTGAGAGACGTGCAAAAGAAGAATGACCCGGATAGTATCACAGCATTCTTCACTATGCAAACCACATTTACCTCTTTCACCTTAGGTACCTGCAGTCAAATATCGAGATTCATATAAGATATCACTGGGGAATACTCAAAGAACTCCTCAAAATGTCATAATTCAGTGCCTTACCTCAAGCCAAACTGATGTAGTTTCACTTCCTGTGAACAAGTATTGCCCAAGAAAAATGGTGTCTCCTTTCTTTACTGCCTGCACACAATCATATAGCTCAGTACCAAAGAACAAATACAACCAAGTCACACACAGGTAATTCAAAGACAAAAATTGAAGGGAACACTTAAATACTCATTTATATTGAACTACATCAATCCCAAATAATACTCTCTAAGTATCCTAATTCTTAAATCATCATGGTTTTGAACCTCAACTGAAATTCCCAAATTCAAGACAAAATGCACATTACGATGACTGTGGTTAGCTCTTGGAAAGAAGATTGCATAATGAAGTGAAACTTAATGTCAAATTTACTTCAGTTTTATGATACAAATTCAACGGATATAGATGATATCATATTAAGAGTTATACTGTTACACCTGATAACTGAAATTCAACTAAACAATGATGTAAATTTAAGATGCATTATCAGAAACAGAATTCCAAGAGAATAATATATGATGATGTCTTTTGCTTGTCTTTGTTGTCATGTAAATCCAATGTCAAAATTAACTTGTGTTTAACACCTAAAGAAGAAATCAGATCCTTCATATAAAGAAGTTAAAACAGAATACTGTAAGTGTAAGTAGTATATTCAGTCTAAATCTTCTAAAAGTATATAAAATCATTCAAGGAACATTCAGAAAACATTGCAGAGAAGTAGCAACTCATCACAAAATTTAAAATTGGAGAACAAACAAGCACTGCCAGTTAAATAGTAAAATTTCTTAAACTAAACATCTTTAGTCCATCTTTAGCTATCTGTTAATATCCATAAATTTAACTAATCAGTGAAAATCTTCAATTTTTCGTTACCCATCCATACTAATCAGTCAAGACTCTGCCTCCCCCTTAACAACCTTGATAGTTCTTTCTGTGCTTGATCGACTTACCTTTTTAACAAGAAGGTGGTACTGGTGGTGGTGGTGGTGGTGGTGGTTGTGACGAGATAGTGGTGGTGGTATCGCTGTGGTGATGAAGAAGAACCGAAGAAGAAGAAGAACCGAAGAAGAAGAAGAGATGAACTGTGTGGAAGTGATCTCGAGAGAAATAGAATCTATATTAACCTCGAAATAAACGGCTAGATTAAGTAACCTAACTGCTGATCAATAGCCTAGGATCGCCGGTTTTTTCGGCCCGGTCCTGTTTTAGAGTCGGTACTTGTACCTGAGCCGAGCAGTTCGGTTCCCTCGGTTCGGTACCAGTTTAAGAGGTACCTTTGAATTCCAAATTTACTTATCAGGAAAACTCAGAAAGCCTCCATCCTCCAGAGAAGTATAAGCGTGAGCCACAAAAAACCATCTCCAAGTCTCCATTAATTTTCTCACATTCTCATCATCAGAAAACAGATTTTCTGGATCACCAACTAGCTGCAACAACTGGCCTATTTCCAGCACTTCATTCTCCTTGAAGTTTCTGGAGAAATCAAAATCCCAGGCACTTGTAGAAGTCACCGTATCTCTCACCATTACCCTTTTCTTCCTAGAAAGCTTGTAAATAGCAGGAAATAACTATTGCACGAGCCAGTATTCATGTTGGAAATAACTATTGCACGAGCCAGTATTCATGTTGATCGAGGCATGTACCAGAAAATGTAAGAGGGAAAAACAAAAGATATGATAGCAGTAGCCAATAGAAGGCTATATATTTATTCAGAAAATGAAGGGCTTTATCCTTTATCCAAACAACTTAACCTCTGCAATACCCTAGAATTCTTACTTCAAAATTGAGCTAATTATGATCAACAACATCATCTTTTGGTTCATACACAGGTGTACATGTACATCCACACCGATCCATGCTTTTGTAAGCTCCAACTGACCACTAGAAAATTCATGATTCTGTATGTCAGTTGAAAACTCCTTGCAGATTGGTGCAATATTTTTGGACAGGTCAGAGAAGTTTTGTGTTTGCTTTTGTTTGTTAATTTTAACAGAATGCGAATTGAAACCCGCCACCTTCCAGAGAAGAACGACGTCCCCCCCCCCCCCCCCCCCCCCCCCGACCCAACTGAAGATAAAAATAACTAACAATAAGGTGAAAAAAGGGAGCACGCAATTGCACATTTTCTTCAGAGAATCTAAAGTTTATGGGAACCCTATCCACATATGTGCCTCTCATATCACTGCTTGATTGTTAGAAGGCTACATGCCTTAGATAAAGAGATATATTTCTGTCTCAATGAGCAGACTACAGACTTAAGCGGCGACTGCAGTTTATAGCGTCAGTTTCGTCAGAGGGACGCCTCCTGGCTTAGGCCCATGAATCACATTTGGCCTTAAGTTATAAGCAAGCCATTGCAAGAAGAAGCCATATCACATAACACAAACATAACGAACAGTCGAACATGGGTCAGAACTCCAGGTGGAGATTAGAATGGGAAATCCCTAAAAAGTCATCTAATATGATTCAGAGGAAACATTACATAAACGAGATTATTACTTTATCAATGTTTTACCTTACATGGACAAACAAGGAGGTAGATGAGATACAATAAGTTTGTCCGATACCCAAAATAGCAGTGCACAACTTTTTGTCTAGAATCTCGAGATTTATGACTGTGAGTTCCAGTAGAAGGACTCGTTCTGGCCACCCAAGCTCGAAAAAGAAAATCCTTTTTACAGTCGAACAAGATAAAGATTTTTTTTTTCTAAGCATTTTCAACATATCTGGCAGACAGATGGTTTGCTTGGTAGATTCAACTGGTTCAGGGTCTAAAGACTCTAAACTATTATTGTTCCATTCCAAATTTTTCTTCTGACTTCTATCTCCTTGAAACATTCGAACATAAAAGGCAGCAAAATATGATTCTCACCCTACCAGGTTTGAGTTAGTTCATAGTAACTGGCGAAAGTCTAAGCTTATGTGGGAATCCTAGAACTCTCGGCACTGAACACGAAGTTAAATTGACTTCAAGAACATACTGGTGACAGTGTAATCAAGTCAATGCTGATTCTCGCAGCTTCAAGTTCTAGTCTTTGCAGCCGAGACTGTATCATTCGTGACAGTGGGCTTCGTAAAGTAAGTTTCCAGAAGCTATACTATACAGCGTAATATAGATACTCCATAACATAAGACTCGAAATAGAAGTTATAGTATAGTAACTCGAACATAAAACACAAGAAGTAATAAGAAAAGTTGATTTAGAATGTAAAATTTGTTGACTCTCCACTTAGGCATTTGTGATCAATTCTTCATATGTTTCTATTTGGGTTATCTGGATACGCTGAAGCTTAAATCTGTCAGGGGTTTGTATTCTAGTAATCAAGTAATTTCTTAAACCTACAAAGAGAACACCAACTGGAGAACACAAATCTCATAATCTATAAGATATTTTAAAGGAATGTAAACAGTACCAAGAGTAGGAGTATTCACAAGAGTAGCTTTTTCTCTTGACAACAAATTTAACATCCCCGACACAAATACATAGACTTGATATAGATGCACCAACTTGAATTACACTATTGGCTCTTATGCCTTGAACCATAAAATGCATACCGAACAACTAGAAAGAACATGATATGCATAAAAACAGCTAAAGGCTTACTTAATGAGCTTCCAATGCCACTCCCTGCTTATTATCATCAACAAAATTCTTGACATAACCCACTCTAGCTGGATGATCTTCTTGCGGGCGGTTATAACAAGTCCATACCGGCTCACCAACAAACAACCTCATCAACTGCAAACATATCACAAAATTCAAAAACAAATCAACAAAATCGAAACGTCTCCACTAATTCTACAAAAAACATCGCAGAAAATATGTTTACCTTGACATAATTTCCTTTGTCTAGGGTAAATCGATGGTAGATACCAGCAGGTAAAACAATCATATCACCTTCTTTGATCCAAATTCGTATCCAACGATCATCATTATCTCGAACATCAAAGTATCCACTCCCTTGTAAGCAGTAACGAATCTCTTCATCAGCATGGATATGTTCTCTAAAGAAATTCTTCAGTTTCTCTTCATAATTTTCAACTTTTTCTGGACATAAATCTAATAAATCCTGCAAATTATAAAACAAAATTCAAAATCATTACCTAATCCAAAACTAAAAAGCTATTGAAAGTGTTAAAAAAAAAAGGGATAAAATTAGGCTAAAATTAACCATGTAATTGTATCCTCTGGTTTCCCTGATATTCTGCAACTCCTTATCATTTTCATAGTCTTTTGGGTTCAAGTGCCAGTACAACACCCCAATATCTACCAAAACAAAACATAAAATCATACAATTAAAAGTTGACAATAGAAAAATAGAACTAAAATTAGGATAAATTGGAAATGAAACTCTTAACTACGCACCTGCTAATTTGTCTAAAGAAACAGGTTGATTAGGATTTTTTTGGTGAGGTAGTCTTTGATCCTCAGTGCTTTCTTCCATGTACCATGCCTCCATTTATCTTCTTCTTTTCGAATTTTATGGTTCCGATTCGATTTTGATCTTTGAGTACTTAAAAAGCTTACTGGGTAGCCTGTACTATCCTTCAAAAGAAATGGAAATTGGGAAAAAAAAGATAAAGCTATCACTTGCATCCAGAAGGATCTCTTTTCATCGCTACTTGTCAAATTGGATGGCTCGTATTTGTTTGGATATTCGTGGGTATATTTTTCTTATTCTTATGAACGGGGTAGCTGGTGATATAAAAATTACAGGATATGTGTGTGGTAAATCACTACTCGGTTTAATTCTCAATCAGTGAGGATGTGGGACTAAATGATGACTTCCATTTCGCCAAAGGGACGCCTTCAACCCATGAATCATAATTGGGCTTGGAAGGGGAAAGAGAGAGAAATAGGGAGCGTGCTTTTTTGGATTTCGTCTTCGAAAGAGGACAAGTTAGTAGGTAGCATTAAAGTAAACAACGGATCCCCTTTCTTTCTCTCTGCGGTCACCAACCCTCTTTGCCTCTTCTTGTCTTCGTCTCTTAATTTCTATTTCAGCGGCAGCAGCCACTTCCTTTCTGTACATCATTTGCTTATATTCCTTCACATCATTTTTGATCTTCTTTTCGTACTCCATCAGATCAAAAGCTCGAGTTGGCTCAATCGTAGCATCTTCTCGGCTTCCTACTCTAGGCATAACTGGTGGGTTACTAGAATCCCGATCCAGGAAATCCTTGTGTGCTTTCTGAAATTTTTAAAGCACGCCACCACACCGAACTTAGAGTTTAGTAACGGTTTTTACGTTACAAAATAGGTTGCCACGGAATCAGCAATTGCGAAACACCCTGTTGCAGTTTTTTTGCCACGGTAATGCCGCCGTCACGAAATTAAGTCGCAACGCTTGGGTTGCACAGCCTTCAGCCGTTACGAAAATTTTAATTTGTAACTACGTTACGAATTTTTTTATAAACACGGATTAAAAATTCCAGACATGATATCCTTGTTCTGGTACTAAAATTTGCAACAGAATTTAGCAATGCGAATTTTTTGCAACAACAAAAAAAAAATTGGTCAGTCGTTGCTGACCTAGTCAAAATTCAGTTTCTCTGCAATTACCCAGATTCAATATAATTCTTGTGATTCAATCCAATAGCTTTATGATTCAAAGCAGTTAAAGGGGATGATACCTAGGCGTATACAAAAAATGGCATACCATAACAAAACTCTGCATATACAAGAAATGAAGAAACTAGTCTTACTGATATTATAGAACATATCAAAGTATGTACAGTTTCATTCTTCAAGATATCTATGTTTTTAACAACTCTCACCGTGTCTGAATTAAACAATATACAATTCACATATAGATTTCTATGTTCTAGACAACTTTCATCATTTCTAAATTAAACACTAAATCTTCTTTACTCACTTGTTGTCATTGCACATCACACTTCACCCTCCAAAACACACTTCATCAATCTAAGATTCACTTCTTACTACTTGTAGCCGTCAAGGTCCTCAACAGCTGAAAACAAAGTAAGAAGAGTTATCCATAGTGGCGTATCTGACACTTTAACAAGCTGTTATTTACTTAAGAATCTGAAAAATCTAAAATTCACAGTTTCAATAAGAAAGACAAGCTTTTCGATTAAGTTTACCTCTTATAACCCAAGGAACTGCACCCATCCCGACAAGGAATGAACCAACATACATCTGATCATAACAAAAAATCGTCCAGTAACTATTAGGTACAAAGACTGACAGACTTCATGTACATAATGACTTTGATTAATTTCTTGCTTACCAGTATACCATTAAGTGTGAGTGCAGGTACCCAACTCAATGAGCCTGTAAAAAACAGGATGTTAATACAGGTATTCAGTAAGAAATAACACAGGCATAGAGAATTAGAGAATTAATCATTGAGGGTGATGGAAGACTTCCACCATATTAATTAACTTGTCTAATGCAGACATGCAAAACAAGATAACAAAAGAATCCTACAATTGAACCCAAAAACATAAGAGTTCTATAAATACAGTTTCAGGCCTATATTCTCATTTCAAAAAGAGAAACTTTATGAAGCAATGAAATCATTTCATGAATAAGTGCATCCAATTCTTATTTACCTTTAATATGTCACAGGACATAAAGCTTTTAGTTATTTTCTCCAAATGTTAAAGCACATCCAAAAGACGGAAGATGGACGTTACTAGCTGTAATTGATCCTCCGGGTGAGTTAACGTACATGATAATATCTTGTTCAACAAATAAAGAAATGAGTCAAGGATATATAATGTTGTTCATTCTCTTATTCATTCTAAAGGTTCTTGTACCACTAGTATGTGTAAAATGTAGTTAAGCTATCAGTTTACATGTAAACTGCTTACTGAAGGGTGTTATTTTACAATTATTTCCAGACCTTCCAGCGTTATGCAGTCCAAACCATCCACCTTAGCAATTGTAGTGACAACATCCAAGTTTCTACAAATCACCGTTCTACCAAAGTACCAAATACCTAGGCAAGAAAAGTTAATGTTTAATATCAGGATAAGAAGTCCAATAAATGTTAGGATAAATATATGTATAACAAGTAGAAGCAAAATAAAACAAAATAAAATAAAATAAAGGAGTGCAGCAATAACTAGGAACTTGATAACTAAGCGTCTTAAGAGGCAACAAACTATAGAGGTAGAACTCAACCTGTAAGAATTCAAGTTTTTTCAACAGCGGTATAACATCACCATTGTTCGGATACTTTACGTGTGGGGGATTCACTTTGTTCAACGGTATGAAAGTGATACGTCCACCTTTTTCTGAATTAAGGTACCTAATTATTTTGGTGGATATTTCATCTGTTTCAACCACCACTACATATGGAACAATCTGGTGATGCAAAGAAAGACTTCTCAGTAAAACACTCACATTATGAATTTAAAAAACAAAAAACCTGGGAATGACAACATAATAGACTTCCATTTCTACTTTCTCTTTGAAAAGAAACAATAAAACACACGTAAGGGACATTCTAAGCCTGTTTCCAACAGTTACTTCAATAAACATTCTAAACCTGTATATGAATCTTTGAATTATAATATGTAGAAAAGTGTTCCTTCGAATCATTCGACACAGTTTAAGCAAGTATTGATTATTCAAACACAAGGCAATCTCCACGCATAAAACTAACCTAAGTATACAAAACCAATCACTACAAGTACTAAACAGTACTTCTGTTGAACAATAGATATTTTTCTTTTAGACATTTCATCAAGCAGCTTACAAGCACAACAATCACTAAAAATTTCTGAAAATAGTGAAATAAGAGTAAGGTAAGAGGGACGTACACAGGAGCCTCGTGACCTTACTTTGCAAATACCCACCATATTCTCTTGCATAATCTTTCATATGACCAGCGATATCAGCAATTGGATTGGACTACGTGTATAGTCAACACGATCAGAGCCTGGTGGAAGTCTTCCTCTAAAATACTAAAACCTGAATTTCGTGTGGTATACAACCTACAAAATAACCAGAAATATTAAAACTTCAATTTCCTAAAGGAGTATAGAGACAATATACAAACTACAGTAGGAAGACCAGAAACATATGCTTAGGAAAAGGATTGAGCAGAAACTAAAAGGTATAATGACAAATGAACAACATGGAAATAAACCCTCAAGAAACCCTAATTTATTTATTTTTTAAAAAGCAAAGTAAAACAAAATAATCAAAATGAACTAACCTAGTTTTGCTCTACTGAAAGAAATTTTGCTTATTCTAATGAAAACAACAAAATCGCCATGATTAATTAAAAAATTTCTCTCAATATTTTTTGGTCTCGAACGATGAAAAACTGAATCTTATTTTGTTTAAAAACTTTTATATCTTCGTACCCTTACTCCATTACAAGAAGGTTAACAACGAAATCCTCTTTCAACAAAAAATAAATTTTTAGATCTTACCTTTTTTGGCTTTCTTCAAAAATCAAGGTTTAAGCTCTTTACGGGATTCACCAGTTGATAATGTTCAAATCTTCAGATCTAAGTAATTAAGCAACAAGAGATACATGACAGGAATCCATAGCTTGCAGTGATAACCCAGTTAATGAACAATCAAAGTTTGCATCACTTACTAGATTTTTCAATGATTCCATTAATTTCTTCAACAAACACCCTTGTAGTGACCTTAGGTCTAACATCTCTATTATCTTCTTCTTCGACGATGACTATTAAAGTTTGGGCTTGGGGGTTCTGTAGACGGAAATAGATATAGGTTTTGGGGGGTTTTGCAGAATTACCAGAGCTTCTAATCGAAAAGATCGAGTGAAGTAGAAGAAGAGAGGTATGAGTTAGGGTTAGAAATACCCCCACAAGGGCGGAATATAATTCAATTTTCAACATTCGGGCAGAAACATGATTGTTTCCACACACTCAGTGTTACCATGCACACAGCAGCGGAAAGCAGTTACAAAATTGTAACAGCAGGAAGCAGTTGCAAATATTTGTAACAAATTATTTTAGTTGCAAATTCACAATGGCTCAAGCCATTACGATCTTTTGTTGCTAAAACCTGAATTTGGTGTAGTGCGCTCTCAAAAGAGTGGAGCTCCATATTTCCAGATAGACGCATATCAGCCGTTTTGTCGGCAACCTTATTACTTGTACCTTTAACGCTTGTCAACATGCAACCCTCAGACTCCTTGTTTAGGGATTCAATTGCATTCCTCACGTGTCGCACCAATCCCAAATACTCTGCCAGAAAGTTTCCCTTATCATTTACCGCTTTTACAAAGCTCTTGTTATCACACTCAAGCCACAACTTCAACATTTCAGGGTTGAATTCCCTTGATCTCCATATAGTAATTAGTAATCCTAAAGCCTCACAGGCATATGAAGAAAATATGTTCAGGAACTTGAGATATTCTGCATACAGGGAAAAGAATTATTTCAAGATCTTTGTTTCTTGGTTTTGAAGAAAATAATTAACATTTCAAAGTAATATTTGTTTTTATACAAATTATTTGAAATTGAGGAAATTTCTTTAAAATACTTACCAAAATGTTCAAATTCATAATAATATTATATACGAAGAAAATATGTATGCAAAAACAAAACGAGTCACAAGATGCCAGTACTAATGAAACTCAGCCACAGGAGCAGTTCTCTTCACAAATGAGGAGTTTACTTATTGCTAGTTGTAGGATTCTTTCTCTCTTTTATCAAGGAGGGGTATATGTGATGCATTACTAATTAGGATAGTGCCCTTTGCAAAATACTTCATAAAGAGATTAGAGCTACTGCTCAAGCTACCAAGTCAATCAAGTATACAAATGAGAAAATTCCCGAAAAAGAATAAGTCCCCCGAGCCCAGGCAAGAGCAATTCCGGAACAAGCATAAGTGGAATGCTTGTTGGAAAGAAATATCTCGATTGATGACTCGAACGAATACCTGCCACCCTGACTTAATTGAGAAGCAGCCGACTTGGCGGGAAGAAAGAAATGCTTCTTTTTTTTATGTATTAATTCCATTCTCGATCCCCCATACAAAGCAGAGTTGAGGGGTTTGCTGCTGAAGCTGCTACCAGCCTGAAAGCTGAAGCCATTTCAATCTTAGAACCCATAAAGTTATTAAAAGAAATAGCAACCTAAATTTAAGAACATCGCATCTATCCTAACTTTTTTGAGCTTAGACTAAAAAGTTCTGATCAGATCGAATTGACCCGGCCAGTGACATTACTATGCCCTCTTTATTAATCGAGTTTGATCGCGCTAGCTTCATTTAATCTTGCAACAGCCAAATCACCGCTTTGCATAAAGGAGAGGGGATTGATCCACTCGACCAGCGGGAGAGGGCCCGGTAGGGTACTCGACTAAAAGGAGAGGCTTTGGATTTAGAGAATCTGCATTTCGATTGCGATTAGTTCATCTTAAAATTGGACCACCAACACTTCGCTTCATTCTCCAACTGTTGACTTTGGAACTCGCCATGCGCTTGCTTGCAGACCTAAGAAAGAGTCTTTTTTCACACTAGCTACGAGCTGGAACTTGATTGGAATTGCCAGTTGCTCCTGCCAGTCACAAGAAAGAGCGTCAGTCTCTGGTATTTAAGAAAAGACCTTTCATAAAAGGGTAATCCAACTTGCATAACTAAAAGGATGTGTCCCCCACTCCAAAATTCCAATTGAAGAGGGTTTGATTAACCAAAGACCGTCCCTTAGAGCGTTAATTTTAGCGGTAGTTTGAGATGGTCAACTCGAGTTAGAAAATATACAGTACAGGATTTGCAAAGGACAGGCTCCCTATTAGGTGGGTTAGGAAGTAGGTCTATTAGAAAGGATGTTAAACCCTCTGACTCAAGTTGATATAAAGAATACAATTCCCTTTATTCGCAAAAGCATGAGTTCGGTAAACGAGTCCCTTTGGAAGAATAGATTCCAAGACATGTGAACCCTACCTCTCCTGGATTCACAAACCAAGTCCCAATCAATCGAGACAAATGAAATGAAGGAGTTTCGTACCTTGATTGTTATCTCAATCTTGGTTTCTCAAGCCGGATGAAAAAGTAAAAGCCAGCAACATATTCATATAAAAAAACTAAGTTCATATTATGACACATTGTGTTTTTAATACATGAGACATATTTAACAATTAAATTAGTAGTAATACGAATAATAAATATATTAAATAAGATAATATGAATGCGTTATCGAGTTTTGTCTTGTAAGCAGTAACGAATCTCTCCATCAACATGGATATGTTCTCTAAAGAAATTCTTTAGTTTCTCTTCATAATTTTCAACTTTTTCTGGAAAAAATCTAATAAATTTTGCAAATTATAAAACGAAGTTCAAAATCATTACCAAATCCCAATACAAAAAACAATGGAAAGTGTTAAAAGAAAGGATAAAATTAGGCAAAAACTAACCATGTAATTGTATCCTCTAGTTTCTCTGATATTCTGTAACTCTTTATCATTTTCATAGTCTTTTGGGTTCAAGTGCCAGTATAACACCCCAATATATCTACGAAAAAAAAAATCATACAATTGAAAATTGAGAATAGAAAAATAGAATTAAAATTGGGATAATTGGAAATGAAACTCTTAATTATCCACCTGCTAATTTGTCTAAAAAGACAGATAGATTAGGATTTTTTTGGTGAGGAAGTCTTTGATCCTCACAGTTTTCTTCCATGTACAATGCCTCTATATTATCTTTTCTTTCTATTTTTGAATTTTATGGATCCAATTTGATTTTGATCTTTGAGTAGTTAAAGTAGCGTGTATTATCAATCAAAAGAAATGGAAATTGGGGAGAAAGATAAAGCTATCACTTGTTTCTAAAAGGGTCTTTTTATCGTGCCACTTGTCAAATAGATGGCTCGTATTTGTTTGGGAATTCATGGGTATAATAACGTTTTTTCTTATGAACAAGGGGAGCTAGTGATATAAAAATAAGGGGCATCTACCCCCAGTGAAGAACTCATACCAAAAATGAGCTCATAATTGCACGATTTCTTCAGAAAATCTGAAGTTAATGGGAACCTATGCACATATATATGCTTGTTGTATCTCTGCTGGATAGTTGGTTACAAACGTTATTTTAAAGAGACATAATTCTCTCTCGGTGAGCGATGTGAGACTAAATAATGACTTCAGTTTACAACAGCCATGACAGTTTCACCGGGGGACGCCTCTGGCCAATGAATCACAATTGGGTTTGAACGACAAATAAATTTTACAACTTTATCGTCATCAGTAGATGAAAGTGAAGATCATTCAATTCTTGACCTATAAGAATTAACACAAGTAAGAAATGCAGTGAACGGAAGAGCAAGAATTGAAGCGCAGTACCAATGGGGAGTACACTATTTCGAGAATTTAGTACGTTTGGCTTATTCAAATTTGAAAGGGATGGAATTATTACAAAGCACTCCTGCATTTGGTACAAGCCATCTATCATTTAGTTATTTGTGTCGGTAATAACTATTTCAAATCGTCTATTGATTTCAAACTAATAGCAGAAACTAAAAAAAATCAGGGGAATCGGATATTCATAAACATTATGATTCAAAAAAAAGAAAAATATCTAGAAACGCGTTGTGTCCATGCTCCCCATGATTTTATTAGTGGAAGTCCTTGAGTATTTTTCGAGTACCCCAAAATCAAATAGAAGGTTTCATGAATACTTTGCTTCTTGCAAGGGATATGGTTGGGGTGGACGTGTTATGGTTTGTACGTATCAATTCATTCACTAGGCATTTTGGTAGCAATTCTTATTTGCCTACTCTTTTTTATGTTTATCTCCTTTCTATGCTTGGAATGTTTGAGTTCACATAAATTGTGTGAAGAGTGAAGACACACATATACCAATTGCGTTACTAACTAATTGAAATTTCACTGTTTGCTATAAAAAAACAAAAAGTCTTTTATTTCATGCAAGTAAAATGACACATTCATAAGCTCATTTGCATGTCTAACTAGCTACCTCTATCCTATTTAAACCATTCGTATATCTAGATTTCTACGGCAAGTGGAAATATAGAAAGAAATAAGGATTTATTGTCTGGTGAATTTTTTTTTGGTGAATGAGATATGAATATAATGTTCAAGATTTATATTGTAGTGAAGAAGCCATATGAAAAAAGCAATGAAATGGTCGAATAAAATGTTGGAGGAAACTAACCAAAATATGTAACCATAGTTGAGGGAGTGTTTAGAGTTCATATAAACCAAGCTTATTTGGTTCAAATATTCTCTTAGTTGAGAAAAATGCACACTTGATGATAATAATTAGGTTAAGGTAATCTTTTAGTTGAGAAAAGTGCACACTTGTTAACATAAGTTAATCTCTATTTAGATTAAGGTTAGTTTATGTTATGATTAAAGTTTTAATCATGTTTTAAGATTAGTTTAAGATTAATGCTAAAAATTAATAACTTTTTTTTAATTTAATTTGTATTTTGCTAGTTTTGCTTGTTTGCGGATTATATTTATCCACATTCTCACACATTAAATAGTGCAAAACTTTTATTTTTGGTCTACAAAGAACAAAACGAAAAAAAATATGCGTAAATAATAGAACGAGTAAATTTTAAGATTATTTGTACTTTGATACATAAATTATAATTAGAACTTTAATTTGACGCGTAGTTCTTTCAAAATTAAGGGTTAATACATGGACTAAAAGTTGGTCATTAAGACTTCGGTTTGACCAATTTTTTTTCTTTTTTATAATTCTTTTTTTTTATTCTAAAAAATAATTATTAAAAAAAACTAATTAGAATCCATAGACAATGATTGTTTAATAAAGCTTGGAATAGCATATATGTTATGCCTGCGGCTGTGCTTTGCTAACTTATCAATCACTTTATTACATGATCTTGGAACAAAGCTACACTTCCGTTGTAAACCGTTACTATTGTTTAAAATACTCGGAGCATTTATCAATATGCTTTTATTCTCCTATATAATAGTCAAACTGTTGTTATTCTTTTGTATAGCTCTTTTTTAATTAATTTATCACCATTTTAATAGTTGCATATATTTTTTTTATCTTTTTTTCAAGAAGATCTTTATACATTAACCATTTCTCAAAATTTCTTTTTCTCTTAAAATTGTATACTTTGTTAACTAAATAAAAGTAAAATGAGATGTGTCCTTGAAAGACAAATTAAGAAGATATGAACAAATATATAAAATAGTTAATAAATCTAAATACTAAAATGGCTAAATAATAAAGCTTTTACGTTGAATGGTGATGGAAATTGATCTCTGCGTGCTTAAATCTTACTGGGTAGGTTGTATCATAACAGGGGCAGGTGAAGAACTCATAATTGCACGATTTTTCGTAAGAAAATATAAAGTTAATGGAATATTTTTTCTACCCTGTTCCTTAATTTGGTTATAATTTTTTTAGTTAACTAATTAGTCTAAATCTTGTTGTTAGCCCAACACTAAATTAATAATAGCCCAACAATAATAGTCCAAAGGTAATATGAAGACTTATTTAGCCATACAAAGTCATGATAACTTCTTAAAATTGATATACATATATAATCAATTAGTTTCTCATGCCGCAGTCATCATTTGTTTGTGAAGAAAACTCTAAATTAAACCCATATTTGTGAAAAAAAGATTCATTTTATCAAAAATAACAATGTTGATATACTAATTAATCCACAACCATATAGTCCTAAAAACAAAAAAAAAAAATTATTTAGTATTCTATTTATAAACTACGTGATTCGTTTAAAAAATTTGCCGTGGCTTTCGACCATCTTGTAATTTAGTGATAATCCAATCCTACCCATGTAAAAATCCTGGGTCCATCTCTGATCCAGATATATCAAGCTATTTACCAGATATATCAAGCTATTTAGTTAATTAGTTACAAGCATTATCCCTTATCCACATATATCAGGCTATGAGCTCATAATTACACATTTCTTCCCTATCCACATATGTGCAAGTTATATCACTGCTGGATAGTTTGTTGGTTCCTGGGATTACTTAAAGACATGTGATTCTCTCTCAATTAACAATGTGGGACTATATACTTATAAAGACGACTTCAGCTTGCAAACAACCATGGCAGTTTCGCCAAGAGCCTCCCGGATTAGACCCATGAATCACAATTGGCTTGAGTTATGAGCAAGCCACTACACAAAAGTGACGAAGGTGTTTTTTTCTGGCTCCGGGTGGATATTTGAACAGGAACTGAAACTTCTTTACCGTCGTCATCAGTAAATGAAAATGAAAATGATTCACCATTATAGTTCTTGACCTGTAAGAGTCAACACAAGTAAGAACTGTAATGAACGGAAGAACCAGCAACTTGAAATGTTTTATCTCTGTTTATGTTTGAAATGTTCGAGTTCACAGAAATTGTGTAAAGATACCTATATCAATTTTGTTGCTAACTAATGGAAATTCCATTGGTTGCCATCAAAAGAGAACAGTTCCATTCATGTAACTATAATGATAAATTCATAAGCTCATATACATGTCTAACTAGCTACCTGTATCCTATTTAAACATTTTGTATGTGTAGATTTTTACCATTCGGCGAAGGAAATTATAGGAATCTAATATTTGGAGAAATAAATTTTGGTGAATAGAACGTAAATGTAATGGTCAAGAGTTATAATGTAGTAAAAAAGTAATAGGAAAAAAAAACGAAAATGATTTGTGAATCCCACTTTTTGTACTCCCACTAGTCCCAACATTATGCGGCGGCCACGTAGACAACTTTTTCAAAAAAACAACTTCTTCTTCTTTTTAGCAATCACATGAACAATTAACTTTACTAATCAATCTGGGACACCCGAATCTTTGTGATTAAAGACAAAAAAATCTTAATCGATAATTAGATCTAGCAATGATTCGGATGTCCCAGAACTTAGAATCCTAAGATTCAGAAGCCCTAAAAAGATAAGGACTCTATGATGAAGAAAAACAATAGATTGGAAAGCAGTCAAAATAAATTAAACACTCGATTGGTCTTGCCTGAATACTTAAAGGTCAGCATATGATCGAACGACTTGTATCTAACTTTTATCTTTATTCATAGTAGATGGTCTGTTAAAATGAAAAAATGTTAATAACACTTATCTAAAAACGAAAAAAGTATTATTTTTCAATTCATTTAAATAACGTGAATCTAAAATTTATTAAAAAATTGTCACTTAAATACCACGTAATGTTAGGAGTAGTGAGAATACGAAAAGTGGAGGAAACTAAACCAATAAACATCATGTCTTTGATCCGTGATTTGAAAAAATCACTTACATATTTAATAATAAATAAATTAAAGTGCGTTTTTTTAGAAAAGATGAAGAAGATTAAGATTTTGGAGAAAAATGCTAAGCCTATTTGATAAAACAAGAAGTAAATAGTCTACGATTAACAGTATTGTTGTTATTTATTCGACAAAATTATTAATTTATTAATTTAAAATTTATTTTTTATTGGTAAAAATTTTATTTATCTATATACGTAGTTTTTTCACTTGATTAGAAGGGAAGATTATCCGTATATTTTGTTTTATCCGCGGTTGGCAATCCCATAGATTTAATGATGCAAAATTTTAATCTACAAAGAACAAAATAAATATGTAAAAATAACAGAAAGAATAACAAAACCTCGTTTATTTATTACGCTTATAATAGGTGGGTGGGTAGGACAACAAACAATAACGAGCAAAAATATATATATATATTTTAGTAATATATAGATGAAGTAAATAAATTTTAGAAGTAAGTAAAAAATATAATCATAAAATTCATGGTGAATATATGATTATTCATCGTAAGTTTAGACTTAAAGAAGCTTTACAATCGATTGGTAAGTATAATTCCGTTTCTATATACGGGAAATTAAAATCTACTGCTCTTTTTTTTCTCCGACCGTGCTCCCACAATAATTAATTTGGGTGGATATATCAAATTACTGTAAATGGCTCCCGTTTGATGAGTTATTATCATGTGCTTGTCTCTGATTAGTGTAAGTTTCCAGCTTCAAGTGGAAAATTAAGAATCGCTCTACTGCCTCTTAACTGAAATGCAGCAATATCATAAGCTTTAGCAGCATCAATGTCAGTCTCAAATGTACCTAACCAAATCCTACATCCTTTTCTATTCGGGTCTCTAATTTCTGCTGCAAATTTTCCCCAAGGTCTTCTTCTTACTCCTCTGTAATGTTTCCATTCACCCAAACTCTTTGGTACCTCTTTATTACTTTCTCGACGAATATGATTTGATGATGATGAAGTGGGAATATTATTTTGAGATTTTGATTCAAAACTGATGGAACTGTGGGTTTTTGAGTGCTCATTGATTGGAATATGAGGTTCTAACCAGGGATTGAGACAATTTGGAGTTTGAAATGAGAAATCTTGATGATCATCAAATAAATGTTGTTCAATTTGATCAAAAGTTGAAATATCAGTGTTGATACTCATATCCATTAGGAGAAGTGTAAGAACTCGAGAGTGTAAAAAGAAGAGTGAAGCAAAAGGGGTTATATAGAGAGAGGAGAGTTTGAAGATAGTCAAAATGTTGACTTTGACTTTGAAAATTGATTGAAGGGAGAGGAAACTTCTGAGAATTTTGTTTGTTTGGGAAGCTACCGTACATTAATTAATTCAGAAGTCTGTTTTCTAGTCTCACAAGAAGTTCCCTTGAATAAGAAAGCGTCCAAAACACTATTCTAGTATGGTATACTGGTAGTATTATTTTTGATTCTTCCAAAAAGAATATCACATAAATGAGGATTTATTAAACAATTTTACATTCAGTAATGTTGATATCACTGTAATATAATGTTAAAATCACTGGATGATAACACCAGTAAATAGAGGCAGAGCCAAAATTTTAAAACAAAGGGAATAAGAATTTTCTTATCCATATTAGGGGTATAAAATAGGTTTTTAAAATACGAGGCCATTTTACATTAAAAAAAGATCAAAATTTATAAAATTGGACTTAAAAGTTAGTCAGACTGGGTGTACACCATGCTTTAAGCTGGTTCTGACCCTGCCAACGAGCTGAATTCAAACTCGTTAGGACCAAATTTTTTATTTGATAAAAAAAAGTCCATAAAGCTTTCGTCGTCATAATATGGACCATCTGAAGTATGCAAATTCATCCATCAAATACGTCCAAACATACTTGATAAGTGGCGCCCTCTTAATGTTCTGGTTCTGGCACTTCATCGAACCTCTCTTTCCCGAATCCAAAAAGAAAATATTTGTTGGGCATTGTTGGTGGATTCAACACAACGAGTTTCTTTCTAGTGAAGAGCCCTAATCACAAGCAGACCAATAGGGACGAAACCAATGGTTGATTAATTCTGGCTTTAACCCATCAAAATCTTCGTAACCTTGTAAAAATATTTAATTTTATCTTATACAAAGTACATTATTTAATACTACCTTCGTTTCAGCAAAAGTGTTACTATCACTTTTTCAATTTAGTCTGTTCTTATGCTAAATTGTAACATTTTTACTGAAACGGAAGGAGTATTAATATTATACTCTCCATCTGTTTTAAAAGAGATGGCCATGTTTCATATATGTATTTCTCGGTAAAGAAGGTTAATTATGTTATAACGATGCAAGAGGAAGTTGATATTAATGATGGATAATTGTGCATGCGTTTTCGCAGCGGCATGATAGATGAGCCAATAAAATTGTTGAAGCAGAAGCTAAGGATGATATACCAAAGGGACTCTTTCGATGGGAAGCCAACAAAGACATCACGTTCCCATGAAAAAAAAATATTCAAGTATCAATCAAGCAAGAGACTTCCAGGATATTTGTAAGTATATAACTCTCTCATGCACGCATATGGAGAGGTAATATTATTTGCAGACTGAATACTGATCAGTTGATTGAATTTGATGATGCTCAAGGGAATCTAGGATGAAAAAATATGCAACAACATAACTAGTGAGAAATGCTTCTTGTGGGAAATGCTTTGAATAAGGTCATTATTTTGGTGGGAATTGTTACAAATAAAGAAATAAAAGTAATATTTCTGCTGAAACAAGTAAAAGAGGACAAAAGTAAATAGGAGAAAGTAATTATATGTATATTATTCAACAAAAGGAACTTCCTTTAGGCTTATATATAACGAATAAATGCAAGAAAATAGGCACTACATAACGTGCCAAAACTAACACCTACAGACTAGGTAAATAGGAAACTAACTTGTTGAACATAACAAGTTCCCAAAGACTAGGACAACATCTAACAAACAACTCTCTCGACAAACCCTCCCTTAAACTGATGTGTTTAAACATACAGTTTAAATACGGAGAATTCTCCCTCAAATTGAATCTTCTAGAGTGGAAAATCCAAGTAACTTCCCCAGCTTCATAAAGGTAGCCAATTTGAGGGGTTTAGTAAAAATATCAGTAATTTGGTCTTCACTTCTGCAGTAGACAAGATCAATAACTTCATCATTGTTAAGCTCTCTTAAAAAATAACACTTCACGTCAATATGCTTGCTTCTTCCATGTAGCACAGGATTTTTGGAGAGTTTGATGGTTGAGTTGCTGTCAAAAAAAATTGTAGTAGCTCCCACTTGCTTGAAATACAGCTCTTCAAGAATTTTCCACAGCCAGATAGCTTGACAAGCACAAGCTGTTGCAGTAACAAATTCAGCTTCAGTGGTAGACAAAGTGACAATCGGTTGCTTCTTAGATGACCATGAAACAACCCCTGTTTCCAGCAAAAAAATATAACCGGAAGTGCTCCTCCTATCATCTTGATCTCCTGCATAATCGTTGTCATTAAACTCAATCAAATCTGACCTTTTACCCTTCTTGTAGAATAACCTAAAATCTTTAGTTCCTTGCAAGTAACGACATATTTTCTTGGCAACTAAAAAATGCAGCTCTATTGGATTCTCCATATATCTGCTAATTAGACTCACTGAGTGCATTACATCTGGTCTTGTTGCAGTTAAATACATCAAACTACCCAGAATTTGCTTATAGATTGTGTTGTGTACCTTTTTTCCTCTGTAATCTTTGTTTAGCTTCAAGCCAAACTCAGTTGGTGTACTAACATGATTACAATCCTTTATCTGAAACCTGTTCAAAATTTCTCGCACATACTTCTTTTGAGAAATAAAAATTACAGTAGTAGACTGCACTACTTCGATTCCAAGGAAATAATGCATCATACCAAGATAACATTTCAAATTCAACCATCATAGACTTCTGAAACTTTTCAAACATGACACTATCATTGCCAGTAAATATAAGATCATCGACATATAAGCAAACAATGAGCATTTTCCCTCCATCACTAACTTTAACAAAAAAGTGTATGCTCATATGGACATTTTTGAAAACCTTTTTTCAAAAAATAAGCCTCAATGCGACCATACCAAGCCCGTGCGCTTATTTTAATCCATAACGAGCTTTCTTTAATCTATACACTTTATGCTCATTTTTAATCTTAATATAACCAGGAGGCCAATCAACAAATACATGTTCCTCCAAGTTTCCATGCAAGAATGCCGATTTGACATCTAACTGGAAGATAGGCCATGAATTCTGTGCTGCCAACGCGATCACCAGTGTTATTGTATCATGCCTTGCAACCGGAGCAAAAACTTATTTATAGTCCACTCCAAACTCTTGCTTGTATTCCTTAGCCACCAACTGCGCCTTGTATTTGTCAACTTCACCATTCTCTTTCAGCTTTGTCTTGTAAACCCACTTTACACCAATTGTTTTGAGACCTTTTGGAAGTTCAGATAACTCCCAAGTATTATTTCTTTCAATGGCTGCAATTTTAGCATCCATTGCCTTCCTCTATTTTGATTCTTTGACAGCACATTCGAAAGTTATAGGGTCACAATATGAGAATAGAGCAAAGTGAGTGAGTGGGTCTT
This sequence comes from Papaver californicum, assembly GCA_023531435.1. NCBI lineage: Eukaryota > Viridiplantae > Streptophyta > Magnoliopsida > Ranunculales > Papaveraceae > Papaver > Papaver californicum. Next base: position 8,839,979 of record JAJJMC010015296.1, on the reverse strand, counting down.
CAGATTGATCAAATCCGGTTACCTCATAATCTGACATCCATACTGGTCGCTTTCGAACACGATGAGAACTGGAACCAGCTGTTGATTCAACTTGTTCATCAGGTTATGGTGTTGTTGGTGAAGTTTCAACGGCAGTTGGAGCTTCATTTGATAGAATTTCAACTGCTGAAATTTGTTGTTGGAGGGGATGCTGCCTTTCTTCTTCATTTTCACCATCAAAATCAGCTTGAATTTGTTGTTTGGTAGAGTTGTCATCCCATTTCCAGAATCTTCCTTCATCAAAAATTACGTCACGACTAATGACAATTTTCTTGGTGATAGGATTGTACAATTTATATGCCTTTGACATCTTACTAACACCAAAATAAATGCATTTTTCTCTCTTGTCATCAAGCTTTTTCCTCTTTTGATCTGGAATATGAGCATATGTTATGCAACCAAAGATTCTGAAGTGGTTGACACTTGGTTTGCGTCCATTCCATGCTTCTTAAAGTGTCACGTTTTGAACAACTAGAGTGGGACTTATTTTCAAAATATGAATGCTCCAGATGACTGCTTCAGGCCAAAAAAGTCTTGGGATATGACCCTTTGACAGAATAGTCCGCATCATATTTAGAATTGTACGATTCTTCCTCTCTAAAACGCCATTTTGTTGTGGCGAATATGTTTTTGTAAGTTGCTTTTGAATACCATGGTTCTCACAAAAATTTAAAAATTCTTGTGAGGTGTATTCTCCACCACGATCACTGCGAAAAATCTTAATAGGCTTGCCTGCTTCTTTTTCAACTAGCATCTTAAAGCTGAAAAAGCTTCCGATTTCTCCTGCAAAAAATAAACCCAAGTTTTTCGACTATAGTAATCAATGAACGTTATAAAGTAACGTTTACCACCATTCGATGTTGGATTAATGGTTTCGCATATATCAGAGTGAACTAGCTCCAACAGCTTCTTCGCTCTCCATGATTTTCCTTTAGGAAAATGATCTCGATGTTGTTTACCAACAACACATTCTTCACAAATTTGAGAAGAAGTCTGAATTTTTGGAAGTCCAGTCACCATGTTCTTCTGTTGTAGCGTCTTTAGATCACTAAAATTCAGATGTCTGTAGCGAAATGCCACAACCATCCCTCATCCATCAATTTCGCGGAGAAACAATTCTGAGTAGTGTTGTCTAGATACATTGGAAACATCCGATTTGTAGTCATGTTGACTTAAGCAATTAAGCCTAATTTCTCATTTTGGATGCGACAAACTCTATTTTTAATAAAAATCTCATATCCCTTCTCTTGAAGCTGACCAACACTAAGCAAGTTGGTTTTTAAATCTGGAACAAAATAGACATTAGAAATAATTTGATCAGATTTTTCTTGGGAGTGAATTCTTACACTTCATTTGTCCATGACAGAGACTTTGGAGTTGTCGCCAAAAGTTACTGAGTTGCGAAATGTTTCATCCAAGTCCAAAAACGATGACTTGTCTCCACCCATATGATTGCTGCAGCCAGTATCTATGTACCACAAGTTTTGGTGGGTTCCTTGATTCGTATGACACGCCATCAAGAGGGATACAACTTCTTCTTTCTCTGCAAAATTAGATCTTTCTTCATATTGCCTATTCAAATTAGTTCCACACTCAGACTTATAATGGTCATATCTGTGACATCAAAAACATTCAACTTTCGACTTGTTTGCAGACTTCGATTTATAGCCATTTGAGTAGTTGTTGTCATGGATTTTCCATTTCCCTCTTGAATCAGTAGCATGATCGTTTTTGTCCTTACATTTACCTCTGCTAGGACCTGAATCTTTGAGATGTGTTGCAGCTTGTAATGCTTGTTCTTCTTTATCCTGCTGGACAATTTTCTGTTCATGGAAAAGAAGAGACCTTTGTAGCTCATCAATGGAGAGTGTGTCAATGTCTTTTGATTCTTCAATCCCACAAACAACATAGTTAAATTTTGTTGTCAGCGATCGAAGAATCTTTTCAACTATGGTGACATCCTTGAGATTTTCTCCATTAATCTGCCTCTTGTTATCGATTGCCATTGTCCTCGAAATGCATTCTGAAACTAATTCACCTGTCTTCATTCGGAGAACTTCAAATTCAGCACGAAGTGCTTGAAGGTAAACCCGTATTGCTCTTTCGGTCCCCATAAATTTCTTCTTCATGGAGTCCCAAATCTACTTAAGGTGTCCTTTCAAAGAATAGTTTCCAAGATTGAACGATCAATCGATTGGAAGAGATAGTTCTTTGCCTTGAGATCCTTCAACTTTTGCCCTTCTACATCAGTTCTTTGTTGGTTCGTTAGTGTGGTGCCTGCGGTTGGTTCTGTTACTCCAACTTCAACAATATGCCAATACTCCTTTGATCTCAAAAAGTTCTCCATTAGCATGATCCAATGGTCATAGTGACCATCGAAACGTGGAATGGCTGGTTGGACAAAAGTTTCAAAGGCCATCGTTCTCTTCTACTGCTGCTGCAAGAACAAGAAACAAGGTGAAATAAAAAAAAATGAAGCTGCTGCTGTACGATTTTCTCTCACATTCCCTTTTTGTTTTGTTTGGCACTCTCAACTTTACTTTTCTCTCACTCTTTCTCTATACCAAGCTCTGATACCACTGTTACAAATAAAGAAAGAAAAGTAATGTTTCTGCTGAAACAAGTAAAAAAGGACAAAAGTAAATAGGAGAAAGTAATTATTTGTACATTATTCAACAAAAGGAACTACCTTTATATAGGCTTATACATAATGAATAAATGCAAGAAAATAGGCACTACATAACGTGCCAAAACTAACACCTACAGACTGGCAAAATAGGAAACTAACTTGTTAAACACAACAAGTTCCCAAAGACTAGGACAACAGCTAACAAACAACTCTCTCAACAGGAATGGGGATCCAGATGTAGATATTGTGCATGAATAATAATCTAGTTGTGGATTATATAAAAATAATATCATTTTTCTATTTTTGATGACCTGCCTTGACAAGTAGAGAAAAACCAAAACTAAAAAAAAAAAAATAACTAAAGAACTAAATGGAAAGAACAAAAAAGCAGCAAGAACTTCACTGCATCATGACATGAGTAAGAGGGATACATCTAGGGGGTTGTGAAGATGTCCACAGATCTTGGACAATATCACGAGCTGATTGTTTTGCGAGACTATGAGCCCATACATACATTGGCTTTTCCCGGTATGATTTAAATTGCACTGAACTGACCTGGTTGATAATGAATTTGACTTTGAACCCATACATTGGCTTTCCCCGGTATGAATTCAAGTTGCACTGAACTGATCTGGTTGAAGTTGCGGAACTAAGATTTAACTTTGAGGGGGGCTAAATTTTAATTTTATAAATGTGGTTTTTTTTTTTTAAATCACTTATAAAATTGATTGTTTTTTAGTTTGGATATTAGATTTTAGTGATTTTTAGTTACTTATTGTAGTTATCATTGGGAGATAGAAAAATATTAACCTCATATTAGCTCTGACATACTGAGAGATTTTACTATATAATAGGAACTTAGAAATATGAAACAAGTATTTTGATTTGGTGGGTTAAATTATAATTATTGGATGGGCTAAATACAAATTATACTATAAAATAAATGGCTTATTACATGATTACAAAACTTTACGGGAGCTACAGCAGGGTTAGTCAACCCTTGGCTCTGCCCATGTCTGGTTTATTATGAATTTGATCTTTTCAATTAGTCAAAAAACTCTCCAAGGAGTTCGATTAGAAGAACCATCCAGAGTGTGAACAAGGACCTAGTAATCACAATCGAAGATGACATGAATAAAACCCTTAGAGCAAGAATAGACTTTTTAACAATCTATTTCTTTCAAAATGAAAGAGGGTTTAGTTGATTGGATAAAGATTTCACTATATGATAGATTTAGCAAATTAGAGTTTAAGAATATAAAATATATTTAAAATAAGTGAAGAAAAGTTTTGAATTTAAAACAGTTTTAAAAAAATAAGAATGGTTTTGGAAGGTAAACGATTTGCCGTATAAAAGAAGAAACTATTTTTTAACAATTTTGTACTAACTTATAGTAGTGTAGCTTACTTTTAATAAGTTTGTATTAGTTTTAAGTTTGGACGACAAACCGTTTATCGTTTTGTTTTAGTTTTTTCATATAACAAATTGTTTGCCGATTAGTGAAGATTTTCAACCACTCTTTCCCTTACAGCGTGTTCGGTTCAAGTTTTTGGGAGCCCAGGAAATGGATTTCGAAGGAATCGTCCCAATTTCCTCGAACCAAACAAACATAATAATCTCATAATTGGATTCTCATCTATTTCCCAATAATCCTTTTTTTCCATTCCAACGGGATATCGATGGAATGTAATTCAATTTCAGAACAAATCAAGGGAATTTGATTGAAATTACTAGATTACCCTTCAAACAAAACCAAGATTGTGGTTATCATTTTTCATTTCCATCTTAGACAAAGAGAGAAAAGAAGAAAACCAAACAGAGAAAGGGAGTGATGTAGAACGTCCATGGTTAGATTAGTTTTTGTTAAATATCTTCAACTGCATCTTTTCTAAATCAAATCTGAGTGATGAAATTCGGTTAGATCTTTCTCAATTTCTTCAACTGATCTTTTTTGAACCCTAATTGCGTCTTTTACCTTACTTTTTTAAACACTAATTACATCTTCTACCTTCAAACTGTAAAGAAATTTCTCGCGTAGAAGCCACCAAAAATTTCTAGGTTTTTTCCCTCTCTCTACTCATTCAAATCAAACAAATTCCAATCTGATTTCCCTTTATTATTATTTGATTGGTTCCAAAACCGAAATTTAAAATTGGGTTTGTTTTGTTTTAGGCATTGACAAGTTATTAGGGTTCATTTATAAGAGACACCTTCAATTTTTGTTCCGGAGGAATTGGCGGGTGATAAGAACTCAATTCATATATTTTTACTGCTATATCTATATTTTCTGGTACCTATTTTTATACTAATAAATTATTTTTATATTTTAACAGGCGGTATAAGTGAAATTCGAAGTTACAAATAAATACGGTTTAACGGACTAAATTATTAATAGAATTCACGTGCTCCCGGTCTCAGCTGTGAATATATGTCTTGTGCCTTGTTTAGCTGCGAGATTACTATTAGGGTCGAGATAAAAGTGGGTCTGTTGATTTGAGACGTGGCTGAAACGAGGAGTTCTGGCCGCAAAAGATATAGAATGGAGACTAACTAGGCCAAAGTAAGCGGACAGAGGTGATAGAGAGTGCTTCTCAGTCTCTTGGAAAACATGTGAATGGTAGCTAGAGAGAGGAGACAAGGGCGTCAGATGGTTAGTGGCTGTTGTTGAATTGGCTGTTCGGAGTTGGCTAGACGTGGTGATCAGAAACTAAAAGAGATAAAAAGGGATTGGTGGACAAAAAGTAAAGAAAGAAGGTGTTGGTTAGACAACACGCGAATGGAGTGGACGTTGGCTAGGCTAAAGAGACAAAGTGAATGAATGATTAGGGGGAATGTCTGACGTAAGGTGGAAGTTAAAGGTGGAGAGTAGGTTTTCTATAAAAGACGAAAATAAGGGAACAAAGAGGGGAGTTTTTGGTTGTGTTCGGTTTGGGGGGAGTCGAGTTTGGAGGCTCTAGGTGGCGGACTAATTGGAGATTGGCGGCTGTGTTGGGGAGAACAGACAAGGTCTGACGAACTGACGGAGGAGGAAGAAAAGACAAAGGAGAAGAGGACAGAAACACATAAGTTGAAGCGTCCTGTGTTTGCTTAGTTTCGGGTTTAATCCTTCTCTCTTTTGTTGTTATTTATTTTAATGGGTTGTAAAAAACCCATCTCTATATTTATTAGATTTTATGACTAGGGTTTTAGATAGAAATCAATTTTAATTATGTATTTATGTGAACTTCGTAATAACGTTTTTGTATGATTAAATGATTAGTAATTTCACTTCATAAAAGCTTGGTATTTAATTGACTTATATGATATCATTGGCTATTTATGCTTTGTGATTGATATGTCGTGTTTGGGTTAAGTTCTTTGATGGTCTATGCTTCTGATTGATGAGTAAGGTTTTATGATTATTATATTAGAAACAAAGGAAATTGCATCGCTGAAACTAAACAACTGGGATTTTATTGAAATATTTTTCGAGATATGAGGTTGATTCCAATATTTTTCTAGTATTATAGAAAATATGTTTGGAGATTGTATGAATTTTGCATGATTAAATCGGTGGAAACCAAATTCCCTAGTTATTGATTCTGTCACTATATAATTTTAATTTCCTTTATTTTGTTATTTCATTTGCAATCTGAAAATCCCAAAACATCATTTCTGGTTAGTTTATTAAATTGCTAAATACGTTTTTATTAGACATGTTGCCCTTATCTTATCTGGTTTTATCTGTGATTTGTGTAATTGTTGCAAGTCGATACTCTTTTGTTACCTATTGTAAAATGAGATATATAACAAATTATCGATGGTTACCTATTGTAAAATGAGATATATAACAAATTATCAATGGTTGCTCTAACTGAATTTATTATTGATATTCCACCGCCTATGTCGTTTGCATCTAACATTACATTTTTGATAATTACACATTTAATTGTGTAAGCTAATGAAGTAACCCCTTATTCTATTTCATTATCCTTTTTTTTGAACTAGTACTGCGTATCATTGTTCTGTTTGATATCATTGTATAGAACAAGTACTATTAGACCTAGGCTCTTGCATCGTCTAAGAATCTATAATATTTATTGTTTTATTGTATTTTGCATATGTGCAAGTATATTTTGTCTAAATGTAGCTTTCATCCAAGCAATTATTCTTTCTGAATGTAGCTTGGTCGTTCTTGTCTTATGCTTGCACACCAGTTACAAATCCAACTAGTAATCTAAACTCATTGATAATACATAGCTATACCTAAGCATATCTTGTAGCTAGATGCAGTAATTCAAAGCCTGTTGAAACCTCAGAATACTCACTTTGTTGATCTCATTAAATCTCAACGTCATTCTATCGTCCAAGTGAGTAAAGTAAGGTGGAAAAAAAGAAAGAAAAAGAATTGTCTCTGTAATTCTGACAGTAAATCCATAAGTAATGTAGTTTAGTGCCCTTTGTTTGCGATTCTCATTTTCTCCATCCCTTTTGGTTCTTTCTTCTTTAGTTACTTCTAATTATAGTTTCTCCATGAAAATAATTCAATATTAGATATATGATATCCAATTCAGCCTGTATGAATATCCATATTTGCAGGGTATTCTCTTACCTTAGATCTCTCTCTCTTTTTCCTGGTAAATTTGGTTATTTTGAAGAATTTGATGTTTGTAGTATGTCTTTGTGTGTATGATGGCTTCAACAAATATGAATCCTTATATAAAAGCATAAACATCATTCAGCGAATTCTCAAGTGAATTTTCTGTCAGATTGCTGCATGTAATCTGGTATTTTTGTAGTATGTCTTTGTGTGTATGAGTGTTCAGCATGTACACATGGTATTTACACAACGTTCCTTTTCTCTTATCTCACTTGCTCAGGTCCTTGTGTATTGACAAGTTTTTACTTTGGAAAGTTTCCTTTATGTTGCCCGAGATGGATTTTCCAGTTTCCAGTGCTTGAATTCTCACCGTGTTCTCTTGGACTGGGAAGGGGTTTTACACTCTGGTCATCTGCATTGTCATGCCTTAGTGTTTTAGGTCAAAATTTTATTTTTGTTTCCTTGCCCTGGAGTTAGCAAATCTCTCTTATCTTGTTGTAATTTTATTACATCGCGATAGTATTATACTATAACTTGTATTGCTATAATTAGTAGAATTTTAAGTTGTCACTTGAGTTCAAATTTGTTAAGTTGTCATTCCCATGCTATAAGAATTTATATGGTTCAGATGCTAGGATACCAAACACCAAAGCCTTAGGTCTTAAGCTAAAGCTGGTGCTTTTGTCTACTCATCAGGTTTTGGTTATCTATTGGAGACCAGTATTTCTTGTTTGTGAGTTAAAATCATCTTGGGTCCTGTTGGTAAGGCACCTGCTGCCGTTGCACCTCCACCAACTTCCGATTAAGGATTTTGAATTCTAACTCTTTCTACTATTTTTTTTTTAATATCTGTGTTCTGTAATTTTGGTCTGAATATATATTTATTTGACCAAATATGTTGTGTGTTGGTTGTGCAGGGTACCAAAAAAATCCAAGAAGTGAGACACTACTATACTAAACACTAAACATCTTAGGGTGGTAGAACAACTTTGGAATTATTAGAAATCTCCAAAAATACAATGGCCAACTTTGATTTCTAGATACTTCTAGTTAGAGTTTATAATTTGAAATTTAAATGTTGTGTGGTGATTGGTTTTAAATTTTTAAAATTAAAATTTGTATTCTTGAGCTGGTTTAGTTTGGGTATTAGAATTTCAAACTACAAGAGTACTTTAATGATATCATAATTTTGGATTACCATGTAACCCAATAAATCCAACCAAACACAGTTGTTGGATCAAGGAATCCATTCCTTGGAATTCAATTCTAGGAATTGGATTATCCCATAAATCAATTCTAGGAATTGGATTACCCCATAATCCAATTCCTTGGCTTTGAAAATCTTGAATCAAATGCTCTATTAAAGAAGTGTTGATTGAATTTGGGGTGAAAAGAGATTTCCATCTATCCATAATAGGATCAAATTTGGTCAAATTTGATCAAGTCATTCATTTTAAAATCATTTTGAAAGAAACACTTAACCCATTGCTCTCAGAGACATCCAACTTAGCTGCTAAAAGAAATCCATTTGCCTCCGCCACTATCGGAAGTTCTCAATGGAAGACTTTAGTGTTGCTATAAACATGAGAACTCTTCCAATTTCATACAATGGCAGCACATGCTGCTCTATCTTCTTGCATGGCAGTATCTATATTAATTTTGACATACGACTGCATTAGACATCGTAATAAAGAAAATACATGTCGGAAAGAGGGATATGATGAGAGTCCACAATTAGTTTTGATATTACTTTCATAAGGTTTATAGATATTATGTCTCATTCCGCATGAACCCGAAACGACAAAATCACTTAATAAATTATAATAAAAAAATTATACATTAAAAAAATAATTAAGAAGTCATGGTTTGTGTTACATCATCTTGAAAGTGTTAGGCCTCCCCCGTATGGAATAAAATAAAGGGAAAAATGATATGTGATTCATTAGCCCCACTACTCTCTTCTACCTTTAGAAAAACCACCTACTATATATCTATCGGATAACTACTCTATGATGGCTAGGGTTAGTATACAGAAAGATAGAAAAACTGGACAGAAGGTCACCAAAACCATTCTCATTAGGAATACACCATCTCAAAATTGAGAAGGAGGGTTTGGAACCAAAGTTCACATCAATTCAGAAATTAGGGCAAGCTTCAAGGATTAAGATTTCAAGCAATGGCTGGAGGTATTTATAATCAATCTCTTCTTATTGCTTTCGCTTTTAATTATTGTATATTCATTCTGTGACTAGAATATACTTTTAGGTTTTGCATTTGGTATCAGAGCAAATAATCACCTCTGCCTTGCTTGATATGGAGTTAATTTGTTTTCATGAAAATTATAGCATGTTTATGTTTTACTGGGTTTGAGAGCGATATTTTTATTGGTAGTTCTTCGATTAAATTGTATGTTGAAAATGGCGCGATATACGATGCACATGAATTGTTTGAAAAACTGCCTAATAAAGATTTTGTTTAATAGAATATTGTACGTGTTCATACTGTATTGTTCATGAACTTCTGTTATGTTCATACAGATAAGACAAATGAAGATGAGGTAATTACAGATAGATTTTTTTTAATTCTTAGAATCTGAAAACAAGAATGATATATCAGATCTTCTTTCCTGCTTCTTTAATTGCTTAATGTCTTGTACTGAAAGATACGAGTGCAATATTTTATGAACCCTTTCTTCTTGCATAAATGTTTTTAAAGAAAGAAAGAAAGTTTCGCATGTGATTATGTGTTGAATAACAACGAGTCTTGCTTCCAATACCATCAGGAAGTTGTACCAATCTGCCTTCTTTAGTGCCAGCATTTTAGGGTACTAGACGTCCCGATTGATTCTCCAAGCAGTGAATTACCCTCAACGATCAGATTTTTTGTTCAGTGCTCACCAAAGTAGTTGAATGGCGCTCCTGTCAAACACTCTTAAAAAAAAAAAAAAAAAAAAAAAAAATAACTGCATATGTTTGAATTATGTATACGTCACTTCTCTGTATTACATTTTCGTCATATATTGTTTGGTGAGTGCGACAATATGCATGAAGCCATAGTTGTTAGAATGAATCGAACCACTTACTTGTTGTCCATTTGAATGACATAATATTATACTGATTGGTGTTTTCGATAAACTTTGAAATGGATTCTTGTATTTTTCAACTCTATGTGTCTCATATGCAAGATGCATGCATTATGTCCATATTTGGGGTATTTTCCTCCAAACAAAATAGGTCCTCAGGTGTGGTACACACTTCATGTGATATCTAATAGCTTATTAATATGAATTAACCATATGTATGTGAAATTGATAGTCACCTTTGATGTTCGTGCCAATCATGGTTGATTCACATTTTAATTTTGTTATTGTTTGTTTCAAAGAGTGTGGTATCTTTATCTTTAATGATAGTAAATTACCAAGTGTCTAATGATTTCTGAGCAACATGCATAATGCATACTAAATACAGAGGTATGCCCTCTGAACGGTGCATACTTGGTTATTTTTTTATAAATAAATAAATAAATAAATAAATAGAGAAAGCTAAAAGAGAAGACATAAAGTGATTTAGTAGAAGTAGAAATTGCAGTTTGTTAGTCTATTACAAACTCTTTTTCATGGGGACAACATTTTGTGGTTGACATCTTCATATCCTATACCATGCATTCAGTTACATTACTTTGAGTTACAGTTTTAAAAGAGAAAATGACTTTCATATTGGGTGGTTTATTGCTTACCCATTAAGTTTCCGATGTTTTTTACACTCGAGTATGACTTCGATTTTACGGGGTCTCAGTGAACTTTTAGAGTGACAACGAACATTCAGTGCACATACAATCTTTAATTTTTCACATGGTGATTTTGTTCTCAATCACATACATGTATAGAGAGAATCATTTAAATATGTAGTTTTGAAAGTGGTAAATAAGGTGATCGTTTCTCGAACTTGTAAAGGTAATGATTTTAGAAAATAATGATTTTAATTAACTCTAGAAAATTCCAGGAGTATGAAAAAGACTAAATAACCTAAAGATGATTTTTGAATAATTTTAAAAGGACCAGGAATCAGGATTCAGTTATTTCTAACAATTTATGTGATTAATCGGGTAATTCTTTTTTAAATAAATTAAGCTCAAATATTGCCAAAATAGGTTTTATGCAAACAAGTAAAGGTAAATCATAAGCATGGGACATCAGAGGTTGTTAACCCAGCATGACCCATCAAACAAAAACACCACTACTGAATGAAAACCGTTTTTTCTATTTCAAAACTGTGCAATTTTAATAAGTAAAGAATTATAATTAATTAATTAAAAATAGACTTACCACATAAAATTGAGAGAAAAACCTCCTCCATCATCCCAGTAAATATACTTAGCTCATGGTGAAGAAAACTTGCTCAAAAGATCTTTTCATTGCTCAAAATATTGATTACAAGGTTGAATAACGGTGCAACAGCTGAACAGACGCGTTTATAAGTGTTACAGAACAAGGTTCAGCCGTTGTAAAAGGCTAAGGCAAAGAAAAGGGGGAAAGAAATTTGGAAGCTAAGGCAACGGAACAGCAACGCTTATAAGGTGTTCCTGTGTCTTCTTCTCCGATGGACTTGATGAAGAACAGCCGGCCGTCAGTGACAGCAGCAGTGGCCGGATCGTGGGTAATTCCGGCAACAATTCCGGCGACTCCGAAACTTCAATTCTAAGCTATTTTTCCGTTCTTCTTGGCTTCTCTTGGTATATATAGGCTATAGGGATCCTTGTGAGTCTTCTAAACCTAATAGAACTCCTTAAAACACTCCCAAATTCATCCAAATCCGAATAAAAGCATAATACCCTTTTTCCGGCGAAACTCGGATTTGGGGCTATTTTTTCGGCGTAAACCTCTAATTCTTCACGTGTTTAGTCTTGTATTGGTCCCATCTATCTTGTATATCAATTTGAGCCGAAAATATCCAAGTTTCACCGTGAATCAAAGTGTGCAGTTGATACAGACGATTTCCGATCGATCCCTTGCTGAGTTGACTCGGTCAACTCGGGTTGACCGATTTGACTCGGGTTTGACCCGATTTGACCGAGTTGACTTGGGGGTACCCCTTATCCACTTCTAGGGTGCCAAATAACACTTGTCCTTGGGTGCCTTTATCACTTTTTGAGCCAATTTTTCCACAAATCTTTATTCTTCTACTGTACCTACAAAAGCATAAAAACACGTAATATTTGCAAAATCGAATACTAACTTAATAGAAACTAAGGTACAATTTAGACACTAAAATGTGTCTATCAAATACCCCCAAACTTACTATTTTGCTAGTCCTCGAGCAAACTACTCTAAAAATAAAGTAAAAATCCTAACTCACTTTCGCAGGAATCGCGACTACATTTAGCATATGCAGTAAGCCGTTAAACCCCTAGGTGTCCCTAGTGGACGAGTTTTGTATCGTGAGGGTTTACAAGAGATATACCCACAAAACCTGAATCTAGATCTTAGCAACACGTGAACGATTAAGGATAGACACTAAACAAGCTAGTTAGTTGGCTACTTAGATATTTGGCTATAGGGACCATTACCCTTTATGGGTCCAATCACTGTACACGAGTGTTAACTCAAGCGTACTAAAATTCATATCTAAGACAACAGAGTTCTACTCAGACAGTTATCTAACCACCCATCACATGAAAAGACTTAGAAGATGAATGTAGACTGTAGAAAGTCGTAAATGTTGACCAAGGCGAACGATGTTTCCCATATCTGTCTGAAGGTCAGTACCGAGATGAAACCTAGTGTGTCGAGATACTCCCCATTTATTTTCAACGGTTACTACTAACTAAAATATTTACAAGTTCCCATGGATCCTGCTTTCCACGCTTGCTTAGGCGACGGAGACAGGGAGAACTTGAAAATACCAAATACTATTTTTTTTTCTCAATTTTTTTCAACTTTTTTTTCGATTTTTTTTTTCTTTTTTTTTCTGACACCTAATACATGTGTGTTCCCATGGATCCTGCATTCCACGCTTGCTTAGGCGACGGAGACAGGGGGACCACACACATAATTCTAAAACACTACCGTATTATTCATGTGGGGCATGATCTCAACACACTAAATGTCATTCCAGTGCTAATTAACATGTCGATGCTAGGACCCACCAATACTCTCAGAGAAACACGAAATTGCAAATAATAAAACAGAACGTGATATGGTGGTGACAACTATCATGTTATTTCTAACACTTGAACTCTGTCTCCTTTATGAATAGACCATCTAGCTGGGCACACCAATCCTTATAGCAAAATGGCTAAGTTTCCATCTACCTAGAGTGGTTAGTGTCCCCTTGAATTGTTCACATGCTTCTAAATTCCAAATCTTTTAGTGATCCTAAAAAGTCTCCCAATACCCCCAAACTTAAACTAAACAGTGTCCTCAATGTTTCTAAGTAAAGAACTGGACAAAATAATAAAATGAGGGAAGATAGTACCGTGTTGCCTGAGCATGGGTTACCTCCCAAGAAGTGCTAAGTTTAAAGTCTTCAGCCAGACTAGAAAAGAATTAGTCACCCCCTTAAATCATATAGCAATAATCGGAACAACTGTGGGTCATCTGAATCAAATAGTGTGCCCCACAGTAGAAGTAAACTGCAGCAAGCTAAGAGGATAAACAATCTGAGTACACCTTGATCCCTATCTAGGTAAACCACATCGACCAAAGGATGGGTTTCTGGCAACTGAGGATCGGTAAATCTAGCTGGAGGATGATCTCGTAAAATTGCAGTGGTGCCTATGTCAGGTCCCAAGCTAGGGACCTTCTTAAGAGTTAATG